>CM064974.1:67815483-67989109 GCA_032847665.1 Solanum chilense | reverse complement strand
TCAATTTTTTTTTTTTTAAAAAAACAAATTCATATTGGTTAAAACCTCTAAAGTCCCCAGCAGAGTCGCCATTCTGTTTACATCCCTACTCTGTCGAAATAGGGCGAAACGTCGCGGCAACTCGAAAATAATTAATTGATTCAATTTTAACAAAGTTTTAAAAATAAACGAATTTTGAAAGAGTCGCCACCTAATTTTAGGAAAACTAGGAAACCAATTATGATCTACGAAACCAATTCGATTCTAGGTAAGGGGTTTAAATTATTCAGAAGGGAAGGGGTTAGGCACCCTTCGGAATCCACAATTGTGGTTCCCGACTGAATTCATTTTTTTTTTTTAAAATTGAGGAAGAATATAAAATAATATACAAATATAATAAACATGCAATAAACACAATAAATTAATAATCATCGGCCTAAAGTTTGCCTAACGTCAATATTCACAAAATAACGAAATAAAAATATAATTCGAACTTTTTTGAATAATTCAAGGAGAAACACCTCCGTGTACCTGTAAACACTTAGTAAAAGAGTTAGTGCCAAATAAATATAAATAAAAATGAATAACTCAAACCATAACTAAAAAAAAAATAAAAATTCGTCTTATTAACATGGGAGGCCTTGGAAATCGACGATAATTTCTTCATCGGCCATTCAACATATATAATATTAATATCTATAAAACTAATAATATAAGCACATATCACTACACTTTAATTAAATACAAATAAACTACTTAAGCTTGCCAAACAAATAAAATAATAAAAATAACTACAAAAGTAGTCAAACATAAAAGCTAACAGTGAGAGGGAAAAGACAAATTAAAACAATGAGAAATAATTGTGTCCACCGGAGATGTCACTAAGGGGTGCTCACTATTTTTTTATTTTCTTTTAATATTACCAAAGAAGGAATATAATAAACACATAATAAGCATCTTGAGCATAGATCTAAGAAAGAAAAAATGGAAATTGATAGAATATAGTCGACACAATAGCCAACAAATAGAAACAAAGTATGTCATTTATGTTAACAAAAAATGGTTCAAACTTAATAATAAACAAAACATACAAAAATATAAATAAAGCATAATAATACTTAACAATTTTAACAACTAAAATATATGGACTTAAACTAAAAATTTCCGTCTTTTAAAATGGGAAGGCCTCCAAAACCAACGGAGAGTTTTCTCATTGGCCACATTTAACAATTTTAGAATATATAATCTTAAATTAAAATTCCGTCTTTTAAAATGGGGAGGCCTCTAAACCCGACGGATAGATTTTTCATCGGCCCGTTTAACAATTTCAACGAGCAAATTACTAAGATGCAACACCCCAATAATAACAACACAATAGCACGATAATAAAATTTAAATAATAACAACCCAACTATTGTCAAATAAACAAATTTTCAAAAGAAAAAGGAAACTATGCAATTAATCAATGGAGAGCTTCTTGATAAATGAAGATCAACAATTGTTAAATAAAGCAAATAATAATAATAACAAAGTACTGCAACTTCCTATCTAGTATTGTAAGAAAATAAAATAAAATAAACAATAACATCTAAATTATCATTATGACTATGAATAATTTAATTTAAGTACAAAAGAAAATATAATTAGTAAAATATCAAATCAATGATTCAAAGCACTTATAATAATAATAATGACAGGAACTAACATGCTGGAGAATATAATTAATTCCAAACAAAATTCATAAATAACTAAACATGAATGACAATAGGATAATGTTAAAGCAAACACATAAAATAATGTAATAACTAGATCAAATGCACAAATTTAAACGGTACCTCAAATAACATATGGATAATGCTAAAAATTTTTTTAAAGTAATGCACAACAAATAATATAAAATAATAATTAATTACTAAATATCAATGGACGAGAGCAAATAAATTAACTTAATAATCAAACACTAATCACCCAATTTATCACAAAAATAGACCAAGAACACAAAATATTTGCATAAATGCATGACTTAAATTAAAACAAATCATAGTGATTATACTAATGACAAAACAATCTTCATCTTAAAAAATATAACCACAGAATAACGATTCAAACAAGAAAAAATAGATCTGAGTTACCGTTGTGGTCTTTCGGACGATCGGAACTCGGTCTTTCGCCGGAGTTCTTTGGCCGAAGCTGCTGCGATTTTGCTGTTGCTGCTGCGTTGTTTTCGCAACTGTTGTTGTTGCTGGCTGCTGCTTCTGCTTTCCGGTGGTATGCTGGTTTTGCCAGATCTACGCAGGTGTTCTCGTTGTTGGGGTGGGATAGAAAGAGGAGAAGTGAACAGAGGAGGGGGACGACGGGAGAAAGGGAGGTGGCGGCTAAGGGAGAGGAAGAGAGAGCGACGGGAGAGAGGTGGAGAGAAGAGGATAACAACCTCTTCTCTGTTTCTGGCCGGTGGAGAGGGAGGTTGAGAGAGGGACAACGGAAAGAGGGAAGGGGCTGCCAGGAGAGGGTCGGCTGGAAGGAGATGAGAGGGAGCGCTGGGAGGAGAAAGAGAGGAGAGGAAGAGGATGAGTGAGTGGGACGAAAGAGAGGGGGAGGCGGCTATAAGGGAGGAAGAGGAGAGGGTTTTCTTCCTCCTTCTCTTTCTTTTGTAAAATTCCCCCCTCTTTTGACCTAGTTACCAATTTAAATAAAAACTCAAAATGGGCTCAAATGACGGGATTAGCGTTGTGGCCCAAAATTACGAATTTTTAAAAATGTTAGGCCAAAATTGGGTGTCAATACCCACCATCCATCAACATTCTCAACCATGTTTATGTCGGTAATCACCGCCACAAAAGGTTCTTCGGTAACGTTTGCCTGAGGGTTAGGACCACGTTTACGGAATTTGCAAAATCGACCAATATGCCCACTCTTGCCACAAACAAAGCATGGTCCCTTTTCTTGAACTTGTTGATTTTGTGCTTGGTGATTTTCACCATTATTTTTCTTGGGAGGTCTACCATTATTTTTCTTGAATTTTTTCTTCTTAGGCTTTAAAGAAGTATTTTTGTGAGTTTCAGGATTAGCATTATTCGAAGTAATTAAATTTACCTTCGATGTGATGTTGTTCTCTTCTGTTTGTAAAAGTGCATCTTGGCCTCTTGCTTCTTCTTCCATGCGGATTTTCATTATCAAGGTTTCAAGAGAGGTTTTTCTTTTGTTTGTGGCGCATAGTTTTTTGAAATTCCTTCCAAGAAGGTGGAAGTTTATCCACTATGCCACAAACAATAAGGTTATCTCCAATTTTAACCTCTTCGGACCTAAGCTCTCCAACAATCATGATGAAGTCTTGAGCTTGATCTACCACTGATTTGTTGTCCACCATTTGAAAACGAAAAAATCTGCTATGGCTGCATATTTTTTCGCTCCAGCCTCTTCGGTATATTTTTTCGCTCCAGCCTCTTCGGTATCATACTTACTCTGCAATGCCTTCCAAATTTTCTTTGCACTAGAGTAAGTTCTATCATAATAATCATAAAAATTATCAGATAGACAATTAAGAAGTTAATACCGACACTTATAGGAATCACCATCGTACTTTTCCACTTTCTCTAGATGAGAAATAGTTTCATCATCATTCATAGTGGTGATGTCTTCTTTATTTGGATTCTTCTCGGTTAAAACGTAAGAAACATTGAGAAGACTTAAGTAGAAAAGTACTTTACCCTTCCATCTCTTGAAATGGTTACCATTGAACCGAAATGACTTGTTAAGATCTCCCATCTTCACATCCGCGGTTTTTTCAATTGTAGCCATCTTTGAATCTCCTTAAAATTGTTAGTGAAAAAACTTACAAGATAATAAAATTGCAAGATTACAATTGAAAATAAAATGAAGAAAGTAATCTCTTCAGGCTGAGGCGCGGATATCTCGCTGTCTTTAAGGAGATTCAAGCCCACTGCAGCAAATGTTTTCACCGGTCCAGCAGTAGTCCTCTTTGACTTGTCCCCTCCAGGATACAACAGCCTTCACAAAGTATAACTCAACAACTCTGGACAAGAGTTGAGTCCAAAGCTCCACAAAAAAGAACACATCCCTTCAACTAATAAGAACTCTCTTTTAGACTAACTCTTTCACTCTTTGTTTTCTCTTATGAATTGTGTGTTTAAACCAAATGAAGACCACCACTATTTATACAACAAGAAGTCTTCCTAGCAATAAATAGGAAGATAATGGAAGTAGTAAATAGTGAAGATAATGGCCTTAGGAGTTTCATAGGTTACAATGGGAGTTACATAGGTTACAATGGGAGTCACATATGTTACATAGGTTACAATGAGAGTTACATAGGTTACATAGGTTACAAAGAGTAATGGAGGAATTAAGAATGAAATACATTGATGGATAACCAATGCTAATGGATGATGTAGAAGTCATCCATTCCAATGTTCATTCTTATAACTCCAAAATAAAGCAAATTAATATGTTAAATATTAATATTAAAATGCTAATAACCTAACACTTAGGATATCATTAATAAATAGGGTTAATTATAATGCTCAACTACTCAAAAAAAATCAATGAAAAAAATAAAAATGTGGATAGAAATTAACATAAATATAATAATTATGATTGAAATAATAGGTAATTGAACATAGTATCGACGTGTGATTAGTTAGTACTTTGCTGAGGTATGTACTGACCGTTTAATTTTAAAATTTATAATGAAATTGTCAACTTATAGTAGTTGTTCTGATTTTTATTATTTTAACACGTGAAAAACTGTAGATGACCGCCATTAGTTTAAATATTAATTAACCTTAACTAATTATTTTTTTTAAATAATTGAATGTAAGTCAAATTAATGCACATTGAGTCCAATTATGTAACACAGAAAAATAAGTGATGAAAAGAAGTTGGGAGGAGAAAAAAAAATAGTAGTGTGTTTATCCTTGTTAACAATTTAATTTTAACAATACTATGGAAATAGAAAAGAATAATACGGAGTTATATCTACTAGACTAGTTTTAAGGATAATTTGTAATAAATTAACATGTTTTGATAATCTAGTCGTAATAGCTAATTATTAAAAATACGTGGAATCCAATAGGATTCAAAACAATATAGAGACCAATAGGTCTCACAGTCTTGTAATTCTCTAATTATAATATATATAATCTTATTATCCAAAGAAAAAGAACAATTTAATTTTGTATTAAGGTACGATCGATAATATTAAGATTATCACTATTATTAATATCGTTACTATTATCAATATCGATCTCATCAAGAAAAAAACTTTTATGCTTTTAATCCAAATACTTATTCAGATATATCATAATGAAAGAAACGTATATAGAAAAGTAAATATTTATGCTGCTAATTCAACAAATAAAGAATTTAACGATAATAATATAATTGTTATTATATTATATTTAACAAAAATAATATATATAACTATTTATATCCAACCTTCCATATAAATTTCGCTAAAGACTTTGAGTCATTCTTAGTTGTCTTGTTGGAATTGCTTTAGTGGATTTATGGATAAAGATTAATCCTTTTTCTTTGGATGCTTTGACATTATTTTTTAATTCTAATTATTGTCATAGAAGGAATGATAAAAATTAAAGATCCCCAATTATTAGTGATGAATATTAAAAATAGAATAATTGCTATATAATTTAATGTACATTTGAATTCTTTGTATACCATAAGGCTACTAAGACAATAATTATACTAAAATATTTCTCCTTCCGTTTTAAAAAGAATGACCTAGTTGCCTTGAACGAGTTTACGAAAAGAAAGAGACTTTTTGATCTCATGGTTCTAAATTAACGTTGTCACATGTACCAAAATGCCCTTTAATCTTGTGGCTTAAACATGCCACCACTACAACAAAAATGATCATTAGCGGCAATTATTTCTGAATTAAATTACCGCTAAATATGTATTTTTAGTGGCAATTGACACTCTTTGTATATGACCCTAAAGCTTTTAGCGACATCGTTTCTAATGGCACTTAACTAATGCCGGTAAAGACTTTAACACTCTTTATTAATGTCTATATCTAATGCCGCTAATAGTTGTTTTTGTTGTAGTGCACGTGAAAAGTTAAAGTTAAAGTTTTGCCAAAAAAGAAAAGAGATCATTCTTTTTTAAACAAATTAAAAAGAAAATGAGGTCAAACGGTGGGAGTATTAGTTAATTGCTATTATTATATATTACTAACATGACAAAAGGCAAATGCCTTTCCCAGTAGTGACTGTTTTGAACATGTATAAATATGGAACACATGTTCATACTCTTCATATATGAGAGCATTTAGTTCAACATTGAACAACAAAAAAAAATAATTAAAATTAAAATGTGCCCACAGCCAAATGAGAGCATCAGCATCGAGCTGCAGCAGTTGCAGCTCGATGCTGATGGAAGGAATGAGAGAACTCAGTGGCTGCTGAATTCTCCGGAGCCACTGAGTTTTTGCAATGAACTCATTAACTCAGTTAGTGAAACTATTTTGCCACAAGTTCCTTCAAACTCAAAGCAATGCAAAGCTGGGATCTTTTCATTTTTGCAAGGGTTATTTCCAATTCTTAGTTGGGGAAGGAATTATAAAGCTAATATGTTCAAGAATGATTTGTTGGCTGGCTTAACTCTTGCTAGTCTCTGCATTCCTCAGGTATAGCGAATATCGATAAGGTGTTCGTACTTGAATTTTGTGTGACCACTTCATCTAAAATCTTAAAAAGTTCGAGAAAACACACTTTTATTACGCCCTCTCATGTGCGGGCATATATAATAGGTGATGGTTATGAACATAGAACCTTTACCTACTCTGGTACCACGTTGAATTGTGGGGCCATATTTCTAACAACTTAAACTTTTAGATGAGACTGATCATACAAATGTTAGCATTAGTGTTTGTTGCTTACACTTTAAATTATACTTGTTGCAGAGTATAGGATATGCTAATCTTGCAAACCTTGAACCTCAATATGGCTTATGTAAGTTCCGAAAACAAGTGTAATTGTTGTATGTTCATCTTGGTTATTTCTAAGCTTATATGTTTTCACTTTTGTTGTTTTAGACACTAGTGTTGTGCCACCATTGATATATGCTGTGATGGGGAGTTCGCGAGAGCTTGCTATTGGTCCTGTTGCTGTTGTATCACTACTTCTTTCTGCAATGGTTACCGAGATTGTAGATCCTGCAGTCGATCCTATTGCTTATACAAGCCTTGTTTTTACTGTCACTTTCTTTGCTGGTACTTTCCAGGCTGCATTTGGTCTATTAAGGTAAAGTTTCTATTAGAAAATGTTGAAAATAACTCTTTTTGGAATATGTATGTTAATCTTGATTATAGGTAGTAGAGTGTCGTCTTGCTTATCCTTTCCGCACTAGTAGTCATCGTAGTTTCTTGTCCTTTCATATATTTTACTATCTACTGTCTCTTGTACTTCGATTATTTCACTGTTTTGTAGTAGTTATTGTTCCTTTTTTATGCTTTCTATAGTATTTTGCCATGATTTCTTCATTTGTTGTTTGATATACAACCGAGGATCTAACGAAAACAACCTCTCTACCTTCAAGGTAGGGGTAAGGTCTGCATACACTTTACCCTCCGCAGACCCCACTTGTGAGATTACACTGGATATGTTGTTGTTGTTGTATGTTAATGTCAATGTATGTGCAGGTTGGGATTTCTTGTGGATTTTCTTTCACATGCTGCTATAGTGGGATTCATGGGAGGTGCAGCCATTATAATTGGTCTTCAACAATTAAAAGGTCTCATAGGAATTAGTCACTTTACTAATAAAACTGATGTGGTGTCTGTGCTTAGAGCTGTTTTCAGATCATTTCATGATGAGGCAGTAAGTTTCTCAACTTATTTTCGATTGATTTTTCGTGTTTACATCTTACTGATTTCTGTTGGACTTGTTTCAGTTGTCTCCTATGAATTTTATACTTGGATGTTCATTCCTCATCTTCATCCTCGTAACAAGATTTATAGTAAGTAATAAGGTGTACTCGTTTGTTATCGATCAAATTTGATGATCTTTTCCTGTTTCATACACTAAAATAGGCCACCTGAAATATACTGCAGGGTAAAAGGAACAAGAAACTATTCTGGCTACCAGCTATTGCTCCTTTGTTATCGGTGATCGTAGCCACCTTGATGGTTTATCTAACGAAGGCTGATCAACACGGAGTTAAAATCGTAAAACACTTCAAAGGGGGTTTGAATCCAAGTTCAGCTCATCAATTACAGTTCAATGGTTCACACCTTGGACAAGTCGCGAAAATTGGACTAATATGTGGTCTAGTGGCTCTAACTGTATGTCTCTACTCTTTGTTCTAACTATATTAAGAGGATTCATTCATAATGTTGAAATGATCTTGATTTTTTCTCAGGAAGCAATTGCTGTCGGACGATCATTTGCTTCGATGAAAGGCTATCATCTTGATGGCAACAAAGAAATGGTAGCCATGGGTTTCATGAACATTGTTGGATCTTTAACTTCTTGCTATACAGCAACTGGTAAATCCTCAATTCCTTACACATCATGAATATCCTTATGATAAGTTATACGAGTTCTGATATACTCCCTACGTTTTAATTTGTTTGTCTTACAATTCCTTTTAGCCCGTTATAAAAAGAACATCTCTTTTCATTTTTGTGACAACTCTTTAATTCTAACTTTTCACATGACATGTTTAAGACCAGACATTTTGGTACATTCTACGTATCGTTGGTTAAATATCACAAGACGAATGAATTGAAACGGAGGGAGTAATAAGTTCTGCTTCAAAATTGTTACAGGTTCATTTTCAAGGACAGCAGTGAATTTCAGTGCAGGATGTGAAACTGTGGTATCAAACATAGTTATGGCTATCACAGTTTTCATATCTCTAGAATTGTTAACCAAGCTTTTATACTACACTCCATTAGCTATCCTTGCATCGGTTATTTTATCCGCGCTTCCTGGATTGATCGACATAAATGAAGCGTATCATATCTGGAAAGTAGACAAGATGGACTTCCTTGTTTGCATTGGTGCCTTCTTTGGAGTACTATTTGTCTCTGTTGAAATTGGCCTTCTAATCGCGGTAATTTTGAAGTCTCTATCTCTGTATTCACAAGACTTTACTCGGTATAAGAAAACAACTTGCATTAAACAAATGTTCTACTTGTCCCCTCAAACAAACATCTTGTGACAACTCACATGTAAATAGTCCAGAGGATATGCCAAAAAACTGGATAGAACTCTGAGTCATTTGTGGGCACCATGCTATAATAGAATTTTGGCTCTTGTCCTTAAAAAAAAATACAAGATTCATATCAATTCTCTAGTTATCTGTCTTTTTCTTTGCAACTTGAAACTAAACAAAGACTAAAAAACATCATCCATAGAAAATCGAATCACAAATGTTTGATTGATAGTATTATATTTGAGTCAAATTTCTCATAAAGTCACTCGACGTTGTTTTGTTATACAAAAGTCACTCAACTAATGGTACCGAGAGAGTTGTTCAACTTTGTTCAGTAACAGAAAAGTCACTCAACTATGACATTTCAACTGTAAAGTCGTCACTTAAGTATTGTCATTCTACCTACAAAGTCACTCAACTAATGACATTTCAACTGTAAAGTCATCACTTAAGTATTGTCGTTCTACCTACAGAGTCACTCAACTAATTTAGTAATGTCTATTTGGTTTATTGTAGGTTGGCATTTCATTTGCTAGGATAATAGTAGACACGATTCGAGCTAGTACAGAAGTGCAAGGTAGACTTCCTGGGACGTTGGATACGTTTTGTGACATTACACAATATCCAGGAGCTACTAGTACTTCAGGCATCTTGATCATCAGAATCAACTCTGGTTCACTTTGTTTTGCAAATTCTACTTCCATAAGAGAGAGGTATATATATATATATATAATTCGTGCTCTTATCGAAGTGGAAATTAAGACTACTTAATTTTCACCTTATTTTGTTTCTAGGGTTATGAAATTGGTGACACACACAAATGGTAATGATGAGGAGAACACAAAGGAAAATGTTCATTTTGTTGTTCTAGACATGTCAAGTAAGTTTTATAACTAGTCCAATCCCCCCCCCCCCTCGTTGGTTCCTTATATGTACTTGACAATCCTCCCGTCATAAGCTAGTTTTGAGATTGAGTTAGGCTCAGATGTCATATCTACTAAGATGATTTTGATCTCATTGGTTTGTAGATGTAATGAGTGTGGATACATCAGGAATAGTGATGATAGAAGAGTTGCACAGGGAATTGGTTTCACAAAGCATACAAGTAAGTCTCTCATATTCTTTTCTCTAAATTAAACCGTTGAACGATGTCACACAACACTGTCTCGTCTGATGCTTTAACGTATAAATATAAAATAAATGACATAACAGAGTGAACCTAATATGTTTGAGGGGTCCTTTTAAAATATATGATAGTTTTTCAAGATATAAATACATACAACAAGTTCTTTCTAAAGTTAATTGGTGCACGTGCTCCAAGAACCATCACACATAGGTCCGCCTCCTGTGGTCTATGGGGCCTTCCTCGAATCTTGCACCAATACATGGTGTTTTATACACCTGACTATCTTTTTATACATTAACAGAGTCTATACTAACATACTATCGCAATTTGTATATAACAGTTTATTTGTCTTATTTTTCGGACTACTAATTTTACTACCAATATATACCAACTCTTATATGATGTCTTTCTTTATTTTTGCAGTTAACATTAGCTAACCCAAGATTAAGAGTGATTAACAAAATGAAGACAGCAAAATGTTTTGACAAATTAGGAAAAGGATGGATTTTCCTTACTATTGGGGATGCTGTTGATGCCTGTTTGAGCCTCAAAATAGCTGATCCTAGCTCTACAAATTGTTGAAATTTTATATATGTTGTTATTAAATGCTTATTATTCTTGTGTATACAAAGCATTAACAACAAAGAATGGAAAAGAGCCACCACCAATTATGTATTTCATAATATTTATCAAGTTGGTAAAACAAAATCTTAGAAAGATTATCGTCACGACATAATATATAGATAGACAGTTTAACTTGATTTTAACGAATAACTATACATTCTAATTTTGGGATGCATATCTAAATACCTCAATTCTTCTTTATTGTATCAATTGAGCACTCCAACGTAAATTACGAAATAATTATCTAATCACTTTTAAAATTTATGTCCGCATGATCATCATCGTGTGTTCATGAGATACATTTGAGACAAGTTGAAGTGTTTGGTTGACGAATGAGACCAAGTTAAGATATTTAGACGTGCATTCTCAAAATTTTAATGATTACTTATCAGCTAAGATCAAGTTATAGTGGTTGTTTAACAACTTACTTGTTCAGGTCAATCAATTAACCTTAAATAATGCACCAAAATAGAGCCTAGGTTATAATAGAAACTCAAAAAAGTAAGAATTTGGATTAGGGGTTGTTTATTTATTTATGTTCAATTTTAAAGTTAATCGATTTGATTTATTGATTTGTAAGTATTCTAAACTATTATAGTTTCATTAAGCTATTAACTTATCGATTATTAGTGTATCAGTTATTGATCATTCTCGGTTCGGTTATTGATTTAGTTGATAAGATTTGACATAGTATTTTATTTTTATTGAAAATTATTTAAAAACAAGATGATAAACCAAATGAATCATGCACATGAGTTGACAAATTACATCTTGCTCAAAAGCAAACACTAACACATTCTAGAATAACCGAGACTTTGAGACAACTAAAAGTAAGAATATGAAATTCAACCCTATATCGAAGACTTTATATACCAAAAATTATAAATATAATTTATTAACTTACCATCAATTATCAACTAAATCATAAGAAAAAACTCAAAACATTAAAAACTAATAGTAACTTTTTTAAAAAAAAATTCAAAATCATCAGTTTCAATTCGATTTTGAATGACTTGCTTTGCTTTATATAAAGTTAGGAGTATGTGTTGGGCCATTTATCGGGGTTGCCAATGAACGACATCGTTTTCGAAGCTGTAAAGAGGCAATTTAAATAGCCCGACCCGACAATAGAAGAAATACTTTATTCTTCAATTGGAGAAAGAGAAAATATTGGGGAAAAAAATGGGAGAAGAAGCAAAAGATGGTGAAGCAGAATCAATTCAAAACCCTAATTCAAATCGCATTACACAAACCCAATTTCTCTCATGGAAGCGCCAAAAGGTATCTTCTTCTATTCTTCATGTTAACGGTATAAGGAATTACAAGGTGGTGAATCGAAAAGTTTACGTATAAGATTTTTCGTGCAATATGTATTACCAGGAGATTATATTATATATTGCTTTATTTCTTTTCAATAAGATGAATAATTGATCTTTGTGAGAGTTTAATTAGGGTTGAATTATGAGAAGCTAAAGATGTTAAAACAGGGAAGCAATTTTATTAGTTTTAAGACAAAGAACGAGGTCGTATCCGTTTGAAAAATTAGGTTTTAGCTTCCTATAGTTAATAATTTTGTTGTTAAACTTGAATTAGCTCTGATTTTAGGCACATTATTTAATGTTTTATGCTAAATAGGTCGATAGAGGTAATTGATATAGATTATTCAAGTAGTTAGTTGCAACTAGTTTGCGATTGTAGTTTAGTTTGATCAATCGACTGCATCGAGTTTCCTCTGTGAAATGTATACCCACCTGGTGAATGACATCCTTCAAAATCAGCAATTTGTGCTATTACGTGTATTCCTCGTACTAGACTTATTGGTATCTGTCCTTGAGTTCCTCTGGGATATTTTTTCCCTTGGGAATCGGAGTTGTAAAATGAAAATTATGCACTTTTTTTGAAAATGCGTATGTGATTGAGAAGTCATGTTAGTTAAGTGTACAGATCCTTTTATAATTTTGATTTGGATGAAGAGATGTAGTTTTACGCTATGTTGCTTGGGATCTCCAAAATATGTTGCTTTATTCGTGTTAGTCCTCCAAGAATGCACTGCTGTTGGAGGACCCGACAAGCACCAGATGATATTTTTGAAGAGTCCGAGCAACATAGTTTGTATGTTATCTGGTCTTAGTTCTCGTTCTGAAATTGTAATTTCTTATTGTTAATCACTAAGTATTCATTCATAACGTTTTTAGCTATTTAAGTATAAGTTTACCAAGTATGTTAATTGTTTGTAATGGCAACTAAACACCAAATTTCTTGGATGATGAGATGCACACCTTAGCACTCTATCACATACAATAAAATAAAGCGCCACCTAAGTGAGGAAAGCATAAAACCTGGCTTTAAGTGATTTTTACGGCTCAAGTCCGTCCTGATACGAGCCTTTAATAACACTACTTCCATTCTATGCCTATTCGCTTCTTCATTTAGATTGTGTGATTCATCTCTTTTCTCCAGAGTTTCCAATTTAATTAGAATTTCATTTCTCTATTCGTTTCTAATTGATAGACTCCATTCCTTCTATGGTTCTCAAGTTTCATTTTTCATGTCAATCTGAAATCAGTTCTTCCTTTGATGCTGTAAGAGTTCCACCAATTGCTTTTCATTTTCACAATTTCTTTTTAGCCATATAAGCTATTTCTAAGTATCTCCTTTTCCTCCTCTTTACTTGTTCCTTTGATCCCGGCAGAATCGGTTTGTGTTGAGATGTAAGGTTTACGACTATTACTCCTTGATCTTCTAAAACTAGTTATTCACTTTTGTAGTGAACTACTTATCTATCTGGAGACTGCTGGACTGACTTGAGTTCTTTTTTGTTTTTAGTTATTTAACTTATATGCACAAGGTTTAAATTGATGTTTTTCTTTTGTTTTAAAAAGATTGCTTCACTTCAATGAAGTGAACTTTTCGCTTCGCTTCACACTTCATTCTTTTATGCAAGGTACGCCCTATCGCTTTTTTGCCAAAAAGGCTAGGCTCCATCAATGATGTCACACTTATTAGCCCGTAATACTAACAAATGTTCTAGTTTTCTTCTTAAAACTTGGTCAAAGACTCAAGAATGTATTGATATAAATCAATGGGAATTACTAGAAATGTTCTGGGTCCAGTTGCTGATGCATGTAATAATATATTTTAGCCTATTTTCATTTGCTGGAAAAATTAATAGGATTTTAGAACATGTTCACCTTTTTATTCTGTTGAGAGAATCACTTTCATCTTGTTAAACTCTTCAATCATTTATCTTTTCTGTAAATCACCAAATAAAGAAAAATCCTTGGAGTAGTGAAAGATCGGAAGGGGAATTTTAGTTTTGTGCTCAGGTTGGAATGAGGAAATCAGCTCTCATAGTCTTACTAATGTTCTGTTGCGCAGACTCTTCCCTTTTAATGCTCGCACCCGTGTTGGATTCTTCAAAAATACACCACTTTTGGAGAAACTGACGACATGTTTGAAGAGTCTGAGCAACATAGATGTTCTCACAGATTCTCATTCTTGTTTTATGGTCTTCATTTTGTTGCATTCCTCATCCAATGAATTTCATCAAATTCCTTAAAAACATTGTAGGCCATTTCTCAAAAGTTTATTTGCATATGTTTTGTTAGGATCAGTATGTGGTAGAAGTACTTGTATAATTTATAACACTTTGGTAAGGTAAGGCATTCATTTTAGTCAACAAAACCAAATATCGTTTGTGATAGCAATATCACCTTCACTGTAATTCAAGTCGGATTAATTGTTATCACCCTAACTATGGATGTTATTTCATTGAAAGAATAGCTGTAACAAAGTTTGCTTTTGTTTGTTGACTTCCTTATTGTACATGTCCCTTTTGAAATCTATTTTGGTCGTTGTTCCTATAGTTGTTGCAAGTGGTTTATCTGGTTTACTCATGAGAAACCTGTTGTAGTATTTTGTTATAGTCCTTGAGTTGTGAGTCGTGATGGATTTGGTATCATTTTCAGGACGCGGATGCATTAGCTAGAAAGGCTGAAGTCGCGAGAAAGCGTGCAGAGGATATAGCTGCAGGGGCAGTGCAAATGAATGGTCGTGAACTTTTCTTGCACGAGCCATGGGTCTTCGATAACTCCCTTTACTAATGTTGTTTTTCCGGTAAAAATATCTTCCAGTGTAATTCTAATAACATAGTTATTGTTAAGACAACTAAAATATGAATTTTTATAATTTTTTTCTGTGTAATGCCCACGGAAATGTGGCTTTGAAACAAAAAAAAAAATTGAATTTTTTTATGAGGACCTCCATAATGAGTAGGAGAAACATTATGTATAGTTCCACCATTTCTTTAAGGCCTATTTTAGCATTTATGTGCCAACTTTTAGGAATTATGCGACTTTCTTGGTTTTTCGTGTGACCATTGATTTGATGCTTGGGAGCATCCAATTTTTTTTTATAAAAAAACTTTATGAGGACTTCTGTAGTTAGTTTGGAAAGCGTTACGTATAGTCCCACTATTTTTAAGACCTATTTTTTGCATTTATGAATCAATTTTTATGAATTATGTGACTTTCTTGATTTTTCGTATGTATTAGCAAATGGATCTGTAGCTTTGGAGCACCGAAAAAGAGTTTTATGCAAAAATTTTATTAGGACTTCTGTAATAAATTGGAAAAACATTATGTATTGTCCACCCAATGGTGACCTAGGATTTTCGTTTAGGAGGCTCAAAAAATAAAAGTATAAACGAGTCTTTACAAATGAGAACCTTGAATCACTTTCGCTGGGATCTGATCAATGATGCACAACTTAATTTCAGGAGACTTACCATTGCACCATCAATTTTTCTTTGTTATTGAAGGGGTTCAAAATATATATATCTACATAAATACAAAAAAAATTACTTAATACATATCGTATAATTTTTTATCGAGAAGCTTCGGGTGAAACCCCTAGAACCTACGTGGGTCCACCCCTGGTCCCACCATTTTATTAAGGCATATGTTCCTATTTAAAAGTCAACTTTCAGGAATTACCAGACTTTCTTGATTATTCATGTGTATTAACCCATGGATTTGACACCTTGGAGTACCCAATTTTTTTGCTTGAAAAACTTTATGAGGACTTTCGTAATGAGTTGGCGTCAGATTCATGAGTTAATACACAAAAAATCGAGAAAGTCGCGTAATTCCTTAAAGTTGGCTCGTAAATGTGGAAATAAGCCTTCAAGCAACCTTTGCGGTTGAAATTATGCGACTTTCTAAGTTTTTGTATGTATTAGGTCATGGATTTGGTGCCTTAGAACACGCAACAATTTTTTTGAAAAAACTTTATGATGATCTCCATGATGATTTGGGAAAGCACTGCATATGACAACCAGATTTTAGGGTGTTAACAAACTGAATAAGTTTTTTCCGGTTTTATATCGTTCTTTCTTTATCTTTTTGTTGGTTAGAGACTAATTTGTCTTGGTGGTATAGACAAGTGTCATCATGCTTGTTTTTAAAATATTGTTAGTTGGTTATTCCACTAAAGGGTTAGCGTAGGTGCGACTCACGATGGTACAGATCGTGACATACTGAGGGAAAAACTAGATAGATAGTATCATATATTATTATAAGTGGAAAGATCCAAACTGCAAAGTTGAATCACCATTTTGCCCACTAAATTAATATATTATAAATTTCTAAATAGTTTAATTTTAGATAGTAATCAAATGTCCCTTGAAAAATAAATGACCACTTTATCCTTCATTTGATTAACATTTAACAATATTCATCTAATAACTTACCATTGGTATCAAAGAGTAGATTTAAAATATTTGTTTTTCTTTTTTTTTTTTGTAAAAATGAATGATAAGATTAGCTTATAGCAAATAGTTTGTGTATTTTGTAACGTTCTTAAATTTGGAACTGTGCGAATTGAATTTTGTCAACTTCAATTGAACTTTTGTTCATTAATACGATCAAATCTATTTATATTTATAAATACAATAAAATTATTACCCACATATTATAAATACGCATATCTAGCTCCTCAGTATTATGCTCTGTTATAAAATGTGAAAGGGGCTTCGCTTATTGTGGAAGCCACCACATTGATTTCTCTTTCGTAAATTTTTTAATCTTGTTATCTTTTTTAATTTTTGATCTGCAATTTTAGATCTAAATACTTTATTTTATATATGTATAATTTAGGATCAAAACAATTATGCTCCAGAAATACAGAATGAAAAGACCTTACAAACTTCTGTTGATTATTACTTTATGCAATCCAAGTACTTCTTTTAGAGCTAATTATATATAACCCTAGCATTCAATGTTTGATATTTCTTTATAATGAAAAAATAAATAGTAAAGGTTAATTGCAATCTTCATTTATATTTTAACTTCATTGATAACTATTGTTTTTTCATTTTTTTTTATTTTTTTTTAATTCTGTCTTATAGATGATTCGTATGTTAGATAATAATATACATTTTTTTTTAGCTTTCCTTCATAATTATAAAATTTTAAAATAAAGAGGTATTTTCATCTCTCTTTTAGCTCGGCGAGAGAAACTATGCTATCATTTTTCAATTTTGTTAGCTTACATTTTTCAATTTGAACGTTTCTTGTAAAAATGAATGATATTAATGTAATTTATTTGTAAGATGATTTTCTATATTTTAGTTATTTAAAACATTTTATGTCAGTTTAGATAGGATACACGTGCGTTGTACGTGTCTAGAAACTAGTTACATAAGATAAAGTTGAACAATTTATTAAAGTAATGGGGTATACTAGTATTATTTCAATTTTAAAGTAAATAACTATGTGTTACGATAGTGTGTTGAGATTAGTTAATAGCAAATAATTTGTGTATTTTGTAACGGTCTTAAATTTGAAATTGTGCGAATTGAATTCCTTCACTTCATTTAAACTTTTGTTCATTAATATGGTCAAATCTATTTAAATTTATAAATACAATAAAATTTATTACCCACATATTATAAATATGCACATCTAGCTTCTCAGTATTATACTCTGTTATAAAATGTGAAATGAGTTTCGCTTATTGTTGAAGCCGTCACATTGATTTCTCTTTCTGAAAGTTGTAAATTTTTTAATCTCTTTATCTTTTTTAATTTCTTGATCTGTAATTTTAGATCTAAACGCTTTATTTTATATATGTATAATTTAGGTCTCAAAACACTGATGCTCTTGTTGACACCCAATTTTGGCCTAACTTTTTAAAATTTCGTAATTTTGGGCTACAATGCTAAGCCCGTCATTTGAGCACATTTTGTGTTTTTATTTAAGTATTTAACTAGGTCAAAAGGTTGGGGGGGATTAATTTTCAAGAAAAGAAAAGAAAAGAAAACCCTAAAAAAGATCTATCCACTCTTCCTCTCCTTTCTTCCCCACGCAGCCCCCTCTCCTCTCTTCCTCCCAAGTGCAGCCCCCCTCCCTCTCCTCCAGCCGCCCCCTCTTTCCCTTTGCTCCCTCTCCCTTTTTTTCCCTCTCTCAAGCCACCTCCCCCCTCTCGATCTCTTCTCCGATCTTCTTCTCCTGCCGGCGAGAACCGGCGGACCAGCAGCTCAGGCGAGGCTAGCAGTCGCTGTCCGCCCTCTTTCTCTCCACCTTTCTCCCTTCGTCCCCTTTCTCTTCTTCTCCCCTTTTCTACGTTCCCACGTCAACCAGACCCATTTCGAACTCCGGCGAGGAGCTCTCATTTCCAGTGAACTGGAGTAATAAAAAACAAGCAACCTCAAAGCTCCGACGAACCAGAGCAACTTAAAAGGAAACCAGCGTCCCTTCCCCTTGCCCCGTTCGATTTTCATTTTTTTCTTTGCAGGTATTCCGGCGAGCAACAACAGCAGCTCTGGCGAGCAACAACAGCAGCATCACCGGAGAGTCAACAGCTCGCGACAACAACGACCAACAAACCTACTTCGCTGGAATAATTGTAATCTCAATGAACCAGATCTTCCCTACAACATCCATTCTCTTTTCCGGTATATTTTTACTCTTGTAGCTTTGTTTTACTTGGCTTTACATCGTTCTGTTGAATGGATGACCTTATTCTTCAATTTCATTAGTTTCGCTATACTTTGTTACTAATTGTTGGTTTGCTGTTATGTCATAATTTGGGATTAATTTTTTATGATTATTGTAGTTTACTACTCATCCTTTATTTTTATTTACTTTGTAATTTTGATTGTTGCAATAGTGTTTTAGATTTGGCCAAGTGTTTGTAGTCTTTTGATGTTAATTTGCTGCTTGAAATTTTATTTGGCTGATTATTTACTTTTCAATGTTCTGTTAATCTTGTATTACCGTTCACTACTATATGTGGAGTCTTATCTCTTTGTCTAATTAAATACTTGGTTTGTTTTATTAATTGAGATTTGATTTGCTTCTATTACAACTTAAGTTGTACTTTTTATTGTTAAATGATATTTCTTATCTAAATTTTTCTATTTTATAGTTTATTTTACATTGGTTTTTAATTGTTTATCCCTATTGCTCCATTGTCGTTCACAACAATTGTTCTTAATTTATTCAAGTTAGTTGTATGCATTAGGTATTTTCCATAAGTTGTGTTGTTATTTTGTTATCATGTGGTTACTACTTAATTACTATTACAATTTGTTATTTATTTTATTTTATTTTAATTGATTTGCTATTTCTTTTCTTTTGGCAACTTCCGTTGGAAAGTACCAAATTTAATGGGTCTTGCTCTTGATATGTTGAGTTTGATATTATCTACATTACCATTATTATTTTCAGAATTTTCTAGTAAGTTATATTATTTTACTTGGGTTGTTGTTTTGTTTTTTTTAGCTAGTACATACTATCTTATACTACTATTGGTAAATTATATGAATTGTTACAAGTTAAAGGGCCGATGAAAAATGTATCCGTCGGTTTTGGAGGCCTCTCCATTTTAAAAAGACGGAATTTTAATTCAAGTTTATATATTTTATATGTTGAAAGTGGCCAATGAAAAAAACTCTCCGTCGATTTTGGAGGCCTTCCCATTTTAAAAGACGGAAATTTTTAGCTCAAGTTCATATAAATTGTTTGTTAAAATTGTTAAATGAGCCAATGAAAATCTATCCGTCGGGTTTAGAGGCCTTTCCATTTTAAAAGATGAAAAATCTAATTCAAGTTTATATATTATTTTAGTTGTTGGAATTGGCCGATGAAGAAATTACCGTCGATTTCCACGGCCTCCCATGTTAATAAGACGGATTTTTTTTTTTTTTTAGTTATTATTTGAGTTATTCATTTTTATTTATATTTATTTGGTACTAATTCTTTTACTAAGTGTCTTTACAGGTACCCGGAGGTGTTTCTCCTTGAATTATTCGAATGAAGTTCGAATCATATTTTTATTTCATTATTATGTGAATATTGACGTTAGGCAAACCTTAGGCCGATGATTATTATTTTATTTTATTTTATTGTGTATATTGCATGTTTGTTATGTTTGTACATTATTATATTCTTCCTCAATATGAAAAAAAATGAATTCAGTCGGGAACCACAATTGTGGATTTCGAAAGATGCCTAACCCCTCCCTTCGGACTAACTTGAACCCCTTACCTAGAATCAAATTGGTTTCGTAGATTAATAATTGGTTTCCTAGTTTTCCTAAAATTAGGTGGCGACTCTTTTCAAAACTCGTTTATTTTTTTAAATTTTGATAAAATTGAAAAATTAATTATTTTCGAGTTGCCGCGACGTTTCGTCCTATTTTATCAGAGTAGGGATGTAAACAGAATGGCGACTCCGCTGGGGAATTTAGAGGTTTTAACCAATATGAATTTAATTATTTTTTTTCAAATTGAGGAAATATTTGTTCTATTGTTATGTTATAGCTTGTATTTTTATATTTCGCTGATTATTTGTACATTGTATTTTTATTCATTATTCATTTTATTGTATGTATATTATCATTGCAATTCATGGCATAATTTTCGTCAAATGACAAATAGTTTGCATTAGTCCTAATGCAAACTATTTGTCATTATTCATTTTAGGCATAACTTCCTTTGTCCTAATGTCATTATATGAACTTGAGCTAAAAGTTTCCGTCTTTTAAAATGGGAAGGCCTCCAAAACCGACAGAGAGTTTTTTTCATTGGCCACTTTCAACATATAAAATATATAAACTTGAATTAAAATTCCGTCTTTTTAAAATGGGGAGGCCTCCAAAACCGACGGATATATTTTTCATCGGCCCTTTAACTTGTAACAATTCATATAATTTACCAATAGTAGTATAAGATAGTAAAATTCAGAGTGACAAAGGGAAAGCAAACAAATCGAAGCGGGGAGGCTCGTAGACTCTATTAGTGCAATGACTAGTCTAATCTCTGTTAGTGAAAAAACTTACAAGATAATAAAATTGCAAGATTACAATTGAAAATAAAATGAAGAAAGTAATCTGTTCAGGCTGAGGCGCGGATATCTCGCTCTCTTTAAGGAGATTCAAGCCCACTGCAGCAAATGTTTTCAACGGTCCAGCAGTAGTCCTCTTTGACTTGTCCCCTCCAGGATACAACAGCCTTCACAAAGTATAACTCAACAACTCTGGACAAGAGTTGAGTCCAAAGCTCCACAAAAAAGAACACCTCCCTTCAACTAATAAGAACTCTCTTTTAGACTAACTCTTTCACTCTTTGTTTTCTCTTATGAATTGTGTGTCTCTAAAACCAAATGAAGACTACCACTATTTATACTACAAGAAGTCTTCCTAGCAATGAATAGGAAGATAATGGAGGTAGTAAATAGTGAAGATAATGTCCTTAGGAGTTACATAGGTTACAATGGGAGTTACATAGGTTACATAAGTTACAATGGGAGTTACATATGTTACATATGTTACAAAGGGAGTTACATATGTTACATAGGTTACAAAGGGAGTAATGGAGGAATTAAGAATGAAATACATTGATGGATAACCAATGCTAATGGATGATGTAGAAGTCATCCATTCCAATGTTCATTCTTTTAACTCCAAAATAAAACAATTTAATATGTTAAATATTAATATTAAAATGCTAATAACCTAACAATCTCTTTTCGTAGCATCAACGTTACCTTTATATCTCCCTCTTCTAGTCGAGATTCCCTAAGAGAAAGGGATCAAATCTGTAGTTGTAGTTTCTATACGTCAATCCAATCTCGCTTACATTCATCATCCATTTTGAGGAAAGATTCTTGAATAACACGCTAAGAATATTCTTATAAGTCCTTGTCCGTTATGTATGCTCCAGTAAGAAAGTTCCTTACTTCGGCTAGTAAGGATTTTGATTTTAGGCAAGCAGACTGCAACGCAAGTACCTTTTTTTTTTTTTAATATTAGTTGCAATAGAGGAGATTTTCATTGGACTAAGTCTCGACGTGGCGGTGTACACCTAGCTTCATAGCTGGGTTAGTCACTGGCTAGAGGGCGACCAACCTACCTAACCGAAGGCAGCCGAGAATGTTATGTAAAAAGGACCAAACCAAGGAGGATCCTATCCTAAAGGAGAAGGAGGAGTCAGTTTTCTTTGAAGATCGAGGAACGTAGTGTTGGACAATTATGTCTTGTAAATTTCTCACATATACAAGCTCAAACTACAGAGGGTGGAAGCTGTGTATTTACAATCACTCTCCTATATCCTATAATAGCATAAGCATAGCAGAAATCTTCCAGGCCCAGCCAAAGAAGCTGTTGCTGAGCCTGTAGAGACTGGAGCCAAGCGAAGGGCAAACCAAGGAACTCAGATTGTGGAGCAGCAACCTCTGATCCGATTTCGACTAAAAATTGAAACAACAAGAAACCCACAGAGAATGTAACTATACTCCATCTCAAATTTATATGTTATTATTATTTTTTATTAGTCTATCTTAAAAATTGAGGGAGCACGATATGAAGGTGTGCTTCAATTATATTTTATTTTGAATTCGTTTAAAATAAAAATTTGGTGTTGCAGGGCGAATCGTAACATTACAATTGAGAATGTTCAACCAAGGGATCCTACCTCACACCTTACGGACTTAAATCTGAATTTGGGTAAGCAATTTTTATTTATAATTTTACTTTGATATATACCTGCACACGTATCATTATTTATTTTGGGGTTGAAAAATTAACATTTTTTTCATTTATATTTCTTAGGGTATAAAAGATACAACAATTGAGGAAAAGACTGATGTGACTACACATTTGAAGATTCTTGTTGAAAAAATTCTGAACAAATGTTAGCTTATGATGGGATTGGTTTAATTTATGTTTTGTTAAACCTTTTAGTTCCTTTATAGGAAGTGAAAGGGATTGAGTAGACACATATGACGATTTTGAGATGGATGTTTAGTAAACGATATCTTTTATCTTTCTTGCATTTTATGAATCTTTTGAATTCTGATAAGGTGGTTTCTTTGAACAAGTTGAAATTTTTATGAGAAACGTATGTTTGAATACTTATCATTTAAACTTTTTAAAATTATAGTCTAATGTTGGTGAAATCAAGTAGTAAGTGTGTAAATAATAGATCCAGGTCTAACATTGTATGACCTGCTTTATATATATATATATATATATATATATATATATATATATATATATATATATATATTAGCTTTATCATGTATGTTACAATCTTTTTCTTAGCTTATCCTTTATATTATTAATCTATAATATTATGTAATTACGATATATATATATATATATATATATATATATATATATATATATATATATTAGCTTTATCATGTATGTTACATCTTTTTCTTGGCTTATCCTTTATATTATTAATCTATAATATTATGCAATTACGAAAAATGATACAATGAATTATTGCAAGTGCAACCTTTGACCCCTTCATTGATAACCTCTCAATTGTTCCACTACTCACGACGCCTACTAGGGGGTTCGAACTCTCTTCGTCGGAAATTATACCGTACATATAACATTGATTTATTAATTTATGAGTATTATTGTATATCTTTAATAATGAACCCTCGCGAGTCCGATTCCCAATAACATCATTTTTTAATCACATTTTAACTTGGTGTTGCTACTTCCTATTAGAAATGAATTTTATCTACCTACTTATATTTGATCAGACTTATTTATATCTGATTTAACTTGACTCGTTTATATCTAGTTCAACCAGTCTCTATCATCGATTAGATCCAGCATCACTATAGACTTTAGCAATATTGTTACTCTATGAAACATATTTTATCGATAATTAAACTGCTATCGCTAATTAATGGTAGATCCTTGGTGTAGTACAGTAATCCAAAAAGAGTATTAAGGACAGGAAAGTGTAATAACTTTTCTATGTTTGGGGTCAAATTGCTAAATCTAAAACTTAAGGGACCTGATTGCAACTTTCATGTTTCAATGTATTTGTGTTGTAGTGATTTTACTCAAGTAAGAAGTGTCCTTTTCCAGATCATTAGATTTTGCCAGTTAGATTCAGGTTATAATACTCCTAACCCTTTTATTTCAAGATTCTTTCTATATCAATCAAAGCACATCTAGGTATTGATTATTCCATTTTTTTTTGGTTTTATTGTCACAAATTATGATCTGGGTTCTTGTAATTTTTGTCAGTTTACATCAAATTTTTTTTTTTAAAAATCATTTTTTTTGAAACTTTCAATTTGGAGAAAATTGTGATGTGGGTTCTTGTTATTTTGGTCAGTTTGAATCAAATTTAGCTGTTTTAGTTTATAAAGTTTGAATCTTTATGGTTTATTTGGATCTAATTGTAAAGGGTCATGTTGATTTTTAAGTGTTTTGTTCATTCTTGTATTTTTTTTTTTATTTAGGTATTTTGATCTGGCTTGTTTTTGTTATTTTCTTCTGTTTTCTTGATTCAGTGAGGAAAATTTGAAGTGGGAATTTGTTTGTGTTTAGTGGTTGATGAAAATTTGATTGTTGAATGGCTGTACAAGAGCTGGTTGAGATCAAATTTAGGCTTGCTGATGGAAGTGATATTGGGCCAAATAAGTATGCATCTAGCACTACAGTGGCATCTCTCAAAGATAAGTTGATTGCACACTGGCCAAAAGGTTGTGAAATTTTTTCACTATTATACTTTAATTTGCATATTTTGGTCTTTAGCTATATTCAATCACTCCTTTATTTCTTCATTAGTCTGTGATTTGTGGTCTGATTGGTGATTGCAAGGTTCGTTTGGTAGCTGGTTAGAGTTACGTAAGTGTTAGTAGTATATTACAGAGATTTTTACATATGTAGGATTTAGTACCAAGATAGCTCGCCTCCAAACCAGCTACCGAACGACCCCTGATTCTCGTATTAACTAGAGAATCTATTCTATTGCTTCAATCGTAGTAAAATGCTTCGAAACAAAGAATGTATAAGTGGGCATCTAAGGGTGTGGCTTAGTAGTCAATGACGTGGTTTTAGCACCATGAGGTCTCAGGTTCAATTTCCAGCAAAGACAAAAACCACTAGGTGATTTGTTCCATCTGTGCCACTCTTGGTGGATAGAGTTACACGTTACTTGATACCTGTTGCTGGTGGGAGGTGACAAGTTTTCAGTGGAATTAGTCGAGGTGCGTGAAAGCTAGCCCAATCACCACAGTTATTAAAAAAAAAGGAGAGGATGCATAAGTGGTAAGGGGCCATTGACTTCTTTTTTTGTGACAATAGCTGTGATGTTGAATAAGGAACGAAATTTGGTTACCCTTTTGCTACCAACCTGTTGAAATTAAGCTTAAGGAGCTGAAAGTTCTCTGGACCAACAATGCACCACGTCGGTTCTGCTCCATCTTGATTATGCCGAAAGAGACATACCACATGGATAGTGACCTTTGTCCTGGTATGTATGTCAAGTATTTATTGCAGAAGCAATTATCCATCAGCTTGTTGCCATTTGAGCTACTCTAATTGGATTGCATTAGGAATTTCTTTGTGGTTGTGTGTGGAACTGCCCGGGAAATGATTCCGCACAAACGTCATCTTGACGAAGACTAGATCTCTTTGAGAGAAACAATGAATGGACGAGGATTGAGACTGAGATTTTGGCGCCTCCTCAATACGAAGATGGGTTCCAAAGACTATTGTGCCAACAAAGTTTGTCTAGCAAACTTCTGCAACTTAGTTGTATAGTCTGTCCTTTTAACTACTAGGGGTCGTTTGGCAGGAGGTATTAGAGAAAATAATACATGTAAGCTTGGGTATTATTTAGTCTCTTGCCCATCTTTGGTTGTTCAGTATCTCTTCGTTCTTTTGCCATGCCCAGTCTTGTGAGCTCTCTGTATAACAGGAGGGGAGCATTCTGATACTTGAACGGTTGAATAGATAAATAGAGGAGATAAAGGAAAAGATAAAAGTGGGCGATAGGAATTTTAGTGATTAACCTGCGGACTCCATGGGTTTAACAATCGAAAATCCTTCATTCAAAATATCAATGACAGTTCAAATGAAACGTTTTTCCAGTACATTCCTTATTTATAGATTTCACAACCTCTTTTCTGAGTCCAGTTAGCTTATGTTAGAAAACCGACCCCGACTCTCCTTCGTACCAAAAAAAGAAAGATGTTGGTTGAGGACTAGACTTTATTTTTACTGCAATACCTACTTTGAGTTGAATTCGTTGATTTCTTCAGCTCTATCTCTCATTTTTCCTTTACTGTAAATTAGACGGCTGCTGTGAATTCAGCAACTAAACTGCTTCAGCATGACTACTTATTCCGAGTTGGATTATTGTCTTAGTCAGTTGTCGAGTATCTTTCCTAGCCTCCACTTCTCTTGTTTACACTCTCCGTTCCAGTTTAAATGTCTTACTTTCCTTTGTAGATTAAACCAACATCCTAAATGGAAATTTTAAGCACAAGATTTAAAGGACTACACACATCTTTAATGTAAGACCACAAGATTCAAAAATCTCCCTTTGTTTCTTAAAAATCGTGCCTACTCAAACCAAGACAGCTAGATTGCAACGGAGGGAGTAACTCACTGTTAAATTAGCTGACTGCAATGAGTTTTGCAACTAAGTAGCTCCAACACTAGTACTTAAATTCTGAACTTGTCAAGTAACTATAATAGTAATTTATCACTACAGATTGAAACGTCAAAAAGGTTTTAACTTGGAGAAATAGATTGATTAGATTTAAAAATGAACTAGCAAATGAGTGGGATGTTAAGGAATTTATATGGCTGATATGATGGAGACTGGAGAGAGCTCAGACAAACGGTGTTGGAGCAACCAACATATAAAATACTACCAATTGATATCGAAAAGAAACTACAGAACTTCAAAACGTAGAGCGATCTAAATACTCTTATTATTTCTGGCTTCAAAAGGGAAACTTCCTTGTATGATTAAATGGAAATTTTTTGTTGTCAACTTTTGACGGTATCGTTTTCCTATGTTTTTTACTTTGTTGGGAAATAATAATCCCAATTAGGAATAATACTCACGAATTAATAGCAAGAACAGGGGCCAGTAAGGAATTGCCACAATATTATTCCTGGGTGGGATTATTATTTCCTGCCTCTTTCACATAGGCTCTAGAACAGGGGCCAGTAAGGAATTGCCGCTGGTCTGAATTAGCATAAGGTGCCGTCAATTGATAGAACATGTGAGATCTAAAAGCGAAGACACTTGCAGAACAGATGAGATTATCCAATATCAATGACTAATACTCCCTCAGTTTCAATTTGTTTGCTTTTTAGTCCGTTAAAAAGGAACTCTCTATTTCAATTTCCCTCACGACATGTTTAAGATCGCAAGATTAAAGGACATTATACGTATCTTTAGTTTAGGATCACAAGATTCAAGGACATTTTGATACATTCTACATATCTTTACTTTGAAACCAGAAGATTCAAATGTTTTCTTTGCTTCTTTAACTCTGTGTCAAGTCAAAACCAGTCAAACAAAGTGAAATGGAGGGAATATTATTTATGTCAAAATATTAGTTCTAGAACTATGAATCTTTCTTGTGTTTTCTAATCTTCTTGTATATAATTGAGCCAATAATCTAAAATGGATGAAAATTGAGCCACATCCACATATTATTTGTTTCGTTGCTCTAAAGCCTAAGAGAATGTATGATTCTCGCTACTCTTAAGGAATGAAAAGGATAATTTCAGACTAATATTTGCATTGTCGGGTTTGCAAGAAGTGCATGTCATATGGTGCTGCTATTCTCTTTTTTTTTAAAAAATTCCGCATGTCCAGAAAATCTCAGTAAGCTCTCAAACGTTTTCTTTACCAAGCATGCTTCAAATAACTCGGCTAAAAGATCTTACTGTGGCAGATAAAGTTAATGGTCCAAGGACGACAAATGACGTGAAGCTTATAAATGCTGGAAGGATCCTTGAAAATAGCAAAACTCTTGGTGAATCCAGACTTCCAGCCGTTGAAGTTCCAGGAGGTGTCATCACTATGCATGTTGTTGTACGGCCCCCCGTTAATGATAGAAACAATCGTAAGTTGCTATATTTTGTATTTCTTCTTCTAGCTCATAGGTCACGGTTCAGTGTTATGCATACAGTGAACGCTCTAATGCATTGTGCTGTCTTCTTTTAGAGGTCTTTTAACAGTATACATAGACTAGATAGGACATGCATTGAGTCAGCTAAGGGATCGTTTGATAGCTGGTTAGAATTATGCAGGTATTAGTGATGTATGCATCATTATTCTATCTTCTACCCCACATTAGTTATCGAAATTCCTAGCCACATGTCGTATTAATTTTATACATGAATAACTTATTTCCTAACTAACTTCCACACATTGTTTAGCTTATATATACCATCCAGCATGTTCCACATTTATGCATCTGTGAAAGCTTGTAAGACATGTTTTAGACTTGTGATTTCCGCTGCTTATGAGTTATTAACTAGCTTTGAATGTACGTTATGGGTTTGCTTGATTTAGACTAGTGGCTGCCAGTCACTAGGCCTTAGGAGTTTGTATGATGACGAACTTAGTATCAGAGCACTAGATTAAGTGATTCTCGAGCCCTGAACTTAGTCTGAAAGCGTACTGAATACTTTTTGTTTACTCATTTGTCACAGATAAGCTGAAGGATGATTCGCTTAAAAAAGGCGGGTGTGCTTGTACAATCTTGTAATTCAGTAATGGAATTGTTCCACTTCTGTTATGGTGCTATATAATTCTCAGTTGGAGAGTCTTTTTTGGATGCATTAACAAGTAAAACTTAGTGAAAAAAAGAGAAAAAAGATGTAAAAATATGAAAAAGTTTGAAGATAAAGATACCATTATGCTCCTAATTTTTTGATTCATAATGGAGGGAAACCAATGTAGTCTTTTGGTATATATGCTAGAACTACAGAAAGGGGAACACTTTATTTTGTGAAAGAAAAATAAATTCCACATGAGCGATATATGTCGAAAATATTGTTTGAATTGGTTGTGTGACTTTGTAGGTGAAATGAAAACAATTGAGTGACTGAGATATTGATTAGTTGAGTGTTCAAAACAAAGTTTAGTGACTTTTTAAGATAGAAGTTGTTAGTTGAGTGACTGTTGAGAGGCGTTTCTGTTACAAAATGAAATTGAGCGACCAAGTATTTTTCTAAAATTGACCATGTTTATAACTTAGGTCCTTTTTCTGAAACATAATTTGGTACGTGAAATTTACTAATCTAACTAATCTAGTGTCATGTCGAAACGTTTACTACGATTTTTTCCCTTTCAAAACTCGAACCGAAACACCCTAGTAAAAAATGAAGGAATTTCAATTATTACATTAAAAAAAATCGAAGTTTACTGAGAAATTAGTTTACCATGATTATAGAGTTTAATAATATTATTAACAAAAAAAAAAAAAAGAACATTTGGGCAAATTTTTTTGACGACCTTGGCGGCGAAGTAAACATTTGACTAAGGATTAATTCTTTTGGTTAGGACCACTAATGATGTGTATATTTTGAATTATACAATAATAACACTTATATGGTACTACTAGTGCACCATCAAGATTATGGAAAAATTAAAAATATTTTCAAAACCCCTGTTTCTACTAATTTGTTTATCTTAGTTATATGAATGATGAGGTGTCATGGTGATGGGCTATTTACATATTATATTGTGTAAATTGGCAAAACTGGAATATAAAACTAATTAATGCTATGGAGAATGATTGCAGAGAGTAGGTTGTGTTTGGTACGAAGAAAATATTTTTCAACTTTTTCATGTTAGGTTGGTTTAAATGTATTTCACATAGACTTGAGCATTTTTCAGAACTCTTTTTCAACCTCATCACCTACTTCCATTTAGACTCGAGATTGGACCTTGACTCGGGACACGACTCCCAAAACTGAGCAGGGTGGGGCTCGGGGTCGAGATTCAGGGTCTGGAGTTGAAACTCGGGGTCGGATCCCAGAGTTGAGATTTAGGAATCAGGGCCGATTTGGGTGTCGGGTTCTCTATCACAGCTTGCATCGGGAACCAAGTAGGGGTCAAGAGTCGGTTCTCGGGTCAGGATGGACAGTTGTGTCCCAAAGTCCAGGTCCTAAATTAGGGTTCAGAGTTGGGGCATCCTCGTGTCGATGTTGGAATTAGGAATCGGGTCCTAGATTGAGGTCAGATTATAGGTCTCAAGTCTCGGGCTGGGGTTGGGAGTCAAATCTAGGATCCGGGTCGGAATTGAGAGTGAGACCCCCAATCAGGGTCAAGAGTTGGGTTCAAAAAAGTTGGTGTCGGGATCAAGAGTTGAGTCTCACGTCTCAAATCGATATCAATGATATGGTCTCGGATTGGAGCTGTCGGGTCAGGTTTGGGTATCGATAATGAGAGTTGCTTCCTCGGTCAAGGTCAGGGTCAGGGTTGAGGCAGGATAGGGTGTCAGGTCTAGATGTGCCCTCTCAAAGTGCATGCTCGCTAACTCATATAGTCAAAGTTTGATGTAATATTTATATATTATGCCTAAATCGAAGTAAGACAAATATATAAAAGAAAAGTACCAAGTTAAAAGGAGACTCTAGACCATACAAAATTGGCATCTATAACATGTTACAATTGTGAGTTTAACAAGAAAATGAATTTTGTTTATTCAAAAATCTTAATCAATGATCACTTTAACAATCAAACAATTACACTAATAGAAAATCATTACATAGTCATTTTTGACTATTATGTACCACCTTTATAATCACATATAACAGGTTTGCTCCTTGCACTACTAAGCAATTTTCTAGTAACACAACTAACTTTCTTCCCTAACCAAGAACAACATGTTCCAGAACCACAAGTCTTGTTATCTTCCTCAACAACCAATTTCTTGTTAGTCGTTTCGATTTTCGATGTCGTTTTCATCTTCTCCTTGTGAAGTTTTTGCATGACATGAATTTCAGCAACTTGTGCCATGGATGCTCTATGTTTTCAACAAATTGAAGTATTTACTAATATTGATAGTTGTGACATTATTGTTTCTTCTATTTATTTATACTAATAATATTAATAACCCTAACCTGCTTGGGTAGCAAGGGAACTGTGATAATATTGTCATCATTTGGTTAGACTATGGTCCATGTACTTGGTGACCAAGTATTTTCCTACATTTGACCATGTCTACAAACTTAGGTTTTTCATTTTATTTTTTTTTAGTTTAAATTCGAAATGACTGATCCAACTAATTCAACATTGTGTCAATCGCATAGTACCAAAAAAATTGACATTTTTGATTTTTTTTTCTAAATTCAAATATGAAATAGTGAAGAAATCTCAATCAGTGCATAACAAGAAAATAAGAACACTTAGATAGACTTCTTCACAATCTTGGAGTCAAAGTAATATCAAGTTTGTCTCAATTTATGTGACATATTTTTTTCTTTTTAGTTCATCGTAAAAAGAATGTCACATTTTTATAATTAAAAACAATTTAACTTTATTATTCTCCTTTTATCTTAAAGAAATGTTGTATCACTCAATTAATGGTAAAAGAGTATTTTAGAATTTAGACTATAAAATTCAAAAATCTTCTTTCCTCTCTTAAATAATGTATCAAAATAAATAATGACATATAAATTGAGACAGATAAAATATTTTCTATCGGCTTATTTTGTTAGAACTACTAATTAGTGATGTGTCCTTGTGGTCAACATACACAATAAAAAAATGTTTCTTTGGATATACATGGGGTTTCCTGGCAAGCAAAGATAGTAGGGGGAAAAAGACTATTAAATATATCAATTTATTTTTATTAATTTGCTAAACAAATAAAAAATCTAGAGTTTATCATTTAATTCCTGTCTATCTTCATTATTAATTATAATTATTTTTCAAAATACTAAATTTATCATACTTAAAAGACAGCATAGTAAATTTATTATTTTTATTAATTATTTTTATAGAGATAAAAATATTAAATAAAAATAAATCGAAAAAATATCATGGAGGCATTAGGCACATGTATATATGAAATGGGACATAATTATCATTTTATTTTAAAAAATATACAAGTCTCAAAAAGACAGCTATGATCCTTGGTAACTTCAACATATAATAAATTAAAATATAATGATAATGCAATAAAATGTTTATAATTATTTGAGACTAGAAATATATTTTATGCCGTCAAACTACAACAATAAAAAAAAATAACATGAGGATTAGTTCGAATCATCTAATTAGTCAAATATTTACATTATATATAAGACATAACTATTCTTCTTATATATATACAATAAATAATAAATCACTAAATAAAATTTTTACATCTTACTGACAAAAATAACTATCTTTCAACGTCGATAGCAACAACATAGCCAACTCTTCCTCAAATGCATTATTCCTACTTCTTTCATCTTCAACTTTCATGTGTATTTCAAACACATTTTCAGATATAACAACATTTCTACAAATTGGACATGTTGATTGCCCTTTCCCATGCATTAACCATTTCTCCAAACAACTTTCATGGAACATATGATTACAATTGTTAAGCTTTCTCCCTTTATCTCCATACTTGAATTCTGATAAACAAATCGCGCATTCAAGTGATTCTTCATCTCTAATTAAACATCTTATTCTTCTATAAACAAATTTGTAGCTCTTCTCATCTATGTTATCCTTGTACCTATTTCTCTCTAGTTGTCTTTGTCTATATGAATTCAAGTAAGCAAAAGTTGCTAACATGATGAATTTTAATAAATTAGGTAACCATGAATAAAAGAAAGTGGTGATAAGTTCATTGAAATAAAGGTTTAGTTTAGTGAAAGCCTTCATTTTTAATTTTTTTTTGGGTATAAGATAATGTTTTTAGTGGAATTAAAGAAGAGCTTCTTTTTTATAGGTAAAAAAGGCATGTTGTTACTTTGAAAGATTTCCATGGAGTAAATTTTTTTTAATGTTGTACTAATTTGACTTATTACATATATAGCTTCCTTTGTTGATCATGTGCTTTATTTATTTTATAAAACACATTAATACATATATGATATCTCTTTTTATTTGATAAATCATTATCTAGAACTAATAATTAATCCAATTAATTTAAATTTGTGTTATAGGTCCAGTAAAAGAAAAATAGAGATCCTATTAAAGAAAAAACCCTTCACTTAAAAAAAAATCAATCATGATTGGTGCCATCGGCGCTTTTAATTTTATTTTAAATTTATGATCTCGGATTAAAGATGAATTGAGAAATTTTATATAGGTTTCATCGTATCCCTCAGTAGTATATGGATAGTAGTATTTCACTTGTGTATCTTTCAATGAGTAGTGCATCAAGGTATGAATAGTTGTGTCGTCGTCCAAACTTAAGGAGGCCACTGACACCAATGAAGACATTCCTGACATCTCACTGAAGAAATCAATTTCTTGCTCGACCTCATGTTCACTTTTAATATCACACTTGAGTACATAAACTCAACTTATTCTCAATATGTAGTTTCTTTCGCACACAATAAAAAAATACAAAACTCTGAAATTTACATGGGAGTGAGAGAACGTTGGTATAATGAATTAGTGTCACAGAATGCAGGAGGTCAAAACAAAGCAAATGAGTCTACATTCTACATCAAGCAGCTTTAAACTCTAGGAGCAGGTTCTTATTACTGTCATATATTTCAAAGAAATTAGTCTGCCTAGGCACATGCACGTGTAGAGAAAGAGAGACAGACGAAAGAGCATCATTTTAAGAAAGGATGTAGAACCTCACTGGTACAATTTCCACCCCGTAAACATGTCAGGAAAAAGTGAAATAAACACGAAATGTGATATGTATAGATAGTGATCTCACCTTTAAGTCCACACTTTGTTAATGGTCTTGCAAATCACTGAATTAGGTATCCCAACTCCTAAGGCAGCCTGTCTAGCAGGGGCTTGACCTAAGTTTGCGCTGAGAACATTTCCAACGAAGACCTCTTTTTCTTTTTCTTTTTTTAGGGACACAAACAGGACGGCAGAAATGAAATATCTTTTTCACACTTTAAAAGTTGATCAAAACAAACTTCCACTGCAGATAACAACTCTACAAGAATAACAGTAACAAGGTAATACTAACTAATGACAATTCTCTTCCATAAGACATCCCGAAGGGAAAACAAAACTGAATTGCCCCAAAATCAACAGTAAGTTATGGCTCACACAGTGCCAAAAGAAAAATACCAAGGTCACCCAAAGAATCCCAAAATGAGTTTTTTGTCTGCGCAAGACTCATTTCTTCTTAGCATCACCTTTTAATTTGGTGATGGTTTGATTCCTCAACTTGTGAACCCCTCCACAAATCAAAACTTATCAGCTATATATGAAATTTAAGAAAATCCCATGAGAGAAAAATAAGAAAAGAAAGGATTGCTTTGAGGTTTGATGAAATCTTGAACCATTTTTGCCATAGAATTCACCCAAAATGATCAATCAAGAACCAAAATTATTATGGACTCAATTCTACTTATTTTGAACCAAAACAGAAGCAATAGCTCCGATCACTAACAAATATTTATATTTTACACTAAACAAGATTTGAAGTTTCATTCTTTTGGAAGATTCAAATCAATTTCATCTTAACTTTTTATTCTGCTAAAACAAAATTTGGGAACCCCATATATTCAACTTTCCACATGACATGATTAAGACCACAAGATTCAAAAATAAAAAATGAAGCGTATATAGACAGAAGAAGGAAGTATGAAATGCTACTGTTTGTGTAAACAAATATAGGAACATATACAAACAAAATCTTTCATGTGTTTCGTTCTCTGAAGTGGCCGTGAGTACATTCTGCTAACAAAAAATATAAAGAACTATCATTTATTTTGTGGATAGAACTTGTTGCAGAAGTCACTGCTGCTTAGGAAAAAATAATCTGTGTTTAACAACTCTCTATTTTCTTGAAGTTCCTTGGCTTTAGATCGGAGTTTTTGCAGTATGAGAGCTTCCTTCTTGTTGAAATCTTCAGCAGATATTATGACTTCTTCTTCTTCTTCTTTTTTTTGAGATTCCTTAGCCAGACGGGCCTCATTATAGGCTGCTACTTTTCTACTTCGTTTTTCATTTGCTCTCTCTGCAATCTCTTTCATTTGCTGTCTCATCGTATTTCTACATTCTTCCTCAACTTTTCGAGCCAGAGCCAGTATTTTTGGGTTGGTGGCATGTTCCCGTGCCTGCAAGTCATCCATCATTTTTCTTCTTTTAGACTTCTCTGTAAAAGAAAAAAAAAAAAAGAGCATGTAACGCAAATGTAGCTTATTGTTCTTAATCAAAGAAACAAACCATTCAGTCTTTCGTAGGGGAGGGGGCAATTGTCCTGATTATAAGATAAAACGTACAGAGAATACAATAACACAAATTTAGAAGTACTGTTTGATATGCATCTCCATGAAGAATTCAAGATACACATACCTTCATTTTCTGAAGGAACAAATGTAGGTTCAGAACTTTGTTCTGCATGAGGTGGACGTCCATCCATGATCAACAAAATCTTTAATATTTCAAATTGAACAGAAAATATGAAGAAACTATAATGAAGAAGATGAAAGTTTGAGAGAAAAACGTAGCAGATTGTGGAGTCTACCTGAGGGTATTTATACATTCTCTTAAAGTAACTACCTTACTGATATATCCGTTATAACCAATTAACTGCCAACTCTTCTTGGTTGAGTTTGGCAATGCAATCTTGAAGAGAAATGAAACATTAGACAATTTTGGTATTAAAAGTGAAGTAAATGATTTATAAATAATTTATCTATACTATACGAAATTCATTACTAATATGATTCTTATGATAAATCACATTTAAAATCCATGCAAAAAATGTTGGGTTATCCCACATCGGAAGTGGAAGGGGCTGATGGTCAATTTATATGTGTGAGGGAAAGCCTCAACCTTTGAGCTAGCTTTTGGGTTGAGAAGGCCCAACACCACCCAACAAAAAAATCATTTACATATATAATTTAAACTCATTAAATTTACTTGTTATTTTACATCGTTGGTGTATATACTTTCTTCCTAGTCATATAGTGTTTGATGGTTTTGCCTTTGACACTGATGTACACAACTTCAATAAATTACTTACTCCTAACCAATTTTATTTATTTTTTGATTAATTACTCATAATTAAAGGGTTTAAAATTATCCTTTAATTATTTGAAATAAAGCACATATACCCTTTAACTATGTTTTGATTCAAAATTACCCTTTCATGTCTTACTATGAGATCACTTCTACCCTTCCATTTAACGAAATAAGATGTGACATTAACGGAATAAGACGTGGCATTCAAAGTTTTAATTAAGAAGTTCACCTCATATACGGATATACCTAACAGTAACTCTGGAAACTAATTAACTTTTTGTATTTTAAACATGTCACCCTGCATCAATCTTGCCAAAATCTGGTGAATATATCAACCCTGCAGAACATTAACAAATCATCAGCAAAGCATATATGGATCAGTCCAAGTCTTTTGTATCTGGGATGAAAGTGGAACTGTTTGTTCATAGCTAGCCGTAGAGGGTGTATATCATCGGGTTGGTTTGGATTTTTGAAATATCTAATTAAATTATTTGTTTCGGATTTTTGAACTTATAAACCAAACCAAACCAATAAAACTCGAGTTTTTCAACTTCGGTTTTTTGGGGTTTATGCGAGTTTTTTGGGTTTTTTTTTTTTATAACATATTCATACAAACATATAATTTACTTGTACTTCAAAAAAAATTTTAATCCTATCAAAATATAACTATCTAAGTTATTTCTCAATAAAATAACAAAAACTATGATATGATTAATGACACTAAAATATCCAACACAAAAATAATAATAAAATCGCTTAAAATAAATATTGCAAATAAATAAATCATAATGAAATTGATCATAATTTAAAGTACTAAATCATGCTAAAATAAGTTTAATAAGTATTAGTTACATGACTAAATATTAAAAGAAAGTAAAATTAGATCATGTATTTTAATTATTTAAATCTATGTAACACAAAAAAAACAAATATTTAATATTATTATCATTCTTAATGTTGAATTGATTTTCTTTTTACATTAGTATTAATTCGATTTTATACACCCCTAGCTAGCTGCATCATCTCCCTATGAAGGTACTCCATGGCAATAACAAATAGCTCTCCTTTATTTTAGTTGTTATGTTTTTCATCAAATCAACATTTTTAAAAATAATTAACCTATTTAATTCATTAATACTTATGTATCAACGAAATAAATATATAAAATTATGTAAGAATTTATGAAGATTATAAAAGAAAAAATTTAAAGATCTAATTCCTTCATATTTTTCTACTAAACAAAATTGAATGATTTTTTTGTGTGCAATTGTTACCTAAGAAATTGAAATTTCTAATTAAATTATATGAAAACTTTGAGTAATTATTTTCATAAAAGTATTCGAATAAATTTGTAAGGTGGACAAAAGAGTTGATAAAAAAGAAAAAATCATGATATAACTTTGTTTTTGACTTCTATTGCTATTATATTATGTTTTAACTTATCACCTAATTAAACACCAATATATATTCTTATCTCATCACAAAACACAAGTAATAATTAGTTGAATTGCCTATTTTAATTTCATAGTAAACATATTATATGAGATTAATGTGGCTTTTTTATAAATAAAGATCAAATTTTATTTTCTAATATAAATATTAGTAACTTTCTTTATTTTTTCAAAAAAGGAATTATTGGTATGTATTTCAAAGTAAACAATTAATTTTTTTTAATAATAATTTGACCTTTAATATTATCGATCCATTATATAATATATGATAAATTGATTTAAGTTGATATTCATGAGTAATTTATATATCTAACATTTTTTTAGTATATGCACTTATAAGTATTTAAAATTGATGTCATTATAGTATGTTTTAAAAAACTGTTCTTGTTTTTCATAGCGTAAAAAATCAAAAATTATAATCTATTACTTATTATAAGAGTCTACAAGCAGAAAGCACTTGATCGTCGCGTCGTTCCGTATATAAGCCTCTTCAAATCGTACTTATTGCTATTGATTTGATGATTTCTATAGGACGTGGTCAACGAGAATAATCGACATGTTTGCTTCTTTATAAGGGTTATTTTCGACATTCAATAATTATAATGCTTGACAATTATAATTATTGACTACTATTCCTACCCAATAAAACCAGTTTGTTAATTAACTATTCGCCCAGCAAAAGCATGCCCTTTTTTCTACCATGGATCCCATTACCACATACTCCAAGTTTTAATTTTGTTAATTAACTTCATAAAATTTTAAATAATAAATAATATTTTTAACTTTGTTACTTAAGTTAAAAATTAAATATATCAAATATTTTTAATTTTGTGATATTAAAATTATGAGAAAATTTGAAATTAAAAAGTCAAAAAAATAACACGAAAATACGCTTTATATATATATATATATATATATATATATATATATATATATATAGGACCACACACCAAATTAAAAATTTAAAACAAATAAAGAATTGAATTGTTTCTCAAATTATAACAATGCTACATAAATTAGGACAAAAGAAGTAACATATAACATTTGAAGATGACGAAGAAAATATAATAAATTGCAATAATTAAAATTTGAAATATTTGAAAGATACATAAAAAAGAATTGGTTAACTCTTCAAATTCTATTTGTGTCATGTTAATTGGGACATAATAAGTAATTACTGATAATTATGTAAAAAAATACTATATATCACTATAATTAACATCTTAAAATATCTAAAAACCATATAAAAATTGAGATAATCCCTTAGCTTATCTAGTCTAGTATAATAAGAGATTATATGTGAAAGTTCTTTTTGGTATCTTAAGCTACCCTTTTCACAGATTTATTCTTAAAAGATCTCTTGATTGCACCCTTTATAAAAATTATATGAATTATTTGTCCTATACGGTGTAGTGTCTTTGGCTCGGCCAATGCAACACCTTCAACTTAGAAGGTGTAAAGTCTTCGTCAAGGGAATTGTCAAGTATTTGGCTTTTGACACTGTTGAAGTCTTTGCCACAGATTATATACAATTTTTGCCTTACATAGGTGTGAAGTCTTTGACTCAATGTGATACCTTTAGCTCAGACAATATGTTGTGATCCACAATGACTTTATAGTGGTCTATGGCCTAGACATGGCAAATATGACCGATTCAGTTGATATTATTGAGTTGAGTAAAATGTTAGAGAATTTTATATGGAATTTAGACCCAATTAGCTATTATTAGGAAGATTTAGGAATCAAAAAGAACGATTATGAAAATTATGTCGAGGCTTTGAATTTTCAGTTATTTCTCATCTCATTTCTTTGTTCTAATCTTCTATGTTAATCTATTTGTAATTAGTATGTTATTATTTTGTCGTACGTATTATAATTGTAATTTGTATTTAGCAATAACAGTATACATATATATATATATATATATATATATATAAATTTGTATTAGAAATTGGATTTGTTTCACAATGTAAAGTCATTTTGACTCTAAGCATATCACTTTTAAGATTATCTTCATAAAAAAAATTAGAATATTCTTTTGAAATTAAAAAAAAAAAAGAAAAAAAAAAGAGATAATGAAAACAAGTTTTTAAGGCAAATTTCACTTTGTTAACATTAACTAAATCATATCATCATTTTTTAAGGGTCATCCAATGTATCTACAAATTAAGTTGAACTCGAAATCCCATAAAAGAGGAATTTTAGCACAGTTGCACTATATATCTTAAAGAAAAGGATATTAAATTCAAGAAAATAGTTTTAGTTATATGACAATTCACGTCAAATTAAATGAGCCACTAAAATCATATCACATGTCAAAGTTATGTGGCAATTTAAATTAAATGAGTCACTAGAGTCATGTCACGTGTCAAAATTATGTGTCCATCCAAATCTAATTAAATGAGTCACTAGAATAATATCACTTGTATATGTAAAGTTCAAATCGAGTAATCGACCAATCAAATTCCACAGATACAGTACAACTATAAATAGAGGTTCTCATTATTCTTAGGAGTATTTCAAGAACAAAAAGCCAAACTCGTATTTTTCAACAAGCTACAATTTATAACGTTCAAGCACTCGAGTTAAAGTTACAACTCAAGATCATGACCACCCGTTCCAAGAACAAGTTCAAAGGCATTTGAAATTCAAGCACAAGTCAAGATCAAATTTACAACTTATGATCAAGACCATCATATTTAAGAATAAGCTCAAAAGCCTTTGAATTACAAGTCGAGATCAATTCCATCAAATTCACAAGTCAAAAAGAAGAATAAGAGAATTCATAGAGATTATAACACACATTAAATTTTGAAATCAAATATTATATTTCTTTACTCTAATTTTTTTTTTTTGCCTTGATTATTTATTTTCTCATATAGTTTACATGAGGAAAATTAAGAAAAAGGGGATTTAAATAGTGCAATTTCAAATTGAAATAATAAAAAATGAGTTGCATGGAAGATTGGAGAGATTTTTTTTTCAGTAACAGTGATTAATATATAGAAGAAAATATGTAGACAACAGTTATAACTGCACGTTTTTTGCCTCTTTTCTTTCTTTCTAAATAGTTATATAGAATAAAATAAATAAACCATGATTGTTACCATTTCAGGGAAGTTGATTCCAAAAGTAACTACACGTTTTTGCTTATTTTTTGTAGAAAAATAAAATTGAAAATAAAAGTTATATTAACCGTAGATAACTTCTCTATTTATAATAAAAATTATAAAAATTAAAAACTATTACTGTCGTCTATTTTTAGTAGTCTTGTTTTCAAAAGTCAATTTAACTAATTTTAAAGTTAAATTAAATAATATTAATTTAATATTTTAAACTAAAAAAATTATAAATGTTAGTCAAAGTAATAATAAGTTTACTAAAAAGAAAATTCCTAACTGATTAGGAATCGAAATAACAGGGTAGTTGGAGTGATTGTAGGATTAAGTAAAATTAATTGAAACCTTATAAATAAAACCTTAATTTCTTTTTATGAATCCTCCTAATAATAATATTTAGAAATTAGGGTTGTAGCATGGATATTGAAGTCGATCATTACAGTGCTTTAGATTTGCCCTCTGGCGAGGAAGGCGCAAAGCTTTCTGAAATCGATATATCGAAAGCGTATCGAAAGAAAGCATTAGAATTGCATCCAGACAAGAGAGTCGATGATCCAATTAACGCTCACTTCAATTTTCAAAAGCTCAAGGCTTCCTATGACATTCTCAAGGATCAGAAAAAGAGGAGGTTATTTGATGAGATGATCCAATTACAACAACAACAACAACAACAACAACAATCGAAGCATAGAAAGATGATGTCAGAGCCTATATTTGTACCTGATATTAGTTTGGCTCGATTAGAAGAGGAGGAACGAATTGCTATAAAACTTCTTGGTGAAATTGCTAGGATTCGTGAAATATTGATGTCAAAGAAAGAGTCATCAGAGATGTTTGTTGACAAGGAAAGGGTGCTTAAGGTATCATGGAGTAAAAGCAGTGAAGATTATACTAGCCAAAGATTGAGAGAGTTATTTAGTAATTTTGGTGAGGTTGAACATGTAATCATGAGTTCGAGTTCTAAGAAGAAGAAACGTTATGCTCTGGTTGAAATGTTATCTAAAGACCATGCAGCTAAAGCCGTCTCTTCTTGTGTCTTGCCTGGTCTCTTAGTTGTGCCTCTTGCTGGCTTATAATTAGGTTTTTTTTTTTCTTTTGATTCATTAGGTTTCTTGTATATATATTAATGGTTTAAATAAAGGTTGAACAAGTTACTAATTTTCTGATTTGGAATCTGACATTAGGATATTAATTCTATAGTACATAGCATAGAAACATAGAAATTACCTTCTATTTTCTGAGCATGAGCCAATATCTGTAATTTTCATCAAGCACAGGCTCAAAATTCCCTTCCTGCATAAGATATCCAACCCACAAGTATAAAAAACTATAAACAATGAAGAAATGATTGTTCAAAGAACAAGCCTGAAGGTGAGATTAATGCCTAATGAATCTGCCTTTACACGTTGAGTATAACCTCTCATTACCAGCAATGAACCGTGTTTTAGGACAAACGAGCCTTTGTTTAAAAAAGGCATCCTTCAATCACTTTCTGGGAGGTTCACCACTAGTGCAATGAATAACGAACAGAAGAGGAAGTGATAAATACGACTTTCGTGGAATCAGCATTGTCGTATTATTGCAAATGTAAGAGTTGATTTCTTAGATAGTCGCTCAACCAATAGTTAGTAATTATCTCCAAAAGTCACTTTTTTTTCCGAAAGAAATTGAAAACAAGATCAAAGGTGAATCATAACTATTAGTTGAGTGATCATCTCAGAAATCTAACTTCAATATGTAACTGAACGGAAGGTCTGCTATACTCACACCTCATTTGACAAATAAAAAGATATTACTGAATCAATAGAAACATTAATCATGTACCTCGGGATGTTTTATCTGGTTTTCATTTCAATAAGAATTCACGTTCACATCCAAGGAAAGAGAAGCAATTTCTGGAGTTGGTCCATAAAGTTTCTGTTTATAAGCTGTTGAAACGACTTCCTGGAAGAGCTTTATGGACCTAAAGTGCAACATTAATAGTATAAAAAGGAGAACTAGCTTGATCACCGGGAACTAGAACTTGAGAGGTTGAAGAAGAGCAAGCTTACAGCATCAGAATATCCTTAAGCGGGGGAAATTCATCCAAGAATATGCATGAGGCTGGTATCCACTGTAAACTAGTTGTGGTAATCCTTCACTTGCCACGTAACAAGTGCCTCTGGGCTGTGGAAATATTACAAACATTGTCAATCTGTTTTTCCCCATAGGAACATGTGGTATCAGATTGTTATGACATGTAACATTTAGCATCGATATTAGCAAAGGGGAAACTAACACACTAAAGGGAGAAAGCAAAGCAACAGCATTTTCAACTTGGATGATCATTCATTCGCCAGACAAACAAAAGCTAAGAAATAACACACCAAAGGGAGTAAAGGAACAAATATTATCACTTTCACTGTGAACGACACCGTCATGAGCACAGACTAACCTATTCAAATACTAAAAGAGATGCAACATTTTGAACTTGAATAGTCAGTCATGGGCAAAGGAACAAAACTGCCCACAATACAGACTCAGAATTTGAACACCATCTTTGTCCATGGGCTTTCTCATTACTCAAAAACAAGTAAGTGCAGAAGCAATCCAATATAAGAGAATAAAAATAGCGTTCAGCTTTAGAGTTCAAACTTTACAGTTGTGTGTTTCTTTCCACCCAGTCGAAGCTTCTAAGTTAGGAAGAGAAAAAAACATTAATTCCATCTCCGAGGAGAAAAACCTTTTCTTTATAACGAACTTACTATGTTTTTGCCACAACCCCAACCCCAACAAATTTCTTGGGAGAATAAGCTATGCGAATGAAGTAAATTATTCTGTTTCTCTTTCTAGTAACTATAGGTTTGAATTATCACCCTCGGTCCATTCCAAACCCTCTCATTCAGGTGGCATTGGAGATCTATGTAATGGTAGTTCGTGAAATTTCAGATAAACTATATCAATCTATCACCTATATTTGCACAACGGAATTTGAAAACTCTCAATCTCAATAAATCCTCAACCCAAATGCAACATAATTGATTTTCTAACGTAATTATCCATGAAATCCTACAATAAGCATAGCAATCAGCATAACAGTGTAGAGATCACTTTTGGAGAACAGATTGAACCACATGCACTTGTCAACTTGCTAAAATTCACCCCTTGTTCTAAAATATCAAAGTGGAAATATTTTACTTAACATGGGACAAGTCCCTCAAAAAACAAAAAAAACAGCACATCACATAAAGGCTGAATATATAAACATATCCCTAAACTTGTTGGGCTTTACCCTTCAGGTACCCTAATTACGTCATTTTCCTATTGAATCATTGAACCACCCATAATTTGTTCCTTTTAAACACTATTGACTGATGTGGCACAAAACTTCAACAAATATTTTTTATTGATTGTGCGGGTGAGATCCACCTTTTCCACATGAAAATTGCAATCAATCAAACTTCAATCCATTTACACATTAGCGCCACATATTCATTTACCAACCCTAAAAACCTAAAGCCCCATCATTTCCCCCCACAAACACTTTTGAACCCACGTGCATTGATTCTAGATGAGAAAACCCTAAATTTGGTCTTCTTTCAGTGACATTTATGCGATTTACAACTAAAATTCTCAAATTTTGAAGTGAATTTAAGTGTTTTATTAAAGGTATCATCGAAGATTGCGGAAAATTTTGGAGTTCAATCATGATTTCGAGTTAAATCTAGTGGGTAAGTTCATTTCCTAATTTCTGTCATTTTATTGTTGAAGAAGATAACTTCGACATTGGAACTTGATGATTAGGAAGAGATCATGAAGAAGAGATATATTATGATGAACAACTCCAACTTAATGATGAAGAGGAAAAAAGAGGAGAAATAACAGAAAAAGGGAAGAAAATTAGGGTTAAAAGTGGAAGATGATCGTAGGTGGGTGGTTCAAGGATCGACATCAGCGCCCTTCACGCATTCAAGTGACATGAAATCACATTTTTTGCCACATCATCCAACAATGTTTAAAAAGAACAAATTATGGATAATTCAAGGATTTAATAGGAAAATGACATAGTTAAAGTACCTGAAGGGAAACCCCCCACAATAGTTTAGGGCCATGTTTATGAGTTACATCAAAGTTGTACGATTATAGTCAGACAAGGAAATACAAAGTAGCCTATCTAAAACTTAAAAGTATGCAAGATAGCAGAGCCAGGATTTCCATCACGAGGATTCAAAACATAAATAAGTAAACACACGAGAAGTTAAGACCTACTATTTACAAAAACAACATACCGAATGTATCCCACAAGTAGAGTCTAGAGAAAGTAGTGTGTGCGCGGTCTTACCCCTGCCTTGTGAGGTAGAGAACTATTTTCAATAGACCCTCAACTCAAGTAATCAGCATGCAATAATGAAGAAAAGAGCAATAGCAACAAATATGATAACCAAAGCAAAGGAAACACAAGTAATACTAAAATCAAAGAGTGAGAGAATAAGAAAGTAATAATAATGGAAAATTACGCGGTTACGCAAACTTATACTATTTAATTACTAATCATAGTTATAGTTTGCTATAATTACCACTCGTGACTAACATTATACATTAATTACGTGGGTGACTTCGAGTTTGTATAATTAGTCACGTTTATATATGTATAATTCACCAGAATATATAAATACATATGTATAATATACAATAATTTAACCTATATACATATACAATTCACCTCTTTCCCACTCTCTGCCCTCTCTCGCTCGCCTCTCTTCTCTCTCTCCCAATCTCGCTTGTCATATATACAAATACATAAGTATAATATACAATTATTTAACCTATATACACATACGATTCACCTCTCTCCAACTTTCTGCCCTCTTTCGCTCGCCTTTCTCCTCCCTCTCCCAGTCTCTCTTGCCTCTCTCCACCCTCTCCCAACTCGCTTGCCTCTCTACTCCCTCTCTCAAGCTCGCTTTCCATATATACAAATACATATGTATGATATACAATTATCTAACCGATATACATATACAATTCACCTTTCTCCCACTCTTTTCCCCTCTCTAGCTCTATCCTCTCTCCCCAGTCTCACTCGTCTTTCTCTTTCATATAACATGTAGCTACAAATTATAATTATCAAACTATAGTTATGAAAAGTAATTAGACTATTTTTAAGTGGCTATATGTGAAAGTTCCCTAATAACAATACCTAGACTACGCTCGACTAATCTAGTCCAATCCTCGACCTCCGTAAACCTCCTATATAGCGTCATGTACTCAGTAAGTTGCACATGTGCTAAGTCCTACTTAATCACCTCTCTGTATACTTTTTCAACCTACCTCTACCTTTCCTTCGACCTTAGCAATACTGTAGTAAAGCATAAGACTTTAGTCTCCATTTTGCCTCTTAAAATATTACAGGATGCACTAAACGCTTCACACAAACAGAGTAAAATTGAAGGAGAAAGGCAGAAGAAAAATGAGTACCTGGACACAAGATTGACCGAAGACGCGAATCATTGGACGATTCCATGGTAATTTAGGAACCTAGGTAAGTATATTACTTCGCTTCCATTTCCTAATTCAACTACTCTTTTTGTTCTAGAATCTTATTTCCGCCGGAGCTTCACTCTGCTCCGCATCAAGGCGGTGACAGTCGCCGGTCTCCGCCTTCAGGTTCACTTTCGTCACCGTCGCCATTGGCGTAGGAAGAGATTCGAAATGCTTTGGGGCCTAGAAAAAGATGGCGGCAAATTCGACCCGACTCGGTCCGATTATCTCTGGCCAATGATTTACATAATATACGTAGAATATATACTAAATATATATTATGATATATTTAGAGAACATATTTTATATATTATGGTATATTCAAAAAATATAATTTATTTATTCATGAGCTATATATTACATTAGCTATGTATCATGATATACTCAAAAAAAGCTAACTATAAATTAACTTATCCGATTAAGTATATTATATGACCTGACTCGATCCAATTTTATATGGCCAATAATTTACATCTCAAAATCATTGAAAATATATTCGGATTATACATTAAAAAAATAGAGAAATTTTTCAAAACAGCAATATTTTAACATTTAATAGGATTCCATAGCAAACTTTCAATATTTATTAAAAATAACAATATTTTAATTTGTTATGAGTTGATTTATGTTTTTTTTTTCTTTATTTAATTTAACATAATATAATTAAGAAATGACAAACTAGAGAAAATCAATGGACGATATTTCAAATTATATTAAGTTGCTAAAATTTTTTATTACTTTCTTTACAAAAGATTATAACACCTAAAGTAGGTGATCTCTTCATTCTTCATAAAGGCCATTATTTGTCATTGTCTTTCAAAATTAGTTATTGTTATGAAAACCTTAGAGTTTTATCTATTAAATTTTATTTTATTTTTTGAAATTTACAAATTTGAACATCTTTTCTCACAATGTATTTATTTTATTTACCATATTTTTGTATCCTTTCTTAAACTGTATCATTCCAATATGTATGTCATTTGTATTTGTATTCATTCTGGTTCTCATGTTGTATTTTCAAATGTTATTTGATATACTTTTCTCACAATGTATTTACTTTATTTACCAGAATTTTGTGTCGTTTCTTAAATTGTATTCATTTCAATATGTATGTCATTTATATTAGTTATATTCATTCTAGCTTTCATGTTGTATTTTGTATAATTAAATTTGTATTTATTTATTAGTTTGTATTCATTCCAATAGGCATGTCAAATGATTTTGTAGTTATTTAAGAAACATATTTGTATTCATTTTATTTTTTATTGTGTATTTTATTTTTCTCTTTAAAATTATGTTTCTTTTCCTAAGTTGTATTCATTCTAATAGATATATTATTTGTATTTGTATTCATTCTAGTTTTTATATTGTATTTTGTATTATGATATAAATGTATTCAACATTATATTTAAAAAATGTATTCAAAATATTAAAATGTACTTAAAATTAAACAAAATAATCATATATATGAAATTCTAGAATCTACAAATCTGAAAAAATTAAAAGAGAATCACAAAAAAAAATTGAAAATTATAAGTATATGATGAATATTTTAAAAAATTCAAATGAAAATTAAAAAAATTTGACTAAAAATCCGTAATGTGTATAATCGGTGCTTTAAACATCAAATCAAAAACTAATTTCGAATGATGGAAATTACCTTGCCAATCGAGAAACTGCTTGAATTAATAAATAATTTTAGTTTAACAATAAAGAATTTATTGGTGAGCAACAATTTAGCACCTTGAAGGAATCTAAACTTGAAAGCCGAGACATGGTAAGAACACATGAAATGTGAGGAAGAAAGTTGACTAATATTAAAAAAAAGTAAATTGTATTTTTTTTCAATTTATAACGGTTATTAGTGTGTATTTTTGTCCGATAATGACTCTTTTCATAAATAAAATTAATTTTAATTACTAAAATATTATTTTATAAAAATATTGTCATTCTGCTAATTTAAATAAATATTTTAAATTGTTGCTATTTTGAATAATTATGTTAATAATTGTGACTTAATTGCTAATTTATCCAAAAAGATATTGAATATACATTGTGACTCAAAAAAATTATAATTTACCTGTAAATTATTATCTATTATGATATATTCAATATGTTAAATATAAGTTAATTATAAAAAAAATTGTATAAGTTGGACTAAATAGATGGTAAATAAAGTTTATGGACTGATATTGTACACAAATATTTCATAAATATGTGGGTCAATAATCAATTCAAACTTAGAGTAGCTATGATTTTATGGATTAATTTTATCAAATTCAATCATAAATATATGATAAATTTATCAAATCAGCCTTGATTTTGACAATAAAACTTACTTTATTCACTTTAAACAACTTTTAAATGAGCTAAATATATTTGGTGGCAGGTATTGCAATTTGCATGTTGATAAAACTTAACATGGAAAATTTAGATGAGTGTGACGGGAAGTGGGAATAAAAATCGGGTTGAGTCTTAACTCGCCCAAGTTTATTTTGAGCTCAAATGAGTTGGGCTCAAATGGACTAAAAACGGATTGGGTTTTGATCCGTCCAATTTGACCCAATTAATCTTAATAACTTAACAATTAAGGGGTTCATTCAAATCATCTAATTAGTCAAATATTTACATTATATATTAGATACATTTGTTCTAATACGTATATATAATAAATAATGTGAATCACTCAATAAAAATTCTACATTCGTTGCTGACAAAAACTACTATCTTTCAACGTAGATAACAACAACATAGCCAATTCTTCCTCAAATGCATTATTCCTACTTCTTTCATCTTCAACTTTCATATGTTTCTCAAACACATTTTCAAATATAACAACATTTCTACAAAGTGGACATGTTGATTGCCCTTTCCCATGCATTAACCATTTCTCCAAACAACTTTCATGGAACATATGATTACAATTATTAAGCTTTCTCCCTTTATCTCCATACTTGAATTTTGATAAACAAATCGCGCATTCAAGTGATTCTTCATCTCTAATTAAACATCTTATTCTTCTACAAACAAATTTGGAGCTCTTCTCATCTATATTATCCTTGTACCTATTTCTCTCTAGTTGTCTTTGTCTATATGAATTCAAGTAAGCAAAAGTTGCTAACATGATGAATTTTAATAAATTAGGTAACCATGAATAAAAGAAAGTGGTGATAAGTTCATTGAAATAAAGGTTTAGTTTAGTGAAAGCCTTCATTTTAATTTTTTTTGGTATAAGATAATGCTTTTAGTGGAATTAAAGAAGAGCTTTTTTATAGGTAAGAAAGGCATGTTGTTACTTTGAAAGATTTCTATGGAGTAAATTTTTTTTAATGTTGTACTAATTTGACTTATTACATATATAGCTTCCTTTGTTGATCATGTGTTCTTTATTTATTTTATAAAACACATTTAATACATATATGATATCTTTTTTTTTATTTAATTAATCATTATCTAGAACTAATAATTTATCCAATTAATTTAAATTCATGTCATGCAAAGATCTGTAAAAAAGAAGTAAATCTTATTTTTAAAAAAATTGCTTTGCAAATTCATGACCTCTAAATTTAGAGGCGTAACCAGAACTCTCAATAAGTGGGTGCAAAATCTGAAGAAATAGACACATGAAGTAGTTGAAGGGAATTCGATATCTAATATATACCTATAAAAATTATTTTAACCACGTAAAAATAATTTTCCATCAAAAAATTCGAATGAACCACCTAAAAGATATGATGGCTTCATCATTGCCTCTTATTAATAATAATGGTGAAATTATATTTTTATTTCATCACATCCCTCTAATAGAATATAGAGAATATCTCACTTGTCTATCTTTATTTAAATAAATGATAAAAAGTAATTTAGGAAATGGGAATATCAAAACAACCAATTAGTCAAGGGGCCAAAGTATAGTCCAAAAAGAATATTGAGGTTAGTGAGAAATGTTTTTTTTGGGCCAATATATATAAATATAGTTAATTATTATCAGTCTTATTTGGCTGACAGTGTGCCTGGTTGACTTTGTTTGTTGTTAAAAATTAAAAAAATTATGTCATTTGGCTGTTTTATATCACTAAAATCTAAGAGTTTATAAAATGAAATGAGATTTATCAGTCTCATGTTTAAATTTCACTAAATATAAAAGTACAAATAGTATGTAGTGAAATTATTCGAGGTATGGACAAATAAAAATTAGTCGAATATTATTAATTTTTATAGTTTGATTTTGTTTGAATTTGAGAATTAAATTTATAAAACTTTTTAGCATGAATTTAAATTTAATCGAACTTCAAAATGAGTATAGTACTAAATAAAAAATAATAATTAAATTATTATGAACAAGAAATTTCGATTAATCTAATTTTCCCCATATAAAGCCTCCTCGTCTAGTTTCTTGTTTTAATAATTACAAAACGAAAAATCATAACAAAAACCAAGACTTCAAAAAAATTAGTCCTAACAATATAAATCAACAGTCCTTCAATTGAATAAACAATTTTAGAATTCTGTTAGCCTGTTGTAAAGTATGTGGTAGAATATTTTGGGCATGAAGTTCGGAGGGAGTTAGAGGAGCAGTACATGAAGCCTTATCGTTTTTTGACATATTTTGGTCATTTAGGAGACGATTTATTGAAATTAGGCGATTTTTCTATTTTTTATGTGTGTTGGCCAATAAAATATTTTGATGATATAGATTTCAGTAGAACTTTTACGGAACCCTGGTAGGGAATGGAAGAAGCAGTAGTGAAGCGTCACTATTTTTTACACACGTTTTGGACATTTTATGAAAATTAAGCGATCTTCTCAATTTTTAGTATGTGTTATAGTTAAGAACGAATTCACTATCGAATGCTTAAACACCTATTAATCTCGTATCAAATTATATATACTTATATAAAAATTAAGAAATAATGTATAAAGATTAAAGCTGAGCACCTAGGTGGCAAATGAGAGTCCGGAGCCTAAAGGGTACAAAATATTAACAAAAATTCTAAAACAGTATATAAAATTTTATATTAACCAAAACGTTAAAATCACTGCACCAACAACGACTTACCCCACCGAAAAAAGCAAAATCACTTTCTATGCAGCGATTTTACAAAATGTGATTCATTTTTATATATAAAAAAATGAAATCGCTGCTTTACAGAAAAAAAAATTCTATAAATTGTAGTTCTAATTATCTAGATTCTCTTTTTATGTGTAATCTTGTTGTTAAGAAATGGAATTATTGACCTTCTAGAAACTTGACAAAATAAGCTATATATACCAGATTTATTTTAATTTAATCAAACTATATCTTAGAAAATAAATTCTTCCTTTCTTGAACTTAATGTCCAATCAGATAAATAGAGCAAAAATTAAGACCAAAGAACTATTATATTATGTGTCTAATGCCACCATATAATTATTGCTAATTATATTATGTGTCTAATGCCACCATATAATTATTGCTAATTATATTATGTCACTACAGTATAACAATCTATATCATACCTCATGATCCCAAATACACTATAAGAACAGGTAAATATTTAATTGATCCCCAACTTAAGTAGCCATGCAATAATAATATGTATAATAATCACTATGAACACAAAATACAATTTGAGAACTGAAAATAACAAGAAAATAATAATTAATGGTCCTTAAAATGAAATTGAGATTGTTAACCAAGGGGGAGAAGATCGGAAAATACAAAGATAGATAGAAGAGGATGAGAAGCTCAGACTAAGAACAGATCGAGATTAAAAGAATCAAAATTAAACTTTTTTTCAACAATTTGCATGACCCTTGAATCACAAATCATTACCCTTTTTGACGGAACCATTAGCGCACCAATTACTTAACATGGTTATACACCATTATACAATATAGATATAGTGTATACATATTGTATAACAATGTATATGAATGAATATAGATCTCTTATACATGCTGAGTAAATGGCCCAATTTGTAAGTAGTCCAATCCAAGATCCGTTTAATGTATTCCATTTTACAATTAAAGCAATTAAAAATTGCACATGAACTATATTCATAGCAATTCAAACTTTGAGTCATAAAAAAACATGAATTATGTGTGAAATTCTTTGTTAATTTGTTACTAAATAGTATGGAACTAACAAGTAACAACATTCTTTTATCATTCATCGAGCAAAAAATTATCGATAAATAAGATTAACGACCTTTTATATTTTAGTGACATAAGCTATTATTTTATTTATTTTAAAAAAAAATTAATAATGTTCCCAGTTACCCTTCAACATGACTTTAACCCTTAATATAACGGTTGATAATACTATTCAACTTTGAAGCACTTGCAACTTAAAGAAAAAGAAGCAAACAAAGGATAATGTTGTTTACATTATTATTATTATTATTATTATTATTATTATTATTACTATTATTATTATTATTATTATTATTATTATTATTATTATTATTATTATTGTAGTTACTAGAAAAAAGATATAATGTATAGTATACAATTTGTTAGGCAAAGTACTTTTCAAACTTAGTACACTTCCACTTCTCTATGATCTCTTTCCCCTTTTTCTTCATTTGTCTTTGTCTATCTTAAACTTATGGTTTGCTTTCTTTTCTTTCTAATTTCTTGCAACATGCTATTCCCTACTTAAAAAAAAAAAGGAAATATCAATAAAAAAAGATGTACCAAAATAGAATTTGGACTCACATATAATTCACAAAAGTTTTTTTTTTTCCTTTTCCTTTGCTTTTGAATTGCAAAGATTGATCTTCCCTAAGCAAGTCCAATCATGTCCAAAATTATTGTTGTGTCATGCCCCATTCTTTACCTTTTACCATTTTGTGATATATTCTTTGAAATCTTAGTTAGCAAGCCACTTGACTACAATTTTTCAACTACATTAGTTCAAGCAATGGAAATAGTGTCAAATGGGGTTGGGGCGTTAGGCTGAATCTGAATGGATTAAAATGAAATGAGTTAAAATAAATAACTGAGCAATGAAACATCTAAATTCAAGGTTAATTATGGATTGAGATGACGTTAGGTAAAGATGCACTCAACAATGAGTCATTCATTATCTAGGTCTAGCCCACCAAATTCTTTATTAAGTTTTTATCTCTTCGTTTTTTATACAAATTATTAATTACATAGTAAAATTTTATTTTTAAATTTAATTCTATACAACATATATAATATATATATATATATATATATTTGAATCAATTTAGTCCAAAATCAACCTAGCTTTTAGATGGACTTAGTCATGATAGATTGAGTTGTTAAATTGACAAACCAATAATCGATTCAAATTTAAGGAAAACGTGTTTTTTTAATGAATTTTCAATCCCTACTTTTATTTTATAATTATCTTTTGGCTAATCTAATCAATAATTTGTAATTGTATGAAAGTTAAATGAGATAATGTTGAAAAACGTTTCAGTATAAAATCAAACAAAAAGAATATTCAAAGACTTGTACATGTGATCAATTGAGAATCTATCCATTTTCTTTTATATCAAACACCAACCATTTGTAGTTAAGAAACACATAGGAATCATATACTCCAAAGTAGCATCAACCAACTTTACGACAAAATTAAATTTTAGCGGTAATAAATATATATAATGACAAAAGAGCGATAAAGTGTTTACCTGTATTAATTAATTGTCATTAAATACAGTATCACTATAGGCTTAAGGAATATTTAAAAAAAAATGTTAAATATAGCTAAAAATATATTTTTAGTGGCAGTTAATAACTGTTGCTAAAATAATTTTTAATATAGCGTATGTGCACCGCATAAATAATTCCTAAAAATGTCTCTAATATATTGACTATTACATATGGTTGAAGAAATATTGCAGTGTTCATAATTTAAATTTCAAATGGAATCATGAGCCTAAATTCTTCTACTTTGATTTGAACTATTATGCGTAGATATTCGTAATTAATTGTATACTATAGGAATTTCATTAGGTATTAATAGGTATAATATTATTCAATAAAATGAATTGTTTATTAAGTAAAGTAAGTATCTATCAGTCTTACTAGAGAATATATAACACTTGTCCCATATTGGTGATGTAAAGCTTTTTAAAGGGGTTTTAAATTAAGATAACAATATTAACTCATAAAAATATGATTAATTTAAATATTAAGTTGTCTAAAATTAGGTCCGACTACCTAGTTTACTAATATAATCTCCGTCTTATTTTATATGTCACCTTTTAAATTTAAATTTTTCATATGTTCTATAAACATTTTGGATTATCAATTATTGTGACTCATAGTACTTTTTACGTAGTTTACAAATATATAAATTTTATTTTTAAAAAACAAAAATTTCATGCGTAAATTTTCGGTTAAACTGAAATTATTTGACTCTCAAAAACCCTCGCTTTTTAGCGATAGTAGGGTTTTCCAAATAAAAGATGTCATATAAATTGAAACAAAGAGAGTATTGTTGAAGCATACCCCTAATCTTTGGAAGGGTTAATACTGACTCGTCTATTTATTAATACAATTCATTTTAATCCGTTAAAATTCAATCTAACTCGTTAATTAGATAACCTATTTGTTTTTTAATCAGCCTAAATTCAATTTAACTCATGAGTTAGATAATTAATTTGTTTCACAAGTTCAACTCATAAAAGAGAAAAGGACAAGAGAAGTAAACATGAATTTTGTGAGTTTTAAGTGCATTTTCCACTATAGAAAGCACTTTTAGAATAAGGTTACCCCACAAAAATAAAAGAAAGCAACATGAATGGCTCATAATTTATTTTCCTCCAAATCCACCAAAATCAGTAATTAAGATCTCTATAGTCACAAATAGAATATGAAACCTAAGAATATTTTAAAAGAGGAAATGAACGACTTAGAATTAGGAGAATCACCTCTAAATTGCTCCAAATTCTATACCTATATTTGCCCATAAAAGGTCCAATAATGCATCTCTAGATCCCTCGTGAGTCGTGTCACCAATTTTTCCGCGTAGAATGGTTAACTAATCATCTTTTGCCAACACAAATCATCTTTCTGTCAAAAAAGACGAAAAACAAATCATCCAACTCAGTGATGATCGAGTTTTGCTCTTAATAGGACAGGTTATAAGCAATATTCGCCAACACTAATCATATTTTAGCTAAAAAGACAAAAAGACAAGCCGTCCAACCCAGCCCATTAAGAGTGAGCCTATTTGGTCCCTAGTTATGGACCGAGTTTGATCTTAATGGAACAGGTTTGGGGCAATCTTATTAAGAGAAAAGGAAGGGTATCTTACATAAATCATGCAAAAAAAAAAAAAAAACTTTTAAACAATTGTATCATATATATATATATATATATATATATATATATATATATATATATATATATAAACAGTAATATAACTATGTATTATAACATATATAAATATGTATTAGAGATGAATATACGTTCATATACAATGTTATACAATATTTCTACATTATTACAACAATTCATCTTACTCAACGAGCTGATTTTGTTTTCAATCTAGATTATCTCAAATCTCCTCTAAATAATCTTAAATTTTAGATATGATCTTCTCTCTCAAATATTCTGAATCTTTTGAATATAAATTATTAAAAATGATTTACGTTTATGATAGGTCGAATTTTAAAATTTGATCCACCGAAGTATTTGTTTAAACAACTCAAATTTTAGATTGTGTTCCCTTTCATATAATAGTGAATATATTAGTAAGAAGATTGGACTTTTTCCCAATCCCATTCTTTGAGGAATAGAATGGACAATTTATGAGTATTTTATTGATCTTACAAGAACTTATACCTAAATTATTTCTCACCCAAAAAAAATAATAAGGAAAGCTTTTTGCCTAACACCTTGAGTATATTATAAAATTTAATTTCTCGAAAATGATTCGTAGCTTTTCATCTTTGCGTTTAAGACCCCAAAACCAATTAACTAATTGATGATGAATTTTTTTTAATTTTTTTTTAAAAGAAAACATTTCACATGAGAAAATGAAAGTAGGGCCATCATAAAATAATTGATAAAATGATCAAAAGATACTTAGATCTTTTACTTTTTTTCACTCACCAATTGATGTTCGGTATTAGAATTCGACTAATTTAAATTTATGTATTATATGATTCATTTTTAGGTGCAATACGGGGGGGTTTTACTACGACAAGTGAAGCCAGGGTTCCCTTTGTTCAGTATCCGGGGAAGAGAAAGGAATATATTCAGAAAGCGCTTACAAGCCCCTTTACCGATACCAAGGGGAAGCAGGAATTAGACCAATAGGGCACTGCTCTTAACGAAATTTTCTTTGTATCAAAAGCTCAAATAAAAGATCTCTAATTAAAAATTAAGGAATCTCATCTGTTTGACCATAACATAAAAAAAAGAGCAGCTTTCACATATAACAAACGTGAAAATCATATTTGTATGTTATCGCTATAGTTTGTATAATTGCGCTCCATAGAAAATTTTATTTTTGCTATGGTGCTTTGGATTTGTATAATTTTCTAGAAACATCCAATTTTATATAAATTATTTAGTTTTGTAGAAATTCACTTATACATTTTAATTTGTAAAATGATATCTGTATTTATATAATTACAAGTGTATAAAACGAAAATATATGTATTTTGTATTTGTATATACATTTTTCTCTCACTTTATATAAATACAAACACATTTTATACGTTTTATACCAAATTGTATAAAATGACTAATTCTATATCAAATTAAATGACAAAAAATAAACTTTTTGATGCGAATTACAACTAATATAACTATGACTATAGCATTTAATTTAAATTAATAATTTATTATTTCATACAATTACCAAAATAAGACTATTAAAGATTATGATATTAAACTAAAAGCTTGTGTTGGTGCAGAGATTATAAAGAGAGAAAAAATAATTAAACATTCTATCTAGTTGAGGGAGAGTGAAAACAACTCAGAATTGTTTAATTTGGAAAATCTCCTACTAATTACAATAATATTTTTTTCTCTACTTACACAAAACCAAAGTAAATGTTGTAGCTTTGATAAAGGAATGAATATAAGTGCACCTTATTTTTTATTTTTTTCCAAAAAAATCATATTTTGATAGCAAAAAATTCATTAGGCATGTATATCTTTTGGTGTAAGATATTTCAATTAATAGTGAGTATTGTTTAACTTCTATTGGTAACATTGAGTGGCCAACTCTTTTTTAGTGGTGATCTTTCAGCCAATAATGCTATATTTTCATTTTTTTTAAAAAAAATTATACAAGAAAAGAAAAAATCCAAAAAAGAAGAAGAAAAAAAGTTAAGCATTACTCAATAATGGTAGGCAATTGAGTATTTTATTAAGACATGACAACTTGGCATTCCTTCTTTGCTTTTCTCCACCCCCACCCCCACCTCATATCTTTCTTTCTTATAATTTTCAATTCGGTGTTCGAAGTATATATTAAAATTTTGATTAAATTTGAATTATGCATGCAAGGTTGAATCAAAAATAATGCTTTCAACATGATTTTTTCTATATTCAAGCTTAAACTCGAGACCTTTGTGTTAGGATTTTATCCTGATTTTCTTTCTTTACTTGAAGTTTATTTTTTTCCTTAAAAGAGGTCAAAACATTATCATAAATGCTTGAGCTTTTCCGTAGAGGAAAACATACATATTTGATTTATTCTTTTCTTTCAGTAATAGTTTGAATATCTATAAATTGAAAATTCTTATTCTCATAGCATAACACATTAGCATCCACAATCTAATCGTTTAGTTTATGAAGAGATTTATTCTCTCAACAATTTATAATATTTTTCTTTTTATATTAGTTTTCATATAATAATATGATGTTTTTAGTATACATTTTCGTCATTTGATTTATTAACCACGTGATTTGCAATTATAAACTTTCGCATGACGTTCTACTTACCTTCATAACTCAACACTTTGATTAAGGGTTTTTTTTAGTTATTATTATTATATTTTGTTTTGATATGCTATTGCTAATCTGATGCAGAAACTTTACACAAGCTCCTTTCGAAAAAAAACAAAGAGCCTGAAAATTAAATACCACAAGATAATTGATTTATTTATAATTAGGCCTAGGATATACTAGTATATGTATTGTATATTGTTTTCTATATCATGATGTATAATGATAAATGTGTATGCATCACTTCTATAATTTCATGGACCACGTATAATGCTTTTGACTAGGGTTTGCTAATTGCTAGTGCTTTCTCGATAGTTTTCGTATTACATATGTCCAATATTTCCTTGGTTTTCGATCCACGCATAACGTAAGCTTAGTGTATTGAGACATCGAGACAGTGTCTACCAATAAATGTACTTTTTATTATATTTACATAATATCTTCAGAATATATTAATATGTAACATTATTGACAAATTATGTTATTTGCAGAGACATATCTAGGATATAAAGTAATTATTATGATCGGTTTCAATTCAATACTATAATAATAACCGATCGTTCACAACTACTAATATATATAATCGAATTTGATCAAAAGCTATTGAATTCGCGTCTTCTCTATGGTAATATATACTCTATCCTTCTCATTTTATGTGACACTTTCGAGATTCAAACAAGTCTATCTTTGACAGTAAGTTTTTCATAGATCCTTCTAACATTTTGAATTATCAATTATTAATTTATAGTACTCTTTACGTAATTTACAAAAATATCAATTTCATTTCAAAGAATTTGAAGATTCCATACGGAAATATCCGATCAAATTTAAATTGTTTGACTATGGAAAAATAAAAAATGCCACATAAAATGGAACAGAGGTTAATTTATTTATGCATATAATTATCTTTATAGTGCCAAGTAGGTATACAAGGATTCTAGTATCACTATAGCTAGTCTAATTTATGATTGAGGTGGGATCCTTATCTTAACCTTTTGGAACATGGAAGAAAATAACAATATTTGAAAAGTTTTTTCATTAGTTAATTGTCTTTCTAAAAGCTTGGATAATTAGGTGTTTAACCCTAAATTATAATAGTTTATTAGGATATATAAATGCTTAAGTGACTTTCTAGAATAGGAAGAGCCACCTCTCTCAATCACTAAGGAAAAAGGAAATAATGTTCAAAATATTTGATTATGTGGTCAATAAATCAATCATGGAGTAGTCTTCTCAAAGCCCATATCAAAGCTAAAAAGAACTTGTCATTATCCAACTATTAAAAGGGTTAACGCGTTTGCTTTAAAATTCTAAAAATTATTTATTGTAAAAAATCTTTTTTTTTAAAAAAAAATAAATAAAGAAAGAAAATGAATCTCAGATGTAACTCAACTTCGAGAGTCATTAGGTAAGAATTAATCAAAGATTATAATATAAGGAGAAAATATTGATTTTCTCACACCTAGTTAATTAATTAGAGCGTGGAAAATATAAAACGAGGGAGTGGACACATTTAGATAAAACCAAGAATAAATGTGGATTTGACTTTGATCATATATTGAAGAGTATGATCATCTCATTTTAAAATTTAAACTGTAAGAGAAATATATTTTTAAATGAGATAATCACACTAAATATGATATTAAACTAAAAATTTTAAATTTAAATCATCTTGATGATCGTTTAGATGATATGATCTTACACTTTTCGACAAGTATTTAGTTGAATAACAATTTCTCCACAATATTAGTTGTTTCTTTTATACGGGAGCTCTTGTTTAGGCTTTTATATCAAATTCACGTTTCCAAATATGGGTCGTATAAATTTAGTGAGAAACTATCACACAATAAAAATAACTTTTAACAGTATTAAATGTTGATATTAATAAAGAGTGTTAAAAATTTTACCGGCAATAGTTAAGTGTTGATAGAACGAATGTCGCTAAAAGCTTTAAAGACATACAAATAGTGTTAATTGCCACTAAATATATATATTTAGCGGCAATTAATCTTAATTGCCGTTAATGATTATTTTTTATGTAGTGTATACGCCCTGGTGTCAAAAAAAAAATGTTTGCTAGTGAAATTTGAACACATGAGCATTTAGTGCTACGATTATTGGTCTACAATGTCTTAATCTGTCAAGGGTGTCCAGAATTTGTTATTTAATCACTTCATATATTATTTTGTGTACGATATTATTTTCTAGGAAAGGTGTCCAATTAGCTACACCTCTCTCTGTATACATAACTAACAAGAAGATGTACATGTGTATTCAACTAAGGATTAAAAATAGTTAATTCCCTTTATGTTCATTCAATTATCGAAAAAATAGTGATGAACAATATTTATGAAAAATGACAAAAAAAATGTCTAAATATATATTCTTCATTCATTTATTTTGCTAAAAATATCCTTCCGTCCACTATTATTATGCTTTGGATTTTTTATTTTAATTTTGTATGGAAAAGAGTCGGTGCCCATGCAAAAATAATGGGTTGATGAAAAGTTGGCGATGAGGTATTCACAATAATTTGAATGCTTTGCCTTTTTGAATTGAGAGGAAAATGACAAAATAATTAAAGGGAGAAGAAGATGAAGGAAAAAGGAAAATGATTTTAGATTGATGAGTTTAATTTATTTTAAAAAAAATCATAAATTTAAATTTCTATCTCTCTCTCTATATATATGTATATATATATATATGTGATTGCGTAAATGATACATTTTGATTACAACATATATATCAATAGTTGTTATTTTACGCTGCTATTTTTCAATATTATTGAACAGCATGGTTAATTTGGGGCTAAGATAATTCAAGTGGGAAAGCCGTGTTTTAAGTGACCGCATTGCACAGTTCAGAAAGTATTTGTGTATGTTACAATCTATGAAAAAGTTATTATAAAATTTCATTCTAAATTTCATCATCGATCGAACTTATGATTCTATAATAGTTCAAGAGCACGCCCATTCTTCAGAGCCATAGAAAGCCTTTCGAATTACGAGATATCATTATGAATTCGAAAAATAACTCAAACTTCAAATTATTTATTTACTTTGAATATATTTGTGAAAACCGAAAAATATATTAAAATTCTATAAAAGGGTCTCGAGAGCCGGAATGCATGGTAGTTTTATTTTATTCAATCATGGAGGGGCCAATATTGGCGTCACTAGTTATGGCGTGGCAATGCCTAGTTGCTACAATTTGCAAAGTCCTTCGTGTACGTAAAATAAGATTCTAATTAAATCTAAAAGTTATCCTTTTTAAACAATTATTGTTTTGAGATTTTGATAGGTTCATCTTTGAAAATTATTAGTGTTCAATTCATCATTGTATTTTAAAATTTGAAAGTTCAATTATTCAGTTATTAATCAACGTTAAAAGAGTCAACAATATGCCCTCAAGTTGATCTATCGAACTCTCCCTTTAAATTATAATTAGATTTTGATGAAATCATATATATAAAGATCCATATTTCCGAGTGTTTATATGAAAAAAAAAATTGAATGATATTATTTACATAATTATATAAAATCATAAAAAAAATATGTATGTAATTTATCAATACATTAGATTTTTTTTTTTAAATAAGATTATAATCAAATAAGATATTATCGATTTATAAAGATGTAAAATCAAACTCAAATAAAATCAATTAGCGGATGGGCCAATATTTGTGTCACACTAATCATGGTGTGGCAATTAACATAATACTTTTCAAAGAAATTATTGTATTTTTACTAATACTTAATTTTCGTATTAGCTAGTCAAAGGATATGGGATGTATTGTCTAAAGTCTAATCAATTTTGTTTGATTGCTCTCCGAAATAGAACACACAATCTCCATTAAATTTTTTAGTTCATTAATTACTATGTTAGACTTTTAATTTGTATTAAGAGGTGTTAATATTTATATATGTACTAAATCAAATTTTGATTTATATATACAATGTAACTTTTCAACGAAGGGGTGTCGCTTGACACCCTTTGCCCTAGGGCAGCTCCGTCGTTCCTGAAATCAAAGAAGTTTCAACATCTACAGTAACTAATATGGATTGTGGACTTGTGATGCAGTGATATGACTATTTTATTCTTAACCAGAGATCTCATGTTCAAGCCCTAATATAACGCAAATTATGTTTAAAATGTTGCTCTTGATAAATTCATGATGTGATTCAAATTTAATCGAAATTTTAATATAAATTTCAAACATCTAATTTTAAAGCTGGCTGGCCTGGCTGTGTTGTCTGCATGCTAACTACATCAGCAGAATAATCAAACGTTGTCAATTTATAAAACCAATGAAATGGTGATAAAAGAATAGATTCTTGCCCCCACAATTGTCACAACACATTGTAATCAAGAAATGACAAAATAAATGCACAATTGTACATATCTATTATGGTCTATTTTGATTCTAACTAGCTAGACATTTGGAATAATAGGAAACTAGGAGCTACATATATTGACATACACTAACTTTGGGTTAGAATACTAGCTTGTCATAAGATCTTCCACGTACTTGACTTATGAAAAAGAAAATCAGATACGTATAGTGTTTGTCAGACTTACTTATATATATTTATAAACTAGTTTGATCATTTTATAAGTTTATTCGATTTTTTTTGTGTGTTTGTACATTGTGTTTTTAATAAGAATTACTTCATTATATGGAAACATAGCTAGCCAAGTTGGCTAAGTTTTCTTTATTTTCTGCCAAATAAATTGAGTTGAAAAAAGGTTTGGTCCATGGGAAAATGATAGAAAGAAGCTGAGAGTTTGTATTTTGCCTCCTTTTCTTTACTTTTTCTATTTATAGAAAAAAAAATTATTTATTTTTTATAACATGATACTCTCTAAAAGTTTTTATACTTTTAAGTAAAAATCTTCTTAGAAATATGGATTCTTTATTTTTTTGACTTTTGGTGCTTTTACTCTTTTGTCCAATCAAGTTAAAATAAAAAATTTACAAAAAAAAATAATAAAAGAAAAGTGAGGTTAGATTATATATTGAGTACACTATCATACAACAAGTCTAAACATCTAATTGCAATAAAAAAAATTGACTATCAAATGAAAGGTAAATAATTTGAATCTAGTAAAAAAACGCTTATGAATTTAATTTTTAAGTAAAAATTCATGTGCATTTACGATAAGAGCAAATTATTAGGTGAATCAAGATTATTAATTATTGTTATAAGTTATAACCATCCTTGAAAGGCTCAAAAAGTCATCCGATCTATATAGGTTGTAGGCAATCTAGTTGGATGGCCGAGAGTCTGACTCTGATACCCTATTAAATAAATTTTAAGGCTAACTTTACCTAAAAAGTTAATTTAAGCACAAAATTGATCAAATCGTATTTACAAAATGTAGAGCTTCTTCGATCATCGAAATGAAATTATTTATTTTATCACTGAATTTAGTAAAAAGGTAGCAATTTTTTTTAATGGAAGACATTGAAATTGATTTCACGTTTTGTCAAGTCTAACTTTTATTTCTTTTTTTCATCAAATTGCCTTTCTTTTTGTCTCCTAATCGTTGTCAAGCTTTGATTTAACTTTATTAAAATTTAAATTTATACAAAAGTGGGATTATTCTAAAAAGTACTCCTTCATTAAAGTTATTTTTTCCTAAAAATACGTAGAAAATTTAATTATTATTTTTTGTTTGCTAAGTAAAAAAGAATATTATTTTAAGAGCATTAATATATATATAGACAAACATCAAATATGGATGGTGGATGAAGATGAGGTGTGTTTGAGAGTCGAAGGATATAATAATGTCGAATGTCATTTAATTTGTAGAACTTGTTTCGATCTTTACTTCCACTAAAAGAACCATTTTTCTCACGGTTAAGAAACTTGTTTTCCTAGAAAAAAAAAATTCAAAACATTTTGACCAATCAAAATTCAAAAACATTTTCCCATAATGCTTTTCTCCTTACCAAACACATCCTAAGTTTCCACTTTTTAATTATTTGGCAATTTTTTAAATTAACTTCACATGACTAATTAATAGTGTAAAAGATTTTATACTATATTGATTGTTTCTTTAATTTTCTGGTTCGATACTCATATTAGAGCCGGACTAAATTTAAATTCACATAGAAAAATATTATATTTAGGAAAAAACATTCTCTAACAAATACGATTTTGAATCAGAGAAACGCAAACATAAAACCTCTGATTAAAGGACTACTTACCAAGTAATTTGTCGATGACTAGCTATTTGAAAAATAAAATTATTAATTTATAATTGCAGATAAAATTATACTCCAAATATATAAAATTGTAAGTGCATATAAGTTTAATTTTTTAATATATTTTTTAGTTAGTGCCAGAAGCTGTTATACCATAATTATTTTTATATATGTTGGAACACCTCATCACCACCTTATATAAACTGTCTTTCAAGTGGTTTCTTTACTATTTTATTGGATAAGTAAACAATTTTTGCAATATTAGGTATGTGGGTAAATCATAACCAACTACAGTACAATTTTATAAATATAAAAATAAGTACTACATAATAAAAAATGATAATATTCACTACTAAAAAATGAAATTCATCGACAGACAAATTTTATCGCTAAAAAAAGCAAAATCTAACCATGACTCAATAATTATCATCAAAATATTTTGTTAGCTGCAAGTAGCACTATAAAAATAGTGTGAATTATATGAGGATTTTTTCAGGAATTAGTATGAAAATTTGTACGAAACTTATTTTTCTACAAATTTTCATACTAATTCTCAGGCTAATTCCCATGTAATATACAATTTTTTTGTAGTGCAGTTTACCAATCGATCACACTTATTGCAATATTTTTTGGGACCGTTTGAAAATTAAATTAATTTTTTATTGAAAAAATAATTCTTAGAAATGAACCTTATAATACACATATATTCATAATTAGATAAATCCTAACACAAATATCAAACGCCAAATTATGTGATAAAGTACGATATAATCTCTGGAAATAACATAATTTTATATCAAGTGGTTTACACAATTTAACTAATCTTGATAATCTATTAAACAGAATATAATTTTTTTTATGTTATTAGGCCTACCCACATGAAAAGAGTGTCAGACACAACAAATAATTAAATAAATTAAAGTGATGAGACACTTAATATAATTCAACTAATATAAGAAAAAGTTTAATCTATAAATGAATAATAGATCTATTGCTATAGAAAGCTAAGTACACACTTGCCCAAATACAAAAAACTATTGTTATATAAAAAAAAAGTCATCAAGATCTTATAATATTCCTACAAGTTTTGGATCATCCCATTTTAATATATCCTTTGATATTTCTCGTTAAATTTACGTGACATAATTTAAGATCTGATATACATCTAGAATTATATATATACAAATTTAATATACATTTAAAATATATTCTTTAAATTTAAAATTCACAATGTTTAAATGTGGTAGGTTACGTGACATAATTTAAGATCTGATATACATCTAGAATTATATATATACAAATTTAATATACATTTAAAATATATTCTTTAAATTTAAAATTCACAATGTTTAAATGTGGTAGGTTAGTTAAAGTTTGTTATAAATAATTATAAATATGCCAAGTCCGTGTGTGTGTGCGCCTATTTCTATTATATAAAAATATTTTTTTGATAATGATATAAAGCCTTCAAAAAATTGACAAGCATTTTCAAAAAGGCAATCAAATTCTTTAATACTTTTGTCTCTTTTTTATATTTATTTTTATTTTTCCTTCATAGTACTTTAATCTTTGTTTATAAATTTACTATAAACTTTCTTTTGTTCAGTTTATTGTTTTTCTCTGCCTCTAAATTCCACTTTTTTTTCCCTTTCTTCTTTGTATAATTTCATTATTCAGTTTTAATTTTCTTGAAAAACTCCAATTTGTAGAAGAGTTTCTTTGTACTTATGAACAGGTTAGCCCCTTAATTTAATTTTTCAGTATTTTTTTATTTTTAGTATAAATGTTTTGCCTAAAAAGTTGAATTCTTGAATTATATATCATATAATAGTTGTAGTTGTATGTTTTTTTGTGTGTGTGTGTTTAGGGGTGAATTCATCTGAGTCCTTACGTTTGAAAAATTACGCTGTATATATGAAGTTATTTTTCTTTTTAGGTATATATAGTATATATTGAATTCTTTAGTTTGACATATTCATATGTTATGTTTGCTTGTTAGTATTTTAAAATTTTCTTTGCTGAAAATTCTGACTCCGCTGATGTTGTGGTGTGTTAGCCTTGTACACTAGAAGTCTATTTATTTGTGTTAATTTTTTATTTTTTTGGGGGTATTTTGTGTTTTTTGTATTGATCACATGAAATAATATGGATGATTTCAAGTTACCTTTAATTTGTGGTTGGATGAGAAGCATAAAAAGCTATTTTGAAATAGCTAAAAAGAATTTGAAACAGAGTGTTTAGTCAAGTTTAGATTCTTCACTTTGATGGATTTCCTTATTGGAGTCTCTATTCTATTTTTCGTGTTAGACGGAGTGGACGTATAGTAGGTAGTGCAGCGTTGTCTTACTTTCGATTGATTTGACTTGGTGGTGTTTGTCGTAGTACTAGACTTGTTCTTGTAGTATCTTGCTTTTTGATATTTACCATCATCTGTTGTTTATTGTGTTTAGGTTATCGCACTATTATGTTGTTGTTGTTGTTCTTTTTCTGAATGTTTTGCATTGTTTTTCGTTATTAGTTGCTATGTTTTCTTCACTATCGTTTTTCCCTTTTCATAACTACTTTGATTTGTTGTTATGAAGCCGAGCGTCCTTTGAAAACAGCCTGTCTACCTCCACGAGGTAGGGGTAAGGTCGGGATACACTCGACCTCCTCAGACCCCACTTGTTGGATTTTACTGGATATGTTGTTGTTGGTAGAAACTCGATTGCAGTTTATATCATGTCATCAATAATCAAACTATAACGCGACTTGTTCGGTGATTTCATAGCTAGAATTTGCTGTATCCTCCAGAAGTGCCTCATGTATCTCATAATCCGAAAAAATACCTGCTTGTTTGTCGTCCGGTCATTTCTTAGAAATGATTTTCTTAGCTATAACTCTGTTACTCTCTCTGCTCTGCAGTGATCTAAAATTCGCGTCTAAGATATGTGATCTTTCTTTTTGATTCAGTTGATGAACATGAGTTCTACATCAACTCAATTTGCCCCCACGAGAAGGATGGGCATATTCGAACCATTCCACCATATGAGTATGTGGGAAGACGCGTTTAGAGGTGATATTATGCCCAGTGTTGGTGCGTGTATGATCACACCGGCAAATGACAGGGCAGATGACAAGGTAAAGAACCATACATGCATCTTCTAGCTAAGAAAATCGAAGTTTTTATCGTTATTGAACTGATATTCTTGGTTATTGTAGTCGGGATATACTTCTAGCGACCAACTTATACCATCTGGCTCTGAGGATAATCAAGCAGGAAAGAGTATTTCAGACAAGGTGGGCATAACAGACCTTTAAATCTCTATTTGTCTCTCGTTTCCGTGTTTATATGTTTTAGGTGAAAGTATTGAAACATTCGTGATATACCCAAAACGAATAGATAAACGAAATGTACCTCTGATGTTAAAGGCTAAGTATATTTGCATATTGAAAGTTAGGTACAACGGCGTCTAGCACAGAATCGTGAAGCTGCACGTAAAAGCCGTATGAGGAAAAAGGTATGTGAAAGTTTTAACATTTCTTGTGTAGTAGATATTTGAAGAATTCCTATCGTGATTCGTTTTCCAACTCTTTTCGACACAGGCTTATGTTCAGCAGCTCGAAAAAAGCAATTTGAAGCTAGCGCAACTTGAAATGGAACTTGAGAGAGCTCGACAGCAGGTCAGTGAAATTCTCTCCTGCGCGTTTCTAACTTCTATACAGTATCATATTAACTCACATCACGTGATAAATTTATCTCAGGGACTGTACATTTTAGGTTCAAATGGTAATATGGGGCTAAGTTCAACAATTAATCCAGGTTCGTGGATACTGGACTTGTCGCTTAATAGCTCATTTTTCATTTTCTGTTCATGAGTAGTTTAACTTATCAGCTGTTTTAGATTCTTAATGTTAACTCAGCTATACCTGCTCAAATCTCTTGCGTAAAATAACACACTACTTCCACTTTTTCGTTAGGTAATGTTACGCGCTGTTGTTTAGCTAAAATCTTCACAATGTCTATTAGAAAGATGGTAAATTGAATGCTAGTAAAACAAGAATGTGACCCTATTTACTTAAACATACGTCATGTGACTTTCTTGAAAACAGCGTGTGTGTATCGTGAATTTTGTTCCTAACTGGTGTTGCCTATGCAGGAATAGCTGCATTTGAAATGGAATATAGTCTCTGGGTTGAAGAGCAACAAAAAAAGAACGTAGAGTTGAGGAACATATTGCAATCCCATGTAAGCGAAATGGAGCTTCAGTTGCTGGTAGAAACCGTCTTAAACCACTACTACAATCTATTCCGAATCAAAGCTGATGCTGCGAAAGCTGATGTGTTTTACTTGATGTCTGGGATGTGGAGAACTTCGGTGGAGCGTTTTTTCCTCTGGATTGGAGGATTCAAGCCATCTGAACTCATAAATGTATGTAGTCCTTGCTGCATTTTCACTGCTCTGTAGCTTAGTAATATTCGTTCTTCATAATCCGCATAGTGTAGCTCATACATAAATATCCTGAAGTAGTCATCACACCTATATACATAAATGTCTCGGAGTCGTCATATTGTCAATCTATGTTTAAAGAGGCTCCCAAATTTCCTCTCATGTTTTCTTGTGACAACAAACTCAACTCTTACCGCGACTATTTTCACATATTATTCTTGCTGCATTGATTGAAATTCTCATTTAGTTGCATCTCTAACATTCACCGTCCATTAGTCCCATTCGTATTCTTTTTATCTCTTGCTTGTGTTGTTTCCTTATGTTCTGCCTGCAACTTATCAAATAAGTGTGAGATTTCTCATTGTAACGTCAATTTTATAGATCGTGATGCCACAGCTTGAGCCATTGTCAGATCAGCAGATCGTGAAAATCTGTAATCTACGACACTGTTGTCAGCAAGCCGAGGATGCTCTCACTCAGGGAATGGATAAACTTCAGCAAACTCTGGCACAGAACATCCTAACTATGACCACTGGAATGGGAAGTTACAGTTCTCAAATGGTTTCTAGTATGGAAAAGTTAGAAGCACTCGAGAGTTTCGTTAACCAGGTAACACTTTCTATTACTCCCCTCCGTTTCAAATTCTTTTAGTCTGGTTTCGACTTGACACAGAGTTTAAGAAAGTAAAAACGACTTCTGAATCTTGTGATCTTAAACAGGCAGATCACCTTAGACAGCAAACACTACAACAAATGTCACTTGTCTTGACTACACGCCAATCAGCCAGGGGGTTACTAGCTTTCGGGGAGTATCTTCAACGTCTTCGTGCTCTAAGTTCTCTATGGGCTGCTCGTCCTCGTGAACCTACCTAGCCTTTTACGAGCAAAGCAGACGAAGATCACTAAGTTTCCTCGAATGTAAGCTGTTTAACTACGCCTGAACGAGACGTATATGGAAAATGTAATCGAAGTCTTGTCTAGAATTTCATACTCGGAAAACGCGTATTATTCAGATGGTACCCTGGCAAGTTTCAAGAATTTTATGTATATAGGGAAGGGGGGTGTGTATAATTTCTAGAATAAGAACTTGATGAGAGTAGAGAAATTTAACTATGAAACTCAGAGAAATCTGGAAAATGTAATTTTTACATATGGTGTAAACTGAAAAAAATGTATTATGGAGAGAGTTTTCTCCAAACTTGTTAGTTTGAAAAAGAGTACTCCCTCCTATTTGTATCTGATTTTACAAGTAATAAATATCCTCATATCTTTTATCATTATTGCTAAGGTTAAGTCTCCTAATCTTTTTTCTCCTACTCTTCAAAATTGAAGTATTCGTTGACACTTTTAAAGAGTTCAAGAGATGTCACACAAGACATAATAGGTGCACAAATTCAGCATGAAAATCATAACCTGACATGCATCCATCGACATTTTAACCACAAGACATAACAAGTGCACAAATTCAGCAAGAAAATCATAACTTGACATGCATCCATCGACATTTTAACCACAAGACATAACAAGTGCACAAATTCAGCATGAAAATCATAACCTGACATGCATCTATCGACATTTTAACCACAAGATATAACAAGTGCACATATTCAGTAGGAAAATCATAACCTGACATGCATCCATCAACATTTTAACCACAAGACATAACAAGTGCACAAATTCAACAGAAAAATCATAACCTGACATGCATCTATCGACGACATTTTAACTTTGACGATAAAGTAAAGAAGACGGTCATTAGCTACATATCCATGGAGGGTACAACAGTCATTTAGCTAATTCTTTTTCCTCCAAATGTAACGAAATAAACCGTCCACAAAATTAAAAGAGAATTTTTGAGGAAACAAAAATTTTAAAATTAATTAAAATAAAATTCATTTCTCTATCACTTCATCAAATCTTCGTACTCCATTAATGGCATAGAAATCTGAAATACTCTGTGAAGAGTGAAATTAAGAATCAAAAATCCAAAATTATGAGCAATTTGAGATCGATTTGTAGACCTCAAGTTGTGTATTTTTCAATTACTTGTTGTTGCAGAGACTTATTGGGGAAATCGACAGTTAGGGTTTCAACTTGGAACCCTAGTTCAGTTTCTCGATGGACTAAACCACCGGTGCTGCAATCATGGTATCATACTTCGAGTAGAATTGAAACTTGGGATCATCGATTGAATCAGCAGAGGAAAATGGTGACTACTTCTGCTTATAATTGGAATGATTCAAAGTCTCCTTATGAAACTCTCGGTATGTTTGAATATTGAACTATTCCCTCGGTTTCAATTTGTTTATCCGATTTTGACAGAACAGGGAGTTGCTAAAAAAAGGAAGTAAGAACAACAAATTGAAACGTAGGAGCTGTAGTTGGCTTTTAAGTGATTTTATAGTTATGAAAAGAAATTGTACTATTTCTGCATAAAAATTCTGCTTTTGGTTTGCTTGGATTTAAAATCATTTTTTTGCATAATAATTGTGGTTTACTATATTCTAGGTTAGCAGTCCATGAAAATAGACACTTGAAATTGTTGGTATTTTATATAATAGTGGTCTGACGTGAGTTTAAATGGAGTATCATGGTAGGGGACGATTCATATAGCAGTCCTCAACTTGTTTGGAATTGAGGCGTAGTGGACCGTTGTAGTCAAAGAATGGAAGTTGAATTCAATTTGACAGGGAACTATGATGAGAAAAACATCTTAGTGAAAACACAAAGGAAGAACGAATAGTTTCTTATCAAAGATACATTTGAATTGAATATTGTTTAGGAACATTTATGTTGTGTGAAATACATGACTTTTAGCAAAATATAGAGGATCTAGGAGTTGTGAAACTGCGTTAAAACCAAATTATTAGCTCTGCTAGATTAAGTTAACATATTAGAACAACAACGAAGCTGGAAAAATATATTCAGAAACTACATATTTGGAAGAAAATTTCTGTATCGGTAGCAAATCTTTCTAATTAACATGGTTCATTTTCGTAGTCTCAAGAGTTCTATGTGTATGAGTTTTCAACTTTTAGTCTTTTCATTTCTTGTCTTCTCTATTGTTCTTTTTTTTTGTTTGGTGTTTTCATTAAGGACATCTTCATCTTGGGATATATGTGTAAAAATGCCAAATGCCTATATGAACAATCTCATTCCAACTTATTTAACTTTATGAAGTGTCTATACACTAACAACTTAGTATTGCTGGTTTTAGTAATAAGACGCACTGAAACTACCTTTAGAGCTCCTTCAAATTAGTGGACTATAAAGCACAGTGGAGTCCTTTCCCTCTTACTTTATATGCATTTCAGTACTTTTGCATTATTTGCAAAAACTGATGCAATGTTTCTGTTTACAGAACTAGAAGGGGATGCTGATGAAGAACAAATAAAAGTGGCATATAGACGATTGGCGAAGTTTTACCATCCAGATGGTTTGTGCTTAATCTTATAGTTGTCATTTTAGTGTATTCCTCACACATGCATTTTCTCTTGATTACCCCTTTTCTTTTCCTTTTTGGTTATAAGCATCAGTATGTTGTGTACTTGTTTGACCTGATGCTAGTTTTGATTTTAGCTATATTTGTATGCATGTACAAAAAAAAGAACTTGTTTGGCACGGTATTCTCTGGTATCAAAGATCTTATCAAGAATTTTTGTAAATGGTTGCCACCTCTTGTTAATCAATCCTAGTGATTACTTGTTGGGTCAGAGAATCAATTTACTAGAGCCCTTGTATTGGCTGTTCTCTTCTATCTGGAACTAACTTACTTCTGTTTCCTCCTCTAAGTTTATAATGGCAGAGGGACTCTTGAGGAAGGAGAAACTGCTGAAGCTCGATTCATTAAGATTCAAGCTGCTTACGAGCTTCTTATAGATGCAGACGAACGGAGAAAATATGATAAAGACAATCGAGTAAACCCCATGAAGGTGAAAATTTAGAACAATGTTGATAGTAAACATGCCTTCGTGTACTCCTTTCAGTATACTTCATATTGCCTCTTTAAAATACCTGAGTGATTGTTTTAAGGTGCAAACTACCAAATTTTGCAACGTGGAAAGGGAAATATATATGAAAATGAGAAATTACATATTCCTTATGCACACTGTGGATGTTGTACATATTCAGTGGACAGGATTACAGGAATCGCTTTTTTTTTTGGTTGATAAGTTCTCAGTGTGGACAGAATTTGCCAATACTAAGATTAGTGATTTTGCAAAGTTCTAGTATTGACACCATAATTAGCCCCCAAACTTTTACTTGTCAAATGGCTGGAATTGTTTATGTCAATAAAGTGTTTCCTTAATGTGGTGCTATTTGTTCTCTAGCTTTTCGGGCCTGCAGTATCTTCATTTTCTCAAACTGACACGATGTTTTTCTGTTATTCATCAGGCATCCGAAGCATGGGTGGAGTGGCTAATAAAAAAGCGAAAAGCATTTGACCAACGGGGTGATATGGCCATTGCTGCATGGGCTGAACAGCAGCAGCTAGAATTAAATCTGAAGGCCCGCCGCCTTGCTCGTTCAAAGGTATAGAACTGCTAATAGTATACTTTTTGTATCTCTGAGTGCTAGCTGGCTAATCATGCATTCTGTATTGCCTTATTAACTTATGAATATCACTTCAAGATATACACATATTAAGATGCTTTTCGATATCCTTTAACGTCTCATTAACATAATGTGGCGCTCTGAATATCCCACGTAGAAAAATACTACAACATACATTGGGATGATCTTAATGAGTTCATCAATCTTCAGTTTCTTTCTTCTTAGTTCCTCTCTCTCACCGTAGTGATAGATATTCGTCATTTGGTGAACTAGCATTAGCCATACGCCCATACATATACCCAGCAGGTCTCAATCTGCATTACACCATACATATGATGCAGTTTCCATTCCTCATTCCTTATGTCGTTCCCTTCATTCCACTCCTGAAACTATAAATATGATGCACACTTCTTTCCAAACGTCATCTAAAATTTATTGACAAAATGGACCTTTTCAGATGGATCCTGAAGAAGAAAGGCGAATCATTGCTAAAGAGAGAAAGGCTTCTGTGGAGAATTTTAATAATACATTAAAGCGACATACACTTGTCTTAAGGAAAAGAGACATAATGCGGCGAAAATCAGAGGAAGAAAAGAAAAGAGTCATTAGCAGGCTTCTGGCTGCTGAAGGTCTGGAGCTTGCAGAGGAGGACGATAAGAATCTATAGAAGATGCCACGCATATTGGTCCGCCTCCACGCACCTGGTGAAGAATACAGTATCATGGAAAGCTACATCAGGTTAAAACAATGTATTGTGCAATACAAGAAGAACCAAAATAGTTATCTTTTTAAGTTATTTAGATGTACATCAATCATAGGTTAACTTTGTACTATACTGAACTTGGCAAGGTTGAAACGTTTAGTTTTCGATTTGCCATTGTTGACTCATTATCTGTGGGTATATTGATGCTTTCATAGATGCTGTATCCCTTTCTACTATTACTGATAGTAGGTGATTTAGAGCCACAAAGACACTTATAAACAGCTATCATTAAGAAATACATCATGCCCAGAGAAAAAGGAGTAAATGATGCTCTGCTAACTTTTACATGGGAACAGCAAGAATCAGAGCCAACACTGAAGAACATATCTTTACTAATTTATTCAGTAATACAGCGCCTTATTCGTGCACGAAACTTATTCTTCAACAAGAAAAAGAAAAGACTCATCAATAGGTTACATAATTGTTGCACAGATGTAATACAATCCCTCAAAGAAGTCAGGTTCACAAGAGATCATGCATTGATGAATGCTGAATGTCTGTCCACAACAAGCTTAATCAATGGATCTTCGACATCAGCCCCAGGCTGAGTTGTGTCTCTACGAACTGTGATTTTTTCCTGCTCTGTGACAACTATAACTTCCTCTTTACGAGTTTGAAGTTCATTAGCTACCACCATATGCATCTTGTACTTTTTGAGGGCCATATCAGCCTTCCCTAAAAGGATATCTGTATCTGTCTCCAGCTGTTAAGAAGTAAACGTTGAAATCAGTATTCGCACTATGTGATGAGCAGAGATACGAAGATATACAGGTCACATTCATATATATACGTAATAGTTGTGGGGAACCAATCAGTTTTGAACTCTTGAAACTCGAAGGAAACAGAATGCAAGTATTTTTACAGGTACAGCATATGCACAGTTCTCCTCAATATATATTCGACACAGGTTAATTGTTCAGTCACCATAGGTACTGCAAACTTCAAGATCGTTAAAGGAACCTCGAAAAGTGATCAGCTAACCTTGAAAGATATGCAGAAAGCCACAGGTGCCCACTCATTTCTAAGAACATAAAGCATCTTCGGTACTTGAGCAAGTCGCATATCCAAAGGACCAGATCCTGACTGGATCTTATGCATCGTCTGTAAAGAGGAGATTATATTAAGCAAATACCAGAAGCACAAAAATATCTGTTATATATCTATCATTTCTACCTACCAAAGCAAAAAGGAAGTTATATAGAACGGTTGTAACAACATCAATAATGTATGTGAGTGAATGCTTGCCCTCTAAAAGCTCAATATATCCAACAAGATGAGTATCGAAGAGATGCAAATGATAAGATAAATATGTTAGAAGGTATAAGCCGCATATAGGAGATAAAATGAGAAAATATTGCTTGAGGTGGTTTTGTTATGTCTTATGTACACCTCCAGATGCACCGGTAGACCTTAAATCACATGGAAAGAAGTCATCCCAGAATATTTGGAATATCTTGGAGTCCAGACAGATCTATCAAAAGATAGAAAATAACGAAAGCTGCAAATTTGTAGTGATGAATACCAACACAAAGGCTACTTTGAGTATATAAGAGATATACCCACTAAGGTATATTAGAGAAATCCTAGTGCTAGGCAATCCTTAAGTACGGATATTGAAATATAATGAAGCATGGAGTATTTATGATATTACGGATTCATACACCCGACCCCAACTACCTTGGGATTGAGGCGTGGTTGTTATTGTTATATACCTGTCATTTCTGGTATTGAAACAAAAGAAGTCAAGAGACAACGAAGAAGAAAAACAGAACAAAGATCGAACTGCGTCCAACCATTTCCAACTGCAAATTCAACCAAAACAACGCCAAGAAGGAATAAATGATTACCATGCTCTCCCACGGTACATAGAAATCAGAAACTGCAGCTGCAAGATAGAACATAGCACTAGGACCAAGGCTCCTTAAAGAGACAGCTATCATCCGAAGAATCTGTTTAACACAAACCACATTTAATACTCTTTTACAAGCTTTCATACAACATATCAGATACGGAGCATATTGCTTACTCAAGGTAAAAGTTTTTAGAATTAAGTACACCATATAGATTTGCACCAATCTACTGAATATAACCTACTTATCATACAAAAAAAAAAAACACTGAACATGACCTGTAAATACTCGAAAATTGTTGTAAACGGTAATTTCAACAGGAAACCGCCATTAACTGCCTGCAATAAGAAATTCTTAAGTTAATTCTGACAAATGTAATTGAAATTTTTCTAAATGAATAATTGATTAAGATATTTACCGAACGATTTTCAGCAATGGCTCTCTTCACCACTTCAGCATGCGATGGGTCCACTAAAAAGCATAAAATGGTCAACAACATCAGCCACGCTCAAAATATTCCAAGTAACAGTGGTAAATATCCCCCGCCAACCACCCGAGGTAACACCTAACAAGCTGGGATGAGGGCAACATCGACATAAAGGAAATTAGGAATACTAATATAAACAGAAGTAACTTTCCAAATTCTATCACATTATTATATTTCCTCGTTTTATAATTCTCACATCTATTTTATTAGGTCTCCTGCCCCCTGTTAAATGAAAAAATTCTTGTGCATTTGTATTGGGAATAAATGCAAAAATAACAGACCTTGAATACTTGAATCATCAGTAGAAGTAAAACACTCGAGCAATGGATCGTCAGGTAGTGATCTGCAAAATGGCTGGCAGGTTCCCCTGCATATGTAGAGTTTCATGGCCTTAAAAGTTAAAATCCAGTCAAGAGCATAAAATATTTTTCGGAAGGGAAGAAACATGATGAGGATAATGGTAATACATAGCAATGCACTTGACACAAACCTACGATACAGAAAGATGACAGAATAACCAGCCTTCAAAAAGTACCTGCAATTCCAGTTTAATTTGAATATATGACGTTACACGAACCAAATGCGTAAAAGAAAATTTAAAAGTATGGTTTTTCATGATATACTCTGTGGAAGCAGATCCTCGATGACCAGAGCTAAAGTTATCAATATAGCGAACACATCTTTTTTCCAAAGGAACAGTTGTACCACCAGAAGTCACACACACCACCCTATTTGCTTTTCCATTCCCTGAACATGACGATGAAGACAAAGTCAGAATAGCTTACATGGCATTGTCATTGTCCAGATTGTGGAAAGGAACTTGAAAAAATACAAGCTACGAGAGGTGAACGTAAGCAAATTTGCCTGATGATGAATTCCGGTGGACAAATTCCTTCAATTTTGTCTCTATTTCAGCAGCATCTTTTAGTGGTGGAGCTGATTCAAAGAACGCCTTGATTTTAAGTGTTGGTGTTTCAGGTGCATGATCAGTCTTATTCATTGAATCCGTAAAAAATCGTTACAGAGATTGTTTATCTACAATATGACAACCCACCAAGATCACAACCTCAGGATAACCAATTCATCGACCAATGCAAGTTCCATAACAGGGAATTTCCAAGAATAAATAATAGCTAGCGATCCACATCAACAACTTCACAATAAGTTAAATGGGAAAAGAAGCGAACCCAAATAAGCACAACACTATAGATGATTCATATAGCCGTCTCCAACTACAACTATTTTGTGATTGACTCGTAGTTGATTGATTAGAAGAATTAAGATCAACAGAGGGAAAAATACATCAAGTACTTCAAAAGTATCAAGAATTGAGAATGAGTTATGTACTTTAAATCGATCAAGACGTGAACTTTAAATTCTAAATTGCTAGATAACTTACTAATAGAGTAAATACCAGATACAAAATCAGCCAGAAGTAAGACATAATTAGAGTTTTCACAAGACAGCTAAAAGAGAAAAACACAATTTTGAACAAAGTATTGAAACTTTTGGACATCTTTAACTCAGAAAAGGGGCTGACTCGATAAAAGGCAAATTTGGACCTTCGTGGCCCAACGAGACAATACAAGAGTCCATATGGAACTCAGGCAGATTTCCATTTTTTCAATTCTATAAAATCACACGCCAAATTGATTTTGAATATCCTAACATAAAGATAAGAGGTTGAATTAGTTGTTTAAGGGTTCAAAACTCAAATCTCAAGCACTACATTTTAATTTTCCAATCCCTTAGTGAAAAATCCACTAGAATATATACAAATAATTGAATTACACTCTAATAACATTCCCATCAAAGATCACATTCAAAATAATCAACAAAATGAGAATGAACTCTGCACCTTAAAAGGGTCAACAACTAAAATTCTGAAATTTAAACAAAAGCATACAAAATACCCAAATAGAAATCAACTAATACTACTAAAATTACTCACATTTATGAACAACATAAGGCTAAAGATTGTAGTAATATTCACCTGATGCGATGGAGGAGAACACAGCTGAAAAAGATTCGATTTTTATTTACTTTTTCATATACCCAGATAGATTTGCGGATAAAAAACTGAGATTATTGAAAATCTACAAAACTGAGTGAAATTGGAGAAGTGGGTTTTAGCTTTTTAGAGTTTAGTTTGATGGAGAAATTCACAAATGGAAGTTGGGTGGCAAAAGGAAACATAGAAAGAATGAAATTTATAGGTAAACAAACTTGTGCAACTTAGAAGTATTTAAAAAAATATGATAATTAAATTAATCGAATTTTAATATGATAATTAGATTATGAAAAAAATATGCATAAATATTATAATTATTATGAAAATAATTTATTTGCGTTCGATGAGAATAAATTTTTCAAAAACTTCTACTATAGTTAATAGCCGCCAAGATCCCCCAACCGTTTTGGTCGGATTTTGAGGGCTATTTATTTACATTTTTTCTGTATTTAATTTTGTATTTATGTTAGAAGTTTTTTGGTGTAATGTATTTTTGATTTTGTATTTAGTGTTTTAAATTTATATTTGAATTTGATTATTTTAAATTTGACTTGGCATAAGGTTTCGTTTGGAGAAAAATGCTCTTTAGAAAAGGATTTTTTTATATTTATAATTCGAGTTCAAGACTTTTAATTAAGATATAGGAGCCTTTTTTTTTTCTCTAAGAGAATTCATCAGGGCAACTTTCACGTATAACAAACATAAAATTCATATTTGTATGATATATCAATTGCGCTCCATAGCAAATATATATATGTATAATTCGCTATACATATACAATTGAAACGAATTGTACTAAACGAGAAAGAGAAAGAGACTTGGGCATAGAATTGTATAAAAAATGAAGTATATAAAATGAATCGTATAATTATAAGTGTATAGGACGATTATATACAATTTGAATTTGTATAAAACGAGAAAGGGAGAAAGGCAAAAGAAACTTGGGCCGGGAATATACAATTGAATCGAATTGTACAAAACGAGAAGGAGTGAAATATATACAATTTGAATTTGTATATAACGAAAAAGAGAGAAAGACAAATTGGGCAGGGAAGTACTTTTATTGTATAATTATGAGTGTATAAATCGGAGATATATGTATTTGCATGTGTATATACAATTTTCTCTCGTTTTATACAATTAGAAACACAATTTATACAATTCTATTGTATAAAGTGAGAGTAGCGAGCGAGGGAGGGAGAAGGCGAGCGATAATATGAGGGAGAAAGGGAATGACAAACAGTTTGTTATGGAACACAAATAAATCAAACGACAGCTGCTATATTTATTTTATATTATTAATTTGTCATTCTATACAATTATCTTAATTCACAGATGCTCAAACAAATATTATTTTATTATAACTAAAAATAATTTTAACTGGAATAAAATAATTTAATGTTTAAAGATTATTTTAAATTACAAATAATATAAAATATATTAGATATATAATATAAACTAAAACTTTTATCTTCTCACCCATAAAAAACAATTCAATTAATGTTAATCATGATCATATCTAAATTCTAACTCCCACTCTTATTAAGCTAGGCAATATCATTACCAGCTAAAAAGTAAACGTACTCCCTCAAACTTTATTTTATGTGATTTTGATTTAAAGATACTAATAGGTAGATGATAATAAAAATAAAGTAAATATTCATTTGTATTACAAGTTTATATTTAATTAACAAATACAAGATAAAAATGTAATCCTAAATGCGTATCAACGAGAATCTCTCTCTCTCTCTCTCTCTCTCTCTCTCTCTCTCTCTCTCTCTATATATATATATATATATATATATATATATATATATATATATATATATATATATATATATATATATATATATATATATATCCATTTAATTCATTTAGTGACCCGTGACCCGCCCATTTAATCCAACCCGCTAAAAGTATATTATTAAACATTTTATTATTTCATTAATTCTCTAAATTATTCCCTATTGGACATTGAACATTTTATTTTACCATTAATTAGCTAAAAGAATGTGGGAGACGAAGGAGAATGATTTAGGGAATTAATGGTAAAATAAAATGCTCAATATTATATTTTTAGCGGGTCGGTTAAATGAAGCGGGTCATTAAATGGATATATAGTCGATTCTTAAAATTTTGATTAATAATTAAAATTATATGTTACTAAATTTTAATGAAAAAACAATTAAACAGGTTGAATGACTTTCTATGCAAAGAAGTCATAGTTGAGTGACTTTTGAGTTGAAAATAAAAGTTGAGTGACTTTCTATGCAAAGAGATCATAGTTGAATGACTTTTGAGTTAAAAATGAAAGTTGAGTGACTTTCTATGAAAACAATTGATAATTGAGTGACCATCAAAGTTATTAACTTGTTTGTTACTTATAGAACTCACATCAGCGTCTTTATTTCCTTTCTCTTATATTGTTTCTTAAGAGCTATTGACGAAAAGCGGATTATAGATATATGTGATTTTATATGGGTTCAAATTCAATTCATACAAGGCGAATCTATAAGGGGTGGTGGACGGGATATAGCGAGTTGAAAATGTTATACAATACGAGGTGGGACAAATTATAAATTAAGCAGGTTAAGCTCAACCCCCGTCTTGCCCGCCCCACCCGCCCAGTTGCCATCCCTAACCACCTATAGACTTAGGATTCACACAATTCATCTCTAAGCTATCAATGGTTACTTAATGAAGAGATGACTTTTTGTTAGTTAAAAAACAGTTGTTAATGGCTTTGAAGGATTAAGTGTCAAACACATTCCATTAGTTTTGAGACACCATAGAATCATATTTCAATCTTGTTTGAACTTTTAAGAGCTCTTCAACATTATTTTCAACATCGTTTCAAGAGTAAATTTAGCTTAATATTTTTTTTCCATTAACATAATAAAGAGTAAAATCTATAATAATTTTCATATAAAATTTTAATTATAAAGATTAAAAAAATCAACTCCTTATATAAAATTAAATCTTGTAATTATTACTCGTGAAGACATTTGAAAACTTATAAACTACTCGAATGATGTAAAATTTTTACACATATCTAAGATCGTAAAATATAATAGCTCAATTTTTCCGATTATAGGTATTTAATCGGATCAACTATGAGTCGATCGATCTGAATTTGCATACAGCAACTAATTTACATTTATCCAAAAATTCAGAATAGTATTATGTTTTACGCAAAATTATATATTACAAAAATAATCATTTGAGTAGTAATAATTATTAAAATTAAGAAGAAAAAGAACACAACAATTAATTATTTATACAGCTAATTGAATATCCCCAATTTCAAGCTGTGCAGCAATATCTTCAAGTTGTTTCTTCACACTCATATCAATCAATTTAGATCCTGAATTTCCATACCTTATTGTAAATCCAGCAACAAGAGATTCATCAATCACTGTTTTGATCCTTACATTTTTCGCTCCTGTTAATCGTTGAACTCCTTTTGCGATCTGTGCTAAATGTTGCGATTCCAATTTCACCACTGAAGTCACTACAGCAAGTTCAGTATCCGTCAAGGTATTGTAAACTTTCTCAAACTCTTTAACAATGTCTTTGATTAATTCAACTCGTTTCATATCAACAAGGATGTTGAGAAAATTTGCAACGTGTGGTTGAATGCCTGTAGATGAAACGATCTCGTCAACGAGTTCACGTTTTTTGTCTTCGCTAACGATAGGACTTACGAAGAAATCGTAAACCGCATCGTCGTCGAAGATTTTCTCGAGTTTTTCGAGATCTGCTGTGGTTTGTTCTAGTGTTTCGTTGGATTTAGCTACGTCGGCGAGAGCGTTCGCGTAGCTACCGGCGGCGGAATCTGCCATTTTTGCACCGAGTACACCGCCGCCGCGGCCGCGGCGGGAGGTGCGTTTGGATCGGAGTTTGAGTGTGAGTTTTGGGAGCTTGAGACCGCCGGAGAAGGAGAGCTTTGCGACGGTTCCGTTGATGAGTTGAGTCGGCGGCGGTGAACGGGATTGGAAAGTAATCGGAGTTTGTTGTAGAGCCGCCATTGATGAAAAATCAAATCTCTATGCTCTAGAAAAATTGAGAGGAGAGTAGAGTTTTGAGAGTGAGAAATGAGAAAAGGGATTATGGAGGGTAATGAACGGTTAAGATTTAAGATGAAACAGAGATCGACGGTGATGAAGGGATAAGATTATCTCTTATTTCCGGTGAAGGATAGCCTGTTATCTTATGGTTTATAGGGATAAGGAGTTGACACATGTGCACTTCATATTTGAGAAGATAATAAAATTGAATTAATAAAAATTAATTTATTAATATTGGATTATCGAATTAACGATTATGAATATATTAATTATTATTGTTAGTGGTTAACGATGTAGGAACATATTACTTTAATTTTCTTATTGAGTGCATTGTTAACCTGTTAAGAATTATTATAGTTACGTTTTTATTGTAAGTATATGTTTTTTTTTTGTTGATATCGTAAGTATATTGGTTAAATACTAAGTGCTTATGTGTATGCAGTCTCAAATTTTAGATATTTATATATTTTTTATCGTGGTTACAATTACAGAATTATCAGCTTAAGTAAAGTTAGGAAAATTATTTTATTTGATAGGAAATCGATATATTGGTGAATGGGTGAAAAGAAAGGACATATAATAATTGAGTCGATAAATCTCTCAATTATCACTCGATAATTACTAATCTGATATCAAATCAATCGATAGCTTATTGACTAGTAGCATATTCAATTTGAGCCAAATGAAGGGAAAATGTGAAATTCTTAAGAGTAAGAGTTGCGCTTTATAATCTCTCTATATTAATTTATGTGAATTATTTAAACATAAAATTGAAAAATAAGAAAATAATTTTTAAATAAATTTATCATTTAAAACAAACCGAATACATAGATTAACATTGTGTATTAGTTATCGAATTATCATATCATGATTGAGATTTTGATACCACGAATCTAATATTTGGTATGCGTTTTAATTTTTTTTAGTATTTATATATGATATTTAATATTTGTACAAAAATATTGAAATATCAAGTATTATATTAAAATGTACAGTGACATGTACAAATTATATATATTATTTTATTACAATATTAATAAATCTATAAAATAGTATTAGTACAAATTACATTGTTAAATTTTAATTACTTTATATTGATTAAACTGTATATTTTGTATAATTTATTAACAGAAATATTTGCTTGTATTTTTTTTTTGAAATATCTCTACGTGTTTAAGGTGTATAATTGAAACGTTTCTGAAAAACAAAATCATATTTTTTATTATATGATTATATTTATATACAAGTTGAAGTTGAATAAATTATAATTATCAATTTATCGTATCACAAAAATATTAGTAAAATATAATTTAACAATATCCTAATCGTACTAAATTAATATGATACAACAATAACATTTATTTTTAAAAATCAAAAATCAAAATTATCGATCAAAATTTTAAAATATTGTACCATATCATACTCTGATACTCACCCATGTCATAGTTAGTCGTGCAGTCATAAATCATTTCAATTAAAAATAAAATTAAAACTTAAATTTTAATTCTTATTAAGAGTCTGTTTGGTTCAGCTTAAAAGCTGGTCAAACTGACTTAAAAGCTGGTTTCTGACTTATTTAGCTGTTTGGCAATACTCAAATAACTTATTTTAAGTTAAAAAAAAACTTATTTTAAGCCAAAAGTTAAAAGCTGGGGTAGATGTGCTTTTTTTTTTTAGCTTATAAGCTATTTTAAGTTGACCACATTTTTACCTTTTTGCCCTTAATATTTTTATACAATCTCCAAATTACCCACATAACTCTAACATTTCTTTCTTCTATTTTTCCCTTTTTGCGTGTGGATGATAGACAATTACTATTACTAATGAATGAAAATAAAAAAATCTCAAATCTTTCAAGTGATCTATTCAAATTATATATTATTAAAATGTAAAATAAGTTGCACATATAACTTAAATAAAAATTTATATTCCTCTTATAAATAATTTGTGATAATAAAGAAATATGTGAATGATAGACAATTATTATTACCTATGGATGAAACTAAAATAAAATTTTAAATCTTTTTTTGATCTATTCAAATTATATATCTTTAAAATCTATAATAAGTTTATATTCCTCTTATAAATAATTTGTGATGAGAAAGAAATATGTGAATGATAGCAAAATATAATTATTTATGGCCGTAAAATATAAATTAATTAATTTTTAAGGGTATTTCAGACATTTTGATTTAAAAAGTTGTTTATAAGCACTTATTTGCCAAACACATCAAATTTTTTTTTTTAACTTCAGCACTTTTATCCAAACGCATAACTGCTTATTTTAAAAATAAGCTTCACCACTTTCAAAAGTACTTTTTTAAAGCTGCTTTTATTAAGCCCATCCAAACGGGCCCTAAATATAAAAAAAACATCATTTTTCTTGATTAAATAAAAAGAGGCAAAATAATATCAAAATTCTGATGATTCTTTTTGTTTTTTTTGATAGTAGTATTTATTTATTTTTATATCTTTTAAATATTATGATCAAATACATATTAAACTTCATCCAAATTTAATTTTGTAAAAATATTTTAAAATCTATGGCCAAATGTTTGCTACAAAGAAACCACATATAATGGATGTGGTGCAATCAATGAGATTGCTTCTATCTTAGCCAGAACTCTCGAATTCAAATCCTCGGTATGATAAAATTTGCAATAGGACCGCAAACTCGACATGAATTCAGGTTAATCAAACTTCAATGTAAATATCAAACATCAAATGAAAAAAACTAAACTAATAAAATAAAATATTTCTGTGCATATTAAGATGTTTTCTTAAAATTGAATTCACATCCCAAATCCATAAAATACCAATTGGATGTTTTTGAAACCCATAAAAAGTAAATTGTGACAACCTAATTAAAAGGTAGCAAGAAATTAATCCATGCTTTGTTTTTCTACCATATCAATAAATGCTCTTTGAAGGAAGAATGAAATGAATTCTTTTTACACAAACATCATAAAATGGAAAATGCCAAATAGAGAAATTATTTTTTTACAGAGTTGACTATCAAGCTCTCCTTTATTATAAAAATTAAATTAAAAAAAAAAGAAAGGACATAAGTAGCAACAAAAATATGAAATACTATATATGAAAGTTACATATGATCAGTTTGAAATTCTTTAGATATAATTTGTTTCTATTCTTAGAGGTAACTTTGAAAAATAATCTTAACCATAGTTGACAAAGACACATGGTTTCATACATGGCTTCTGGACGTAGTTATCTGAGTTTAATACTTTCGATACATAACATAAATTTATATGTCAAATTTATTTAAATAAACAAATAGTATATATCTAAGCATGATGTCAAAAATGAAATGATTTCAATAATTTCTAGTTTCGTTGAAATTTGAGTAATCGACGATAAGTAATTCTCTGAGAAAAAATTATTGAAAACGTTATTTGACTAAATTGTAATAAACCAAATACTACCTCGTGGATCGCAACTTATAATGGTCACATATTTCACTTGATATCAAAATCAGACGGAGGTACTGAGTTCAAATCATATCTGCTCTCTTATGAAGAAAAAAAATCTCCACGTGCTAGACCTAGATGATTGTATCTAGAGTCGGAGCTATCATTATAGTTATAAGTTTGGAAAGACTCATGAGCTTGAACCTTCAATATATCCTTGTATTTGTATTGAGTATTATATCTAATACATGAGTAATTTATCAAGAACCTAATAAATACAAATAATTATAGGTATTTCAAAATTTATAAATTAAAAATTCTGACTCCATCAATCTGTGAGAGTATTTTACCTAAAATGTAATTTCTACACTAAGAGAAGTCCTAATAACTCATTATATATATGTAATGACCTTAACATTTTCTTGATACTATTTCTAGTGTGCAACATTTAACTAATCCTTAAATTTGTTGTCTACTTTTCATTAATTACTTCTTTAATTAATTACTCCCACCACCATTATAAATTCCTTGATCAAACAAAGTTAAAAATTATTTAAGTCTTCAAAAAAGAATGGCTATGAAAACATATACTTTATTTTTCATACTTCTTCTTGCCAATGTAGCTTTTGCTACCCACTATCAATTCATTGTAAGTATCAACTATTGCAATTTTCTTTGAGTTAATTTGAAACTTATCAGTTCGAAATTTTAGCTATTCTAAGTTACTAAGTAGTAAGTACGATGATTTAATCATTTGTACATGTATATTGTATATGAACTAACGTTGTGTTGCAGGTTAAAGAAACTTCGATTGAAAGACTTTGCAAATCAAAAAAAATTCTCACTGTGAATGGCAAGTTTCCTGGTCCAACCATTTATGCCAACAAAGGATCCACTCTTATTGTTCATGTCTATAACAAAAGCAAGTACAATATCACTATTCATTGGTAAGAACTATATATATATATACCCTATATATATTTCGAGACGAATTCAGGATTTGATGTCAAGAATTTGTTAGCTCTTTAGAGTTAATTGCGTTCTAATATAATAATATGTGCATATTAAATGAATTTATTACGAGAAGAACATGTATTTTGAATTATATATACCCTTTTGTTGTATATGAACTTGTTTATGTCTAGCACTTAAATAACTTGATAAAGTAGACATAGTCAGATTAGTTTCATGGATAGTCATTCAACTTTTAGTTTATTTCATCAAAGTTATAAAATTAATTTCTATAACGGAAAAATAATTTTATCATATATAAAAATAATTAATTTGATCCTAAATTTTATCTCTGAAGCGTTGTTGATATGATATATGTTTCATGTTGTACTTTTCAACCTAATTTGGTGATTTTTTGGACTAAGAGAAATATTGTTTATTTGGTGATTATACTTTATGTATATCAGGCATGGAGTGAAACAACCGCGAAATCCATGGTCAGATGGTCCAGAGTATATTACTCAATGTCCAATTCAACCGGGGTCCCAATTCAAGCAAACAATCATACTTTCTGACGAAGAAGGCACTATCTGGTGGCACGCGCACAACAAATGGGCGCGTGCCACAGTTCATGGCGCCATTATTGTTTATCCAAATTCCGGACATAGTTATCCTTTCCCTAAGCCTCATGATGAAATACCAATTATTTTAGGTACAAGTATTCCTTCCAAACATCAAATTTTATTATATATTATCGTTAACGTTGTATCATGATCAATTACCTTCCAAACATCAAATTTTATTATATGTTATCGTTAACGTTGTATCATGATCAATTACACGTAGTTATCTTTTAAATTCAAAAAACAAGTACTTATTTTTTTTTAATTTTTTTTACTTTTTTTTATTATTATTGTTAGGTGAGTGGTGGAAGGATAGTGTTGTGGAGGTTTTAAAGGAATTTGTTGGATCAGGAGGTCAACCACAGACTTCTGATGCTTTTTTAATTAATGGTCAGCCTGGTGATTATTACCCATGTTCAAAGCATGGTAGGTACCATCAAACTCTTTATTTTTATCTTTTTTAACGTACGTGACGTGAATTTAAATTAATCAAATTTTAATACGATATCAGATTTCATATGGTGTTTGAACATGAATATTTTACATCATATAACTATCATACTATTAGATTACATCATGTTGAAGAGTTCAATTTACTTGATAGTTGATATAAAGAAATTTTACATTTTAAGGTTAACAACAACAAAAGATCATATTTATAGGAAATATTATATAACAAAAAAGCTAAATTTGTAATCCTGAAAACAATACTTGCAACAATAATAGGTAAATTTTACTTGCTATACATATAGTGTAAGTTTTTCCTTTTTCAATTGTTAACGTGTATAACTTAAACTTAATATATAAATACATTAACTATATAAAATATCTAGGTACGTATAATATGTTAAATTCAGAACTTTAAATTTACTAATTTAATTTAGGATACATAATACTTGCAACAATAATTGGTAAAGTTTACTTGCTATACATATAGTGTAAGTTTTTTCTTTTTCAATTATCAACGTGTATAACTTAAACTCAATATATAAATACATAAACTATATAAAAAATCTAGGTACATATAATATTTTAAATTCAGAACTTTAAATTTACCCATTTAATTTACGATACATAATACTTGCAACAATAATTGGTAAAGTTTACTTGCTATATATCGTGTAAGTTAAACTTTATCGTTCTTCATTCTTTTTCTTTATTAATTCTTTTTTTCATTTTTTTTTCAGGAACTTTCAAGCTAGAAATTAAATCTGGAAAAACTTACCTACTAAGAATTTTAAATGCAGCAATGCATGAAATTCTTTTTTTTGCAATTAGAAATCACAAATTAACAATTGTTGGAACAGATGGAAGTTACACAAAGCCATTAACAAGAGATTTTATAGCCATAAGTCCTGGTCAAACATTTGATTGTCTATTAAAAGCCAATCAAAATCCAAATAATTTTTATTATATGGCTGCTAGAGCATATACTAATGGTACAAATGTCCAATTTAATAACTCAACAACAACAGCCATAATAAAATATCAAGAAAATAATTACAATTTTAATAATTCACCTATTTCACTTCCTTATTTACCTTCTTATTATGATACGCCTTCAACGATTAATTTCAGTGTTAGTCTAAGGAGTTTAGCTTCGAAAATCCATCCAATATCCGTCCCCACTAAAGTCAAAACAAGGTTGGTTTCAACTGTCTCAATCAACTTATTACCATGCCCAAAAAATAATACTAGGTCATGTCAAGGTCCAAATGGAACGCGATTATCGGCTAGTATGAATAATATAAGCTTCTTGACACCACCAAGGTATAATATACTCGAGGCATATTATTATAATCGCGTTAAGGGCGTGTTTGGGGCGGATTTTCCCGATTTTCCGCCTTATGTTTTTAATTATACTGATGATGTTTTGCCTTTGGAGCTTGAATTGCCTAAATTTGGGACACAAGTGAAAGTATTGGAGTATAATACAACAGTTGAATTGGTGTTACAAGGGACAAATTTGGTAACTGGATTAGATCATCCTATGCATCTACATGGTTACAATTTTTATGTTGTTGGTTGGGGATTAGGTAATTTTGATGAAAAATATGATCCTAAGAATTATAATCTTGTTGATCCACCTAGAAGGAACAATGTTGCTGTGCCTAAAAATGGTTGGATTGCTATTAGATTCCGAGCTGATAATCCAGGTATATACGTCAATTTTTTTTTACTTATCAAGTTTAAGTTAAATATACTGACAGTCAGATCATACTATGATTTTTCATTTTCTTACATTATTAATAGTATTCTTTGTTTTCACTTAAGTTATATACGATGACAGGATTATGATAATATAGTTTTAATCTATGATAGGAGGTTAGTTATCATTTGTATATATTTTTTTTTATTTTAAAAAAAAAGAAATCATTTTTTTACAACTAAAAACAAGAAGTTATTTTCTAGCCATTCACAATTTGATCCAAAAATAAAGTGATTTTGTTTTTTTTTTTCAAAAAATAATTAAGAAGTTATTGTAATTAATGTTATTCTTTTTAATATTACATTTGACTATGAGTAGATTATGTTAATTAAGTCAAATACATCTAATAATTAATGTTGTTGAGTTATGTTATACGAGTACAATCAATGTATATACATTTTCCTTAATTACTTGCATTATCATTTTTACTTATCGAATTAAATGAAGTTATATACACTGATAATATACATGTATACACTATCTTAATTTCTAATTTAATTATTATTATTTTTTTATAGGAGTTTGGACTATGCATTGTCATATTGAGAGACATCTTACATGGGGAATGCAGACTGTATTTATAGTGAAAAATGGGCACAAACCAGAAGAACATATTTTGCCTCCTCCTCATTACATGCCACCATGCTAATTTTTCCTTTCATTATAAATTACTATTAATATATATACTATATAGTTATATTAGTGAAGGGAGTTATCCTAATTATTTTATAAGTAGAATTTGTGGAATATTCAATTATGTGCTGGTGTATATAATAGTACTTGAATAAAAAATAATTGTTATGATCACAAGCATATCAGGAATTTAAATGAATAGGTATATTTAACTATTGTTTGATCTTATTTCATAAATTTTTTTACGAGAATATATAACTTGATAAGTAAATTATTACGTCAATAGTATACGACTTCTGAAGATCGTAGTATCTTTACAATACTAAAATTTGTAGTTTATAAAATATGAATAATCTCTTTAATATACAAGAGGAAGAACTAGAGAATATATACAATCTATAAATTTGTTGTTTACAAATTAAACCACCCTAAAACATTAAAATGTAATTATCTCTACTTGGGCCGATTACTATCCATCCTTTAGTGGACCTGTTCAATCGGGTTAATGGGCCAAAAAGGGGGAGAATGGTATGAAATAGCAAACATTTAAGAAAATTTTACGGAAATCACATAAGTTTAATATGAAATTACAATCCCTCTTTAGTTTGTAATTATATTAATGTCTTAAAAAGTAACACAACTTGGATACATTAATATGTAGCTTGGATATATTAAAGAGTATCTTGAATACATTATAACATAAACCGGATACATAATATGTAGCTCGAATACATTAAAAACTAGTTTGGATACATTATAAAATAAATCAGATACATTAAAGAGTATCTTGAATACATTATAACATAAATCAGATACATAATATGTAGCTCGAATACATTAAAAACTAATGCGGATACATTATAAAATAAATCATATACATAATATTTAGCTCGGATACATTAAAGAAATAACGGATTTTAGAGGTTTTTTTTTTTAAAAAAAGGAGATATTGAAAATAAGAAAAACCTAAAACGTGTATTTCAGTAATTTTTCCAACATTTAATTTATATTGAATATTGTAGCTATATTTTACTTTATGTTTTATTTACAACTATATTCCACATAATTTCCCATCCGGGAGGGGGTTCCACAGTTTTATATTTAACTTAATTAAAAAACAGAAGGTATATTTGTATAAATATATATACAAATTAAAGCGGTTCTTTTCTCTCCTCATTTACATCATTTTCTCTTAAAATCTCTCACCCACATTATTTTTGAATTTTCGTCATTGCCCTTCCGATTTTGCCATCAAACTTTAACGCAATAGCAAAAAAAATCGTTGAAATCAACTTTATATTTTACTTTTTTATAATATTTTTATTTTTTTCATGAACTTCCATATACATATACAGATTTAACTAATAAGAACTTTTAATTATATACAAATTACACATAAATACGTATACAGTTGAAAAGTACAACAAAAAAACATATACTTATACACAACTAATGTTGTTTCTTATTTGCATACAGGTTCCACATATATACTTATATAAATAATATATCTTATACATAGTTAATATTGTTTCTTATTTACATACAAATTTCCCATCTATACTTATACAAATGTCACGATTCAAAAATCGCAAGTCGTGATGACACATATATTCTCAACTGATAAGTAAGTCAAACCAATAAGTTTACCAATACAACTTATATGTGAAAAGGTAAGTAACCAACTAATGTATAACATACCAACTTTTCAAAATAATGCAGAAAATAGAAATATTATCCCAAGATTTAGTGTCATAAGTACAAGAGCTTCTACAATAGGATACAAGTCCAAACTAATATAAAAATCTAAACATAAGAAATATCCAATCAACATACCAAAGTAACCTAATAAATAGAGGTAGATTGAATGTGTGGGGCGCAAAATATCCCAAGTAGCGCACCATGATTTCAAGTTAATCCAAACTCATATTTAAAGCTCCAAGAACGTACCCAAAATTGAAATTCAATCTGCACCACCAAAGAATGCAACAAGTGTAGTATGAGTACAAAATCACATGTACCTAGTATATATCATTAATCGATAACGAAGAAATAGTGACGGAAGTTTATATAAGAAAATAACCCCTTAGTTTTTAAAGTTCATATCATACTTATCAACCAAGCTTTCATCAATAGGGATAATCGAATGTCTAGTATTTCCCAAACCCCAATAAAACATATAATCAAGCCAGTGAAGTATGTCATGAAATACAATGCAATATGATACCATGAAATGATATGCCTCAAAATATCAGTACTCTGTCAACCGTATATACATGATACTCCTCGGAAATACATCGAGAGTTCATGACCCATGGGGGACTCGCGAGGTCCATATACCGACAGGACTCGCGAGATCCATATGCCGACACGGACGATCTACATTTGTCTGTGCGGACGATCTTAATGCACTATCATAAAATCAAATAATCTTCGCACAGACGATCTTCACGTGCCCAAATTATAATTTTTACATCTCACCATCCCCGGTACGGACGATCTCCACGTGCCCAACTTATACTCAATCTCATGTCAATGCATGTACACAATATTATTTAAAATAAGAGCTTGATGATGCACTTCAATCAGTCAAATATCAACGTAATACATAACCACCTCAATTATCACAATTATACGAGTGTAATAAAGAAAGCACAATCACACAAGGAATTCAAGTCAATAATATATCAGCTAATACCCATATGCTTTGGCATTCTCAAATTACAACCCACATTATTCTATAGTAATAACTTTCCCTTTATAACACCGGTACTCGTACCAATGCCCGTCACACCATTGATACGAGACCTCCATTTTTCCTCTTACCCCTTTGTCTATTTCATTTTTAATCTTTAATTAGGAAAACGTCGTTTAACAAGTCTAAAAAGTCTTAACATACCTCTAAAGTTGAACACGTGCCAAGAATCATCAAGATATTGAAGTTTCCTTTCACAAAGCTTTAAGGGGTCGTTTGGTAGAGTGTATAAGAATAATGCAAAATATGGTGTATTAGTAATGCTTGCATTAGTAGTACTTGCATTATTAATACTTGCATTAGTTATGCAAGCATTATTTCTTATACATTGTTTGGTTTGATGTATAAGAAATAATAGATCTTGCATAATTTCTATTTGAAAATATATGTTTACAAAAATACCCTTCACACTTTTTTTATTTTTACACTTTCTTGCAAGTTGCAACAAAGTCATTTGTTAAAGCATCATCAACTCCTCCTCCTCCTCCTCTTCTTCTTCTTCTTCTTTCTTTTTTTTTTTTTCAAAAATAATATTAAATAGTTGTAATATTTGGGTCAAAATACTTTTGTGAAAAGTTGGAAAAGAATTTTTTTTAATCAAATTTATCGCCACAATAGTAATTTTTCTTATTAAATTATGTTGAAATTAGATTATTATTTTTTACAAAAATTATATTTAAGAGGCTATAAAGTCTATTAAAACACCAACAAATTAAAAGACAGAGAAAAATAAATGAATTTAAAAACACACGACAACAAAGAAAATTAAAAGAAAAGAAAATGTTAGGAAATATTTCAAAAAGGCTTTGAGGGTAGTTTTGTAATTATTTAATCTAATGCAAGTTTTAAATATAATGCATTGCATAATATTTTTAGAAAAAAAATTATTTTTAAAAAATACCCTCCACAAATATGGTGGAAAGGATATTAAAAAAGTTTTTAAGGGCAATTGTGTCTTTTATAATGTTAATGCATGCATTAGAATCCATTGCATTACTAATGCATAGAAATAGATGGTATTAGTAATACACTCTTTAATACACAACAGAGTGTATTACTAATACAAGTATTAGTAATGCATAGATTAATAAAGTGTACCAAACAAGGTACTACTAATACATAAAGCTAATACATGCATTATTTTCTCTAATACACTCTACCAAACGACTCCTAAGTGTTTTCAATCTATCAAATATGCACTATTCGTGAGTAAGCAAATTTGTAGTCACCCATATTATCGTAGGCCTAGCCTAGGTACAAACTCACCCTAATCTATAGTTAAAGTCATAAATCTTGGTGCCAACTAATATGTCAAATCTTATATTCCTAAATTTAACACCTAAGGTTAAGTTTAATTTCTTTAAATATAATAAACCTAATACTTAATTATATATCAATATATCAAAAAATTAAAAGTATAATGTGATAAGTAAAAAATTTAAAAAATCGAAGCAAGTAACGCATCTAAGACTTAAGCACATATATTAGTTCCTAAATAATGAACCAAAAAGTTGCCCTACAACTATATCATCATCATTATTAGTGATTAACCATAATGATCATCCAATCATCACCGTAAAAGAAAAATGATATCACTAGCCCACAATTGATCTAGCCAATCTCTTCATCATTAACCAACAAAATTTTATATATATATATATATATATATATATATATATATATATATATATATATATATATATATATATATATATATATATATATATTAATTTTCTTCTTTCACTTTCGTAATCCAACATAATTATAATAATATAATCTCTATCCCTATATACAATGCAAAAAATTTGGATATAGTTACCTAATGTAGTTTGATGTCGCCAAAACCTTTTTCGAGAGGTTATTTTTTATTTTTTTATTTTTGGTATTCTTAAATTGTGATCTAAAAATATTAAACCTTACTAACTTATTTGCACACATGTATCCAATATAATAAGATATTAACTATAGGAAAAATTACATAAATTGATACATTTTAAAAAATAATTACTGATTTTAGCGATACTTTTTGTTTATTATCAATTATAGCAATACTGTGATAAATCTGTAATATGTATTAAAAGTGAATTATATATGCAATATATTTGAATTTTAATTGTTTTTGAAATATATTGTGTTTGTTTGGTAACAAATGGTCACATTGTATTATAATTGTATTAAAATGTATGATAAATGTATTAATCATCATTAAAAGTTGTATTATATGTGAATAATCAATTGGACTTTGTAATATGTATTAAACTTGTATTATAAATGAATTAAAAGTGATCAAGTGAAAAAAAATATTGTTGCTATATGTCACGACCCAAAAATGGACGTGATGGCACTCGTCTTATCCCACCAAGACAAGTAAGCCTAAAACTCAACTATTACAATAAAAATGCGGAAAATTTACTATCAACTTACATTATACCCCAAAACCTGGTTGTCACGCGTACAAGCCTCTAAAGTATTACAATCGGATCAAAAGAAAATATAAGTCTCATATGATATTGTTTCTAGAGTAGAACAAAATCATAAACAAGAGTAAGGAGGGATGCTGAGATGACCAACAACTACCTCACAAAATCTCCAGGAAGCCTCGGAAAAGAAGAGAATATATCATAAAAGTCCGGGCTAGTAACCTACAAAAATTTGTAGAAGCAAGGGGTGAGTACCAAACCACACGGTACTCAGCAAGTAAACCTCTAAACACATGCTAAGGGGATGAAATACGGGTACTCCTACCACCCCCAACCGAACCTCCACAACTACAACCTGCATAAACATCAGCCCAACCTAACAACTCACAGTTTACATAGAACGTAACTCAACAAAAACATTTAGACAAATTACATATCCTCCACAACAACACTTTAACAAATTACATATCCTCCACAACAACACTTTAACAAATTATATATCCTCAACATCAACACTTAAACAAATTAGATATCCTCAATAGCAACACTTCCAACAAATTTACATATCCTCAATAACACACTTCAACAAATTACATATCCTCAACAACAACACTTCAACAAATTATATATCCTCAATAACAAGCTCAGTATTCAACAATCACAAGTTCCGCAAAAAGGCAATCACTAGATCAGCAAAACACAATATCAAGTTCACTAATGATAAGTATGTGCAATGTAATGGAATGCAATGTCAAGTATAATGATGCATGTCTGACCTAGTGATACACACCCGCTGTCTCTCAGTCCGGGACCCATGGGGGACATATCTGTCCATGCATCTGTCGCGGCGCACGACACGACCCTCGATAATAGTAACCATCGCGGCGCGCGATACGTCCCTCGAAATATAGTATCCATCGCGGCGCGCGATACGTCCCTCGAAATATAGTATCCATCGCGGCGCGCGATACGTCCCTCGAAATGGTACATCCTCTTAAGTACCCATTATTTCTCAATGCACATAACACTTGCCACAACCAATGCCTCAGAATAATGCAGATGACAAGTTCACACATATAATGAGGAGATGACCATTTTCATAACATCGCACAGTTCACAACCACACAAACATGAAGTTACATCAACAATGATTCAACAAGCCTTCAACCCTTTCTCAACACAACACACATAAACAATTAATCACATTGCCTTTTGTTATCCCCATTCTTTTCATCATTAGAATTAATCAATGTGGACAAGTCAACCCATCACCAATCCCGTTACTCCCAACATATACCACAAGGACATACACGCATTTCATACACTTAACAAGAGTTTAGAAATCCACTTGCCTTAGTCAATCGAATAATTACTCTTGGACTTGAGCCTTCCCTTTCCGTTGAGCTTCCAAACCAATGGAATCTATTCAAGTACGTATTCACAATGAGATTTCTAATTTAACAACACCTATATTACTATAATCCAGTTCTTTAACCTTAATGCCAATTAACATGTCAACTCTTCAATTTTCTTCAAATTTCAAGTCTAGGGTTTATTTCTAATTCCCCAATATTATAGTTTAATAATATTCACATAATACGATATATCTAATATTTAACTATTTATTTCTAATACTATTAACACTTAATTTTTTTTAATACGATAATCAATAAAAGAATTCGAGTTCATGGTGAAACTACAAAACCAGTAACTTGCATCCGAAAAAGTAATTGTAATACTCCATCCCGTCCTTCTCATATTGATGAAATATAATTTGCTAATCATTACAAATAAATTAATAAAAAAAAATGCATGTCCAATAATCCATAACACAAGAACTTGCCTTCTCATTTTTATTCTAACTTTCAATTTCTGCACTTTATTCAATTAAACAAATATATGACTTGTTGTCATTAATTCAACTATATAACCTTTACATCATCAATAAATGTCCAGCCAACACGTTATGTCCTTCCATTCTTTATCCAACCAATGTATTATAATAATATATTAAGATATATGTTTATCAATTCAATTGATAACAAAATATTTCAAAGGGACGAGCATACTGACCTTAGGGATATGGAGCATTCGTAGTTGTTTTCGCCACCGTTCCTTTTCATAGTTAATGACTTTAAAATACTAAACCCTACTTACTTTATTAGTTTAATAAAGCTGGGTTAAGAGGTCTAAAAGGTATTAAATTACTATGGACTTGACCCGTTAACCATCAACTAATTAAATAAATTGTTTAATATATGTCCATTAATTAAGTAATTATAGTTAAACAAATAGTTTAAAATTTTCAAATCAACTTCACCAACTAATCAAAATACTCGGGGCAACTATCGATATGGATAACAATTGAAATTTCGTATAAATTATTTTATTTTTTAAAATAACTTTTCGGGTCATTACATTATCCACCACTAAAATCATGTTCGTCCTCGAACATAAGATAAAAGAAGGAAGAGTAACTGATGTTACCAAAGACTATGTTATTACTAGTTGGTGTTCGTCTCTCTAAGTGAGCTCTTACTTAATACCATGTCATCAAGATCAACTACTAAAAATTGATCCTTTCAATCAAACTTTAAAATTTTTTTTTACAAATCATTAGTGATTATCAACCTATAGACTAATCTATGAACCAAATCTAAAATGAAACCCTCTGGACCATAACTTAAACATCGTGACGATTCTTTTCTCACATAACCAAGAAAACATTTTGAATCAGTAGTGACTACAACCAGAAGTTAGACTGAATCAACCACCTAACACTCATACTGTACAAATCATCATAATATTGTTTTTTATTATCGCTTCTCTTAGCACAATCTCTCCACAAACTTAAGTTATATAAAAAAATCTTTAGACATCGAATACACATTAAGGGATACTCAAACTTATCTAATCAAAGAAGAACAAGAATAAAGTAAGCACCCAAAGACCGATATATTCTAGGATGTAGAACTTTTAACAACACTGTTGGATAACTGTAGCTATTCACAAGAACTATTCTATAAGTTATCATAGGCAAGGTCATGCATATATAAACAACAATAAACTTTTACTTTCCCAAACCACATCGAAATATGCCATAACTGAAGTGACCAAGTCTTCACAAGGATGGCAGTCTACCATGAAGACAATCACAGGATCGGTACACCCGATCCACCACTAGGAATTCATCCATAGATATGAAAAGACGTGTAGGTATAGGTAGCGAATCACACTCCAAACTATATCCAAAATGTAGTTGATGGTCATATAAGAATACACAGAACCAAAGTCGAATAGCACTAGATACTTCTTTCATAGTGTCCATGTTAAACATTCCATTCATACGACTCCATCTCTTAGATTTTTAGCCACCCACAATCAACCAATATAGTCCCCATTACAATAGTAAATAAACTTAATTCATCAAATTCATATGATTCTCACAGTTTCTTCACTAGTACCAACATTATTAATACTAACAAAACATTATAACCATTCTGGCCATTTACCTTGCTCTCAAACCGCCACTAATATCAAAGTCTCCTAAAAAAATACATTACCACCTCCAAAATTTTGAAACAATGTCGCTCTCTCTTTCCATTTAAGCGTTCTATGAAAGATACGCATCACACATAAGACTGATAGAACTACTTCCAAGTCTAATAATACTTTTCATCGAGGTAAAATAATTGAAACACACCCAACGCTACTCTACGCAATCTTTCACATACCAAATTTCAACTAATATACAAAGCAAGTATATATCTTATATCAACACTTAAAAAAAAAATTGGTCACTCAATTTACTCAGTATACCATAAGCTCATTACCTCTGATTACCATCAAATGCCAATGTAACAGATCATAATAGTCTGTATTGGCCCATCAACAAAGTAATTTCAATCTCCTTGAAATCCTCATTAATCATATAAAACTATAGGTCCACACCGTTGAACATCAATAAGTTACCTATCATAATTTGAACAATCTAGCTCAACATAACTACATAGAATCTCTCCTACATAGTTGTTTGTCACCCAAACAAAAATTCAATCTTGAGAAAAGTCTATGATAAATTAATTTTTTTTTTGTATGTTTGTAACTGATATAGTTCACATCTCAGAATTATACTAAACTCATAGGTAAAAATTAATTAATCCTTCAAATAAAAACCAAGAATTTATATGAAAGGTCTTATTCCTTCACTTTTTTTTTTAAATTATTCCCATGACACAAAGTTCTAAATATCTTGAACTCTTCAATACACTAAACTCATGTTCCTTTGGTTGACTCGCTCACCAATCTTATTCTTTGGCCAACAACGCCGGACATTTTTACCTTATACACAAAACAAAAACTTGAAATGAAACCCTTCCTTAGGTATTTTGAAAGTCAAAATAACACACTTTATGACTCAAAACATATACCAATCCTTCCAAATGCTCAACATTCACTATGATCGATCATTTCTTACCTTACCAATTCACACCTTGACAAAACATACTACCACGAACATAAAATCACCATGAAAAACTTAAATTTTTATCCCAACCATGTGACACGATTCTATTATCTATCAACATTTGCTCATACATTGGAGATCTTTATGAATCCATGTATCTTAACCTATCATTTATTGCCTCTTCGTTGATCTTACCATATCCTTCTTTAAAAATTCAATCGTACCAGTTATCAAACTCAAAATCATAAGATGTTATCTCCACACTCGAATCAAACATGTATAGACTTCTTTCTCAAGGCTTACCAATTGTTTTAAACCAATCTGATGAACTTGTGACACTATTATCATAAGTAGAGCAAAATAGATGAAAACAATGTGTCTCATAACCAAATTATCAACCTCTCTGAAAATACCTCCTTAGCCCTTGCAATCAGAATAAAATACTTTTGTTCTCACCTCTTTCCGAAGGCTAAATTACATCTTACTAATTATTTGCATTTATAACTTTAATTCCTTTCTATTCTGTTCAAGCGATGCCTCAACAACTCCTATAACTTTTCATGCCATCAAGCTACTCACCAAATAGTATCAAACCACAATCTTAACTACTCGCAAGTCACCATTATAATACAAAATTCATTTAACCAACAATCTTTTTATACATAGATGCATCTCAATCACAATACACAACGAACTCTTATTATCATCATGCTCAATTAGCTTTTATCATCATCACTAAGCCAACATTTTCATCAATATGACACCTCAAACTTGGTTATATTCATCAAATCCAAAGGACTATCCCACTTTTATATGCACTTCTTACTAAAATCTTCAATTAACTTCACACAAGTATATCTTGAGACTTCTTTTACCCATAAGCTTGTAAATCTGATATATATTTATTCCTTTGGACATTAAAATGAAATCATCGGTCCATATTTAGAAATTTCGGGATACACTTCTCAACTTAACACATTAATATCGTATCAACGATCCACCACTAAAATCTTCCTTATACACACATCTTAACCCCAAACATCTGTTGTAACAACCTGGTTGGTTTCTCAAATGTTTAATTAACACCAAATATTATTATATGAGCATGTAATACAATAGATAACTCCTTAAATAGTTAGTCTTTGCACTTAACATCAACTTATCCATTTCCATATACAACTAGTGCCACATTGTGAAGTCTGTTAAATCCACCACTAGAACAGATCACACCTATCAGGAAGATTGTACCCAAATAGCCAAAACATTTTTACCTATCGAATAACTTTAAAATATTATCAAATTCGCTCCATATATAACCTAAGAACGCACGAGTCATCACATAAATGAGAGCGAATGGAGTGAAGCGATAAGAATCAAAATGGGACCAAGTACGCACAATACAGATCCAAGAAGTGAAGATATTTCCTAAAAGTCACTACAGCCTCTCGAAGATAGGTACAGACGTCTCCAGACCGATCATCGAGACTCTATTTAGACTCGACTTGTACACACGTGAGACCTAGGAACCTGGGGCTCTGATACCATTTTGTCACGACCCAAAAATGGACGTGATGGCACTCGTCTTATCCCACCAAGACAAGTAAGCCTAAAACTCAACTATTACAATAAAAATGCGGAAAATTTACTATCAACTTACATTATACCCCAAAACCTGGTTGTCACGCGTACAAGCCTCTAAAGTATTACAATCGGATCAAAAGAAAATATAAGTCTCATATGATATTGTTTCTAGAGTAGAACAAAATCATAAACAAGAGTAAGGAGGGATGCTGAGATGACCAACAACTACCTCACAAAATCTCCAGGAAGCCTCGGAAAAGAAGAGAATATATCATAAAAGTCCGGGCTAGTAACCTACAAAAATTTGTAGAAGCAAGGGGTGAGTACCAAACCACACGGTACTCAGCAAGTAAACCTCTAAACACATGCTAAGGGGATGAAATACGGGTACTCCTACCACCCCCAACCGAACCTCCACAACTACAACCTGCATAAACATCAGCCCAACCTAACAACTCACAATTTACATAGAACGTAACTCAACAAAAACATTTAGACAAATTACATATCCTACACAACAACACTTTAACAAATTACATATCCTCCACAACAACACTTTAACAAATTATATATCCTCAACATCAACACTTAAACAAATTAGATATCCTCAATAGCAACACTTCCACAAATTTACATATCCTCAATAACACACTTCAACAAATTACATATCCTCAACAACAACACTTCAACAAATTATATATCCTCAATAACAAGCTCAGTATTCAACAATCACAAGTTCCGCAAAAAGGCAATCACTAGATCAGCAAAACACAATATCAAGTTCACTAATGATAAGTATGTGCAATGTAATGGAATGCAATGTCAAGTATAATGATGCATGTCTGACCTAGTGATACACACCCGCTGTCTCTCAGTCCGGGACCCATGGGGGACATATCTGTCCATGCATCTGTCGCGGCGCACGACACGACCCTCGATAATAGTAACCATCGCGGCGCGCGATACGTCCCTCGAAATATAGTATCCATCGCGGCGCGCGATACGTCCCTCGAAATATAGTATCCATCGCGGCGCGCGATACGTCCCTCGAAATGGTACATCCTCTTAAGTACCCATTATTTCTCAATGCACATAACACTTGCCACAACCAATGCCTCAGAATAATGCAGATGACAAGTTCACACATATTATGAGGAGATGACCATTTTCATAACATCGCACAGTTCACAACCACACAAACATGAAGTTACATCAACAATGATTCAACAAGCCTTCAATCCTTTCTCAACACAACACACATAAACAATTAATCACATTGCCTTTTGTTATCCCCATTCTTTTCATCATTAGAATTAATCAATGTGGACAAGTCAACCCATCACCAATCCCGTTACTCCCAACATATACCACAAGGACATACACGCATTTCATACACTTAACAAGAGTTTAGAAATCCACTTGCCTTAGTCAATCGAATAATTACTCTTGGACTTGAGCCTTCCCTTTCCGTTGAGCTTCCAAACCAATGGAATCTATTCAAGTACGTATTCACAATGAGATTTCTAATTTAACAACACCTATATTACTATAATCCAGTTCTTTAACCTTAATGCCAATTAACATGTCAACTCTTCAATTTTCTTCAAATTTCAAGTCTAGGGTTTATTTCTAATTCCCCAATATTATAGTTTAATAATATTCACATAATACGATATATCTAATATTTAACTATTTATTTCTAATACTATTAACACTTAATTTTTTTTAATACGATAATCAATAAAAGAATTCGAGTTCATGGTGAAACTACAAAACCAGTAACTTGCATCCGAAAAAGTAATTGTAATACTCCATCCCGTCCTTCTCATATTGATGAAATATAATTTGCTAATCATTACAAATAAATTAATAAAAAAAAATGCATGTCCAATAATCCATAACACAAGAACTTGCCTTCTCATTTTTATTCTAACTTTCAATTTCTGCACTTTATTCAATTAAACAAATATATGACTTGTTGTCATTAATTCAACTATATAACCTTTACATCATCAATAAATGTCCAGCCAACACGTTATGTCCTTCCATTCTTTATCCAACCAATGTATTATAATAATATATTAAGATATATGTTTATCAATTCAATTGATAACAAAATATTTCAAAGGGACGAGCATACTGACCTTAGGGATATGGAGCATTCGTAGTTGTTTTCGCCACCGTTCCTTTTCATAGTTAATGACTTTAAAATACTAAACCCTACTTACTTTATTAGTTTAATAAAGCTGGGTTAAGAGGTCTAAAAGGTATTAAATTACTATGGACTTGACCCGTTAACCATCAACTAATTAAATAAATTGTTTAATATATGTCCATTAATTAAGTAATTATAGTTAAACAAATAGTTTAAAATTTTCAAATCAACTTCACCAACTAATCAAAATACTCGGGGCAACTATCGATATGGATAACAATTGAAATTTCGTATAAATTATTTTATTTTTTAAAATAACTTTTCGGGTCATTACAATAAATGGTAAATATGTTTTTATTATAGTATATTTAGGTGAGTTTCCCTTAACTAAATTATGAACTTGGCCCATTTACCATCAGTTCAATTAAGGAAAAATCACTAAACTACACAACTTTATTTTACCTAATTTCAATATTTCCCTACTCTTTTATTAAAATTCAAAAATCCCTTTTTTTTTTATCCTCAATGATACTTTACTTACTTTTCACGTTGAAAAGGTAAAACAAAAGTTTACCTTCCCTAAAATTTTCGCCCAAAACTTTCCACCTAATTTTTCAGTTAAAAATTCAAAGCAAATTTGAAGTTCAAACGATTCTTATCCCTAATCATCCGGAATTGAGTCCAAAAACAGGTATATCATCTTTGCCATTACGATTTTTTTTTCTTTTTTTGCATTTTTCACTGTTTTTATTGTTCTTAAAAATCTATAGTTTTTTTTTTCAGAATCGAAATCTCCATAGCTCTGAGTTATACTTTGCATGACGATATAGTCATGACAAACTCAAGTTCTAGCAAGAGAAATTCGTCAAAGAACAAACATGCATCTAGTTCGAAAAGCACAAAAATCCAAAGAAAAGGTAGAAAGGCGGCACCTCCGATTGTTCGACCAACACTACCAAAGGTATGTACATTTGTTTCCATATCCATCGTGATTTTCATATTTTTTTAGTTAGTATGATGATTCCGATTTTTAAGTATCGATTATTTTGTATCAGAATTTTTGTATTTTTTCGTTAGCCTGATGATTTATTTGTTTCTATTAAGTTCATTATTTTTTATCAAGAATTTTGTATTTATTTGTTAGTCTGCTTATTCATTTTTTTTAAGTATCAATTTTTTTCGTATTTATGTTCCCTCATGATAAACTGATTTATGTGATAATTTTAGGTATTTTACATATATATTAATGTATCATATATACTATTTAAGTATCAATTTGTTATATATATTTATTTGTATCTTTGTATAAAGAATAATGAAATTATTTGCTATTTGTGTATCTTTTGATGTTGCACACGAAATACAAAGATGTTTAAGTTTGATGTGTTGCTGTTATTTAGTATAAATTTGCATGCAAAATGAGGTATCAACAGATACGGAACACTGTAATGGAAGTTTGGTATGGACAAAGTCAAGGCTGAATATGTTAGTGATAGCGACGATCCAACAAGGCCAAAGAGCTTGTATACTACACAGGCGAAGGTGTATTGGTTTATGTTGATTAGTTAGGTTTCTATTATGTTGAACTTACATTAATTAATATTTTGTATTACAACATCTCTTTTTCGTTCAATCTTCCTAAATAGTTATTAATTTGAAGAATTTCTTTTGTCAAATATTTGTCTCCAATTATATAAGTAATTAACAGTAACTATAAATTATTTTTATAAAAGTAAGATCTACAAAATAACTGATGATACCATATAAAATTTGTTCACAGTACACCTCATACTTTATTTACACAATTATTACACATAATGATATAAAATAATTTAATTAAAATATCATTGTTTTTCGGTAAAACTCAAGATATGATACTATATTATAATCAGATACAAAATTTCCATAGAACTATTCAGTATATGACACATATTTTAGTATCAAAAAATAAAATTAGTCTATCTTTAACAATCAATACAAATTAATGTAAATATAGGTTATAATTTTGTCAACTTTTGTCTCCAATTATATAACTTAATTAACAGTACATATAAATTATTTTTGTAAAAGTAGGATCTACGAAAAAACTAATGTTACCATAAAATCTATATCATAGTATACCTAATAATATATTTACACGATTATTACACTAAATGATACAAAATAATTTACTTATAATATCGTAGTTTTTCAGTAAACAAAAAATGTATGATACTTCATTTTTAAGACTTAGTATCGTTCAGCAGGTTTTAGTAAATTTTCTATATTTTTGTAGATGCATATATTTTGAACCCCTGAATAACAAATAAAAATAGATGGCTCAATAACGTGTCAAAAGTATGGTTTTAAACCCTAAAAAATTCAAAGGACTCATTTCAAAAGACTTATGTACATGTTTATATTTTTATTTTTCAAACCTCCTGAAAGAATTTCCTGGATCGCCACAGTCTAATAGACTTGACATTCACTAATCACTTGCATGCATGCATTAATTTATTTAAATGTTCTTTTAATATTTTTTCAAATCTAATGAAAATCAAGTCTCTTCAAACGTTCTTTTCTTCTCTATTTTTTAAGAAAAAGTAATTTTGACTTTGAAACTCATATATAATTATTACATTTATTAATAAAATGTTGGGTAAATTTGAGGCAAAGAACATAAATGCAGGCCAATCAACCAACATCTATCAATTCTATTAGCCCAATTTCTTCTTAGCCGACCAATTACTTAAAATCTGGATTATTATTATTATTGAAGTATTGTTATTTTCTTATTTTTGTATATTATTTAATATAAATAATGTGAGATTTTTTGTTGTTACTCAATCAACCAACACCTCTTATCCTATTGCTTCCTCACTCTAGTTGTTAATAGTAAACTTTACGGATCGTTTAGTTGGAAATAAATTATTTGATCGATAATAATTTATTTTTATGAGATAATTTATTTTATAATTATGATAAAAGTGATACGATCATAAATGATTATATATTTTTTTCTGAAGTTACCGCGCACCAAATTACTTTTAATGTGTTAGGTTAGAACGGAGAAAATAAAAACTTATCTGTATTAAATATTTGATTATATTAAATCAATGGTCATTGTATTTACTATCGAGAGATGTGTTAATTTATAGTCCAAACATCAATCTTTGTAGATTTTCTAGCAATAATTTTCCAAAGTTTTAATGTTCCAAATTAAATATTATTTTTTAGTATTTGTATCTTCCACCTTTTAGTGTTGTTAATTAATTCGAAAAGATACGTAGCTTTTGTTAGGTGAAGAACATGTTCCTTGGTCATCATCAATTTCAAATAAGGTTGTTGAAGTTTGAACAAGATTTATTCAAAGTCATAAAGATCCATAATCTTCTCAAACAAATAAATTCCACAATCAATTAATTATTTAATTTTTGTTTAAAATATAAATACGTCCTTTAAAGTCGTGTTTGTTAGTAAGTACTTTACTTTTCAACGTGAGACTTCTCGACATGAATTCAGATTTAGTTAAGTTCTAATATGAATACATACTAGGTGAGAAACAAAAATAAAATTATATATATATATATATATATATATATATATATATATATATATAAAAGATAGAACAAGGTTAAATTGTTTTTTATATCATAAAACTAGACTAAATTTTCCCCTCTTTGATACAAGTATTATAATTCATATTAGAAGTAAGACAAAAGTAATAAACAACTTTAAATTTAAAATGATAAATATTTTTCACCCGATATTTAATCGCATTAGACCTCTAACTATCGTTTTGTTTAGTACTCAAATGCCCCTACCAGGGGCAGATCCACGCTATACGGTAGGGTGCACGGTAATTTCGAAAAAATCATACGTATATATGTATATTTATTTTGAAAAACTGGTAGAAATTAAGATATAGTTCACAGTTAACCACGAAAAATATACAAGTGCCTTTATGCAATAGCTAGAAGCTAGAGATACCACCTTCTTGACCAAGGTTCGAATCCCATTTAAGCGTATTTTTTATTTTAAGTTTAGCTTAGCCCTCATATTTGTTTTATTTTAAGTTTAGCTTAGCCATCATATTTGATCTCAAAACAACGTTAGAGGATGTTTAGTTAAATATTAATTCTTTGATTTGTTTCTAATAATATAAATAAAAGCATTATTACTCGTTCTAAAATGAATGTCTCAAATAAACAATACGTGACTTTATATAATCCTCTTAATTTTATATGTACTAAATGTTGATTAATATGATCAAATCACTCTCAAAATCTCAATTTTAACATTTAAATATGTATTCTTATAGGACTAACTTTTTGTTTTATTTTGATAAAGACAACGAAAAGGCATATATATGAACTAATTAAGGTCTTTTCATGACTCAATTTACAATAAAAGACAGCTATTTGATTTATAATCTTTCTGCTAATTCTGAGGTGGTATATTACACGTTTCGGGAAAAAAAATCGTATTTTTACTTATTCTAATTTATGTGATATAATTAAAATTTTAATAGTGATATAACATACGATTAAATTTCAAAATTTGAAGTTATCACGGAATTAATAATTATTGTACGGACAAAATTTAGCTTTACTAAATTAACTCTATGCTTGACCAAATAAACAAAAAAATAAGAATTTAAAGGAAATTAAATTAAAAAGTATGAAGAAAGAAAAGTACAAATAAAAAGTACCCCTCAAAATTAAAAGAAAAAAAACAATATAGCAAAAAAAAACAGGTACCATGTTTTATTTATTTATAATATTATCATTCATACAATTACAAAATTGAAAAAAAAGAGTATAAAATATAACAATATTAAACAATTAATACAACCTTGTAGCCGGACAAAGAAACTAAAGACTTATTACATTAGTCATAATCATCCTACAACTTTATTTTTTTTTTCTTTAGATACTTAGAAATAGTATATATAGGCTTCTATGAATAGTAGTATAACACATCGTCAGCGTGAACAATTTTTAACGCTATCAGGCATTCAAAAGATATTTATAGATAAGCCGTCAGATTTTTAATTTTAAAAATAAGATAGATTACCTGTCACGACAGATAAGTATAACCTGATGATCATGTAAACATTATTTACACTGACGATCATATAGTACTTCAAAACCCTAATCAAGAATTCTTGGAACAGCCTTAGCTGAAAGTGGATATTTCATTTCACAAGAAAGTTTCAACACTTCACTAAGATCAATAGGGTGAGTCTCACTTTCGACCCACATGAACTGTTGCACCAACTTAGCCACCCATAGACTCACAGTAACCAACCCTAAATTCTTACCGGGGCAAATTCTCCGTCCGGCGCCGAAAGGCGCAAGCCTTAAATCGTTACCCCTCACATCGAAATCCATTCCTCCTGAGTATTTCAAGAACCTCTCTGGCTTAAACGTGGACGGGTTAGCCCACACGTTAGGGTCATGTGTGATGGACCACATGTTGATCATCGCGGTCGTGTTGGACGGGATAATCATTCCGTTGCTGAGGTGGACGTCGCACGTGGATAAACGGGCCCACGATAAAAGTGGGCCCGGAGGGTGTAATCGTAATGTTTCTTTTATTACTGCTTGAAGATAGGGTAATTTGGAAATATGAGCATCTCTTACATTTTCATTTTTTCCTACTATAGTTTTTAGCTCGTTATGAATTTTTTCTTGGATATCTTGGTTTAAGACTAGTTCAGCCATGACCCATTCTGTTAGTAATGCTGTTGTATCGGTGCCCCGAAATATCATTTCCTGGAACGAGAAAAAAGAATTAGTGAACTAAAGTCAAAATCAAATAAAGATCTTAACTACTTACTTACAGAATAACGTGATATTTTTTTGATAAAGTCTATACAAAATTACGTGACATATACTAACCCACAAAATAGCCACCATATCATCCTCATGTAGCTTCTCTTCACCATTTAAAGCTAGCAAAACATCAACAAAATCACAATGAGGTTCTAAAATCTTTTTGGGATTTCCATTTTTGTGATCTTGAATGATCTTCTTAACGAAGGATTCGACACGAGGGACAAGTACCGCGCAACGTTCCTTGAGGGTATAAGGGTCATAAAAATAATTCAACCATGACAAGTGATCAGACCAATTAAAAGCTCCCAATAGCTCAAATCCTTCATTCACAATTTCTTGAAGCTCTTTAGCTTCTTTATTATCTTCAAACATTTCATATTTTTTCCCAAATACAATTCCCATAATGTTGTTAAGTGAAGCAAATTGAAGGTGTTTTCTTAAAGTTACTAAGCCATGCATGTTTTGTTCTTTGGCTATAGACACTAACATTGAGTTGCATTCTACTTGTCTATCACTCTCATGAGCTAAAATTTGTTTCGGAGCGAAGAGATGTGACGATGCAATTTTCCTTAAGAGCCTCCAATATGCGCCATTGGGTGCAAACCCAATGGCCCGACTAAACATGAGTTGTTTAGCTGACTCTTTGACTGGTCGGTTCGCAAAATGTGGGGATGTCAAAATTTCCCGGGCTATGATTGGGTCAGATGACACAATAGCCCGAGTTGAACCCAAGCTAAAAGCCATGACTTGTGTGGCACCATAACCTGAAGCCATAAAAGCTAGGTTATGGTGAGCCAAGCCATGGCTCAAGCTGAATAAGCTACCAAAAAATGGAAGACCTTTCGGCCCGGGAATTGGAACCCGACCCATAGAGTTCAGCCCGTTTTTCCAAGCCGGGCCGCCCGGGGTGAAAGCCCAAGTGAAAATGGTAATTACCATAAAGACAATAAAAGTTGGAATCACTAGGGTAAAAAAGTTTTGAGTTTCAAGAATAGGTGGTATAGTAAACATCCACCAAGTGAAATCCTCATAAATTGAGGTGAAAGACATGATTGAATAGAAGAGTATGATATTGTGTGTGTTTTTATGTGTGTAATTATTGAGTAAATGTGGTGAAAGAGTCGATCAAAGTTGCTACTTAAATAGGCAGCTTGTTTACAAGTAGGAGGCAATTCATTGGTATAACAAAAAGGCAACTTCTAGAATTATGTGCAAGATCATGTGATAAAAAAGTCTACATAGGTTATTACACTTCACATTATTATTTGAGTTTAATTTATACGTATCTTAAATAATTTTATTAAGGTTCAAACAGTTATGTTGTATAGTCATACAATAAGAGTTGAAATGTTTTGTTTCATTACATATTTAAAAATCATGTAATATATATATATATATATTACATGATTTTTGTATATATATATTTTATTAAGGTTCAAACAGTTATGTTGTATAGTCATACAATAAGAGTTGAAATGTTTTGTTTCATTACATATTTAAAAATCATGTAATATATATATATATATATATATATATATATATATATATATATATATATATATATATATATATATATATATATATATCACAAAAAAACCTTGTTAGACTTTCCAAAGCGTAAACTCAAATGTTAAAGTTCGCTAAGGCAATGTTCAATAATTTTGAATTCTAAACTAGGTATACGGTCAAACTTTTTTACGATAGATAAATATTTAATGAATTACAGTTTAAAAAAAGAAAAAATGTACAAGTACTTTCTCAACTTATGTCAGAAATCTCAAAGATACATTTATACTATGCTAAGATCCTATTACCCCTGAACTTATTTTATTAATAATTTTCTACCCTTTTTGGTCGACCTGACACTATTTTGTGGGTCAAATGCTGATTGATTTTTTTTAAGCTAGTACCACGTAGGCCGAAAAGGGGTAGAAAATTATTTATAAAATAAATTCGAGGGTAATAGGACCTTAGTATAATATAAGTGTGTATGAAATTTTAGACATAAATTGAGAGGGTATTTGTACATTATCCAAAAAAACTACTGGCGTAACATTTTGATGGTTAAATACATAAAGCAAATGGACTATTTTTTAACGAATAGAATGACCTTTCTTTTGTCCTTTGCTATCCGAAAACTAAAATGAAAAAAAGAGACACTTGCAAAGAGTATATCCTTTAATTACACTTTAGAAAAGTTAATTAATTGTCCCATATGTAATTATAAAAAAAGTATATTTAGCTAAATTAAAATACTCGTTTAGATTTGACTTATCAATTTCGAAAGTACTTTTAATAAAATTATGGGAAAATGCACAAATATTCCTCTAGATTATAAACGAAATCTTAGAGACATATTTTAACCAAACTAAGGTTCTATTACCCCTTGAATTTATTTGTAATTTTGTGCACCTTTTTGGCTTACGTGGAATCCAAATATCTCCCACAATGCATCTCAATTGCATGAAGTCACGGAGTGTGCCACGCAAGACAAAGGTATACAAAATTACAAAAAAAAATAATCAGGGGTAATAGAACCCTAGTTTAGTTGATAAATGTTTCTAAAATTTCAATCATAGTCTAGGGAATGGATACTTGTACATTTCCCATATAATTATAACAATTAAAATTTCAAAAGCACTTCTAAGGGAAAGTTTGTCTAAAAAAATGGCAAACACTCGCAAAAATGATTAATTATCTATCCAAAGTTTAATACAACAGAATATAAATTTATAATATCAAATAATTATGATCGAAATTTATATACCATTCGTATCAATTCAAGTTTCTTTGAAACATCATCCAATTTATGATTTATGCATTTCGAATTATAAGTTGACAACTCTTTTTTCATGCGAAGTACAAGTTCCACCTTGTGAAGATCGAGCCAATTTAATATTTTTCTAACTAGTACTACTTTATGACTTTATGAAACATATCCCAATAATATCTACTACCACCAAGAAAAAAGACTAGCTTACTATGGTATTTTTGTTATAAATATCTTATTATGTCAATAAGTTTGAAGTTATAAATATCTTTGCTAGGAGCTATGTCAATAATTTGATGTAGAGCTATATGGACCATAGGAAATATTTGGTCCGTTCATTTTTATTTATCATATTTAAAGAAAATTATCTAATTAGATATGTATTTATATTATAATACTAATTTTATTTTTATTTTTTCAAATAATTACGTATTTCGTCTGTTATCATATATTGAGAAAATTATATTTAGATATATCTATTTGCTATCAGATACATTAAAACAAATAGAAAGGTGAGTTACATAGTCATGTATGTGAATCGCATTAGCTACACTCACGAAATATGTGCATGCAGGGGTGGACCCACATAGCGTCCTGGGGTGCTCCAGCACCCTTAACATCGTCTCGAAGTATGTATGTGTATGGAAATTAAGAGTTATTTGTATAAAATAAACATAGAGCGCATAATGACCAATTGATCTGACTGGTCCATTGACTCTTGGGTGGGTGCTTAAGGCTCTTTTTATGTTTTTGAACTCGAGTTTAAATCTTAGTTTTAACATATTTTTTTAAATATTCTTGACTCAAACTGGTTTATTGACTCTTGAGTAGGTGATTCATGCTCTTTTTGTGTTGCTGACCCCGAGTTTGAATCACACTTATATATATATATATATATATATATATATATATATATATATATATATATATATATATATATATATATATATATATATATATATATATATATATATATATATATATATATATATATATATATTTGACTCAAGCGAGATTTGTCTATTAATGAAGATACATGCAAATCTACTTGGATATATATAGCGTACATAAAACAAATTACTTCTAATTTTGATCTCATATATCCTGAGATACATGTATCTGGTCGTATCTGGACATACTATAATCTGATAATATTTCTAATATTACAAACCAACGTATTAATTAAATATATTACCCCATCCACTTTAATTGTCATAATTTTCTTTTGGAAAAATGCACAAGTAGCCCCCCAAGCTATGTCTAAAATCTAAAAAAAAAAACACTTATGCTACATTAAGGTCATATTACTCTCCCGGAACTTATTTTATAAATAATTCTCTACTCCTTTATGACCTACATGGCACTATCTTGTTGGCAAAGTGCATCTTTACATTTTTTTTCAAGCTAGTGGCACGTATATCGAAAAGGGGTAAAAAATTATTCATAAAACAAGTTCAGGAGGGTAATATGACTTATTATGGTATAAATGCGTTTCTAGAATTTCGGGCATATAATAACTTTGACTAACAGTTTACGATGTATTTTTTATCATATTGATATACAAAATTTTAAAATTAATAGTATTTTTTATATAATTTTTTAATATCTAAATTTTTTATTTAAAATATTAATTTAATATAATCTAAATTAACTATAAAAATTAATCAAATTACTTTTCGAAAAAAGTAATACAACAATTAAAAATATAGGAAAAGAGTATCTAATAAAAACTCGACAACCAAGGTGCCACGAGCACTACACATATTTCGACAAATCCACACACACTCATTCTCACGCAAAATCACATACACACATACTCAAACTCCAATGTCGGATCCTTAACTTTAAACTCTCTTATAAAAAAAGAAAAAAAAAGTGTTAAACGGTAGAAAATTTAATTAAAAATTTTAAAAATATTATTTTTGTTAAATTTTCTGGCAAAGTAATATAATTGTTCAATTTTTGAGACTGTTTTTAGAAGATATACTTTTATTTGTACTCTTTATTTGACTTTTTTTATGTGGTGATCAAGAAACTTTAATTACTTTAAATTACTTTTTTAGAAATTTCTTACATTAATGTGTCTGAGATTTTAATTTTTTAAAAAAAGAAAATTCTTTAATTCCTTCGTTTTATATTTATTGAATTGAGAGACATTTTTTATTCTTAAAGTTAATTTAATTGTTCAGTTTTCAAATAACTTTTAGAGTATTCATTTATATTTTTTTTATTTGGATTTTCAATGTGATGATTTTAATAAATTTGATAAAAATTAATGAGAGTGAAAATGAAAAACAATATTTAATTTATGTCTTAATCTATCTTTCCTAAAGGATATGAAATACCTTTTACGAAAGTCTTATTTTACTAGGTGGATTTGGACGGATCAAAATGGCCGAATAATCCGCTCAAATTTGAGTGGATTGAGCAAGTCCTGTTTTGTCATTCTTACATAGTTACTCGCTCTCCTTGTTTGGTTTAGTCTCTTTTTTCGTTCGTTTTGAAAATAATTAATAAATTTTTTATTTTAACTTTTCAAATTACATATTTAAGATTCATTAAATTTTTCGAGGACGGAGACTTTAGCGTCATGTAGGTGGGAGACGAATAAAAATGACTTATTAGTAGCTTGATTACGTGTTTTCTAGATTAAAGTGTTTACCCTCAAACTTAATCATTTACTAATTAAAATCATAAACTAATCCCAAAGATTTGATATAAAAAGAGATCATAATTAATTTATTTATTTAATTTTTTGGTACAAGAGATGTTAATCACCGTCCTAATAAAATTAGCAAGCCTAATCTATGATCTAGTTGGCCAATTAACGATCTACACGAGTAAATTTAATGAAAGTAAAAGTGAATTTTCTAGAGGTTGATCCATGTCTTCCATGCATAATAATATTATTAATATGTTAAATTATTGAATGTCTGTTTTTTCTTGGACTAAATATTTTAGAGGGGTTTATGAACCAAGTTGGATAGTTATATTATTAGCTAACGATGAAAAGTTTTATTTCATGCGTATGATTTATTTAATGTGATTATATATTTATCTTAATATTTTTTTATTTAATTTTTATTTATTATTTAATAATTATATTTTATTATTTTTAAAAAAGAACAATAAAGAATTATACCACTCGTTCCAGAAGAACTGAAAATATCATATTGATTATTTTAATACTTTCAGAAGATTTACGACTAATAAGTATGCCTTTTACTGTGTTTAGGCAAATTTTGAATTCATAAACTATTGAACCAAATTAGTTAAAAAATTCAAAATCTTCATATATATATACTTTAGAGAAATATATCTTATGGGCAAATGACAGAAATCACATACTTTTAAGGTAAAATTATTATTTATCCCTAATAAGTTTATAAGTACATAAATCTCTCAAACTGATATAATAATATAAGCACTGATACATTAATCTGATGTGTGGATACATTAATCTCGCTACGTAAGATAAATTACATTGTATACATGATACACTAATCTGTAGCACGATATACATTAATCTGATGTGCGAGATACATTAATTTGATGCGCGAGATATATTAATTTGATACGTTGATCTGATGTGCGAGATACAATAATCTCGCTAAGTAAGATAAATTACATTGTATGTACATGATACAGTAATCTGATGTGCGAGATATATTAATTTGATACGTTGATACATTAATCTGATGCGTGAAAATGAGGAATTTTGAAAATTTGTAAAACAAATATGAGATAGTGATACTAAAAGAACTTAAACGTGAAATTTCTGTTATTTTTTCGAATTGTAACTTGCTTACAATTCATTTTAAATTTGATTTGACTTGTATGCTCATGTTCTATGCACGTCCATTTAGACGGCAGCTTTGTAACAAGGGAAAAAATGGGCATGTGATGTAGTTGTGTAGTGCAATTGGTGATAAAATATTTCTTGAAGTTTTTACAAAACCCAAAACTTTCTTTTTGGTGTTTGCACTTTTAGATGTTTGGTCATTAATTATGATCTAATTAATTTCTTGAAGTTGGTATTTTCACATGTATAGGTTAATCAAAGTTGAACCTCAACTTCCACTAGTGAAGTCTCCACAAAATATGGCATAAAAATGAGCGGACTTAAATTAAATTTAGGTTTTAGTTGATTAACAAATAATAATGAATTGAGTAAATTGATTCATTATTCTAGTTTTGAACACATATTTATCCCTAAAAGTTGGTTCTTTTATTCAACTGGCGATCTATGTGATATTTTTTTCTCAATTTATATCCAAATTGACCAATTTTTGGTGCATTCTTAGCACCATTTTGCGTAATAACATGTTAGCTTTTATTATTTCTCTTGTCTTCGTCTTTGTATTGTTATTTAGGTTTGATTTTACGATGAATACACTTTTTAAATAAAAGGATAAAAACCAACTATGGTGTGCAATAATTACTACTAGGTAATACTATGATTCAACATATGTCTTGCCAATAATTAAGAGATGATATTGGTAGTTTACTTTATTTTTAAGTTACCCTCAAACTAACATATCTTAACTATGATTATAAAGTGATAATTGGTGATAAACAAACAAAAATCGTATCCACCAAACCTAATTATTCTGTTGGAGTCCATTAAAGTTAACCTTAATTCTAGTATACATTTGCGTAGCTCAAAGGCAGGGTCTTGAAAATCCAAATCTTGGAATTCAATTTCTAATTAAATTAATATGAGTTGTCACTTTGTTTTCGTTTATTTCTAAAAAAAAATAATTAGTGATTCAAAATAACAATTGAATTTGTATTTAAAGGTCAAAGGTAACTCTAGAGACGCAACTAGTATGAATTGTAGATTATAAAGTAATAAGTAGAAGAGATTTTAAGTACATTTTATAGTTCACGTGGTCTATGTAAAATTTATGATAAATATCTCATAAAATGAACTAAGTTACTTCAAAGGTTTTACGAAGCTTTCATTATGTTTTAAGATGTACTGATCATGTTTTGACTTATGATTCTTTTAAGGGGAATTTTCACATATAGCCACTCAAAAATAGTCTAATTATTCTCCATAGCTATGGTTTGATAATTACAATTCGTAGCTACATGTTATAGGGAGGAGAGAGGTGAGCGAGACTGGGAGAGAGGAGAGAAGCGAGAGAGAGGGGGCAAAAAGTGAGAAGAGAGGTGAATTGTGTATGTATATCAATTAGATAATTGTATATTATACATATGTATTTGTATATATGGAAAATGAGATCGGGAGAGGAAGGAGAGAGGTGGCAAGATCGGGAGAGGGAGGAGAGAGACGAGCGAGATTGGGAGAGAGTCAAGCGAGAGAGGGAAGAGAGAAAGAGAGAGGTGAATTGTATATGTATATTGGTTACATAATTATATATTATACATATGCATTTGTATATATGGCAAAGATATTGGGAGAGAGAGGAGAGAGGCAAGCGATATTGGAAGAGAGAGGAGAGACGCGAGCGACAGAGGGAAGAGAGTGGGAGAGAGGTGAATTGTATATGTATATCGATTAGATAATTGTATATTATACATATGCATTTGTATATTCTAGCGAATTATACATATACAAATGTGGTTAATTATACAAATTCAAAGTCAATCCACATAATTAATGTATAATGTTAGTCGTGAGTGGTAATTATAGCAAACTATGGCTATAATGAGTAGTTAAGTAGTATAAATTTATTTAACTGCGTAATTTTCCCTTATTTTAAAGGCTTTTGGCTATGATTTAGCTTGGTCATACATATCATGTTCTAACGTTCTCATGTGTTCATGTTTCATGTTTTTATGCATTTCCTCATACTTCGTACGTTTCATGTAGTAAGCATACTTTTGCCTACATTGTTTAATAATGTAGTGTCCGATGCTTCTCCTCCTCTTGTTCGCGGCTAGTTGATTGGTTGATCGTTGGAAATTTGGTGAGTCTTCATGTTTGGAAGATCGTGTTAACTTTATTATGTTTTCTTATGACTCTAGTTTTCAAATGTTGTACGTGATATATGGATTACGTCTCTCTTTTGATGTATTAGATTAGCTTGTCGAGACTATGATCAAATTTCGGCTTTTATGTCAAACTATTCTTGTGTGAGACGATCTCTATAAATGTATGTCAAGTAGCTTTTGTAGGACCTCTCAGGATCCTATGCACCATGTCATGTCTAGGGTGTACTTTGGATTGGAAAAAAGAGCATCGTCAACACTAAACACTATTAACTTTGATAATATTTGCAACCCTACAAAAATTGACACTACGTTGACATCCCTAGCTGTATAGATAATGTACAATAATTAATTTATCTAGTTTGTGAAATACTACAATCACAATTCACATATATTGTTGTTGTTATCTCTATAAAGATTTTATTTGTTCTACTTTACCATCATACAAGACATGATGGACACGATAAGAAGTTACTTCGACAATAATATTAACGTGTTAATCTTCTCTGTATCGTACCTCTTTTGTAATATGACTAGCCTGATAGGACAAAGCTATAATGTGTGATAAAATGGGCAGGTATACCAATTCTTTTGTTTATCAAGACTCTATATATTATTCAACATGGATGTTTATTTTAATGAAATATGGTCACCTACCTTCACCATTTAAAATATAATGAGTCTTAACAAACCCCAGTTCTAAAGTTCACATTCTGATTATGTTCGTAATAAAAGTTGAATTATTTATTGGATGCAGCCATAGAAGTATGCTCAAACTAGATACATTAACAATTTAAAACCTTAAAACATTAATTTATAGAAGAATTGATGATTAACTTACAATCTCAACTGCTTCGAAACCTTTTTCGATCGATGCCTTGACAGCATCCATAACCAGAGTTGTCTTCCTGCTAAGAGTTGGCCATTTCTTCTCAGGTTTCGCGCCTTCATTTTTAATACTTCGAACCAGCTTACAGAATTCCCTAACCATGAGAGCTTCTTGGGGAATGTCTGTTGTGACCGTGTGCTCGCTTGGTTTTGGCTCCCATCCTGTTGCGAGTTCTTTGAATCCAGATTCAACTGCTGAGGTAAATGAAGCTTTCTTCTCCTCGAAAGGGACGATAAAGTCATGAAGGTGTAACGTGCCTTTTGTTCCAACAGCAGTTATATCCATTGTCAAGTTGGATAGGAAAGAGCAATGAAAAGTTCCCACCTTTCCGTCTTCCCACAATAAAGAAGCACCGCATGATATAATCACTCCTGCCTTGTTGAACACAGGGTTTCGCATAGCAATTACTGATTTGGGAAGCTCGTAATCTGCAGCCCACAAAATTCCTCTAATGCAGTACCACCCAACGTCACCAAGAGCACCAAGACCATCAAGATCTGGTTTTACACGAATGTCATTTTCGAGGAAGTATTGATCAGCAGTAAAGGTGAAACAAGTGTTTACCTGCAGATAACTCATCGAAATATCAACTTCAGCAAGAGAGTGTGTGGTTGTATAAATGAAAGCAGAGAGCATGTAAAACACTTTTGTCACCAGAACAGCAACACGATACGATAATCAATGAATCTGATGATGCTAGAGGGATATCGGGGCTATCTAGTGCAACTGGTCTATAGTTCTGGAAACAATATGCGAAATCGATTAAAGGGAAGTTTTACGATAATTAACTCAAATCCATTTCTCAATACTACTCAATGTTCATGTGGAGGTTATTAAACAAGAACAGACAATCTAGTTTTCACAATAAAATGAGAGATGGAACTACCACGAAAGGTTTCCAAGAACGTGTGCAAATTGGCAAACTTCAACTCCTACAAACCCTGCATTTGAAAAAAGATCAAGGCCCTCAACTCCATCAAGTGCATCAAAAGGTTTAGCTGTTCCTCTACGTTAATCACATGATAACAGGACAAGTACACATAGCCCCCGTCCTGCCAGTCGGGAACGGGGTCATAAACAGTCAACTTTTTGGTTTAAAAAACAAGTACTGCATCCAAATCACAAGTGTTGATACACATTACTTTACACCTCTTGCCACCATTTAGCCAAAAAAAAATGATGATTTATCGTACAACTAGCTCTACTTTGCTCAAGAACATCTATGATGATGCTGACCATTAATCCTTTACAACATGATGACTATTAAATCAGTTAATCAACTATGTTTTAATCAGCATCTCTAGGTCTACAGGGGAAAACATAGAGTATGACTTATGAATTTGGATGAATTTACTAGTTTTGGCTGGAACCTGTGTATATATATGTCAAAAGATCCACTAAATAAGCATACATGATATATCTGAACCAAATAAATCAAATGAACTATGATAGAATCCCCAAACACAAACTCGTAATGCTCAAATTCTGGATCTACGTCTATTCTGGAATTCACTAACCCTCAAAGACTACAATTTCAGCTCAACTTGGCTAAAAGCCTGTGCTCCTCTAAAGATAAGAACTGCTTTACCCAACTCCCCTTCATCAACCATACACTTAGATAGCGTTTGGCAATAGATTTTGGATCAAATTTTCAAAATTTATCAATAAATATCCATTTAGCCATGATATTTGGTCAGATTTCACTGACCTTCACGTATTTTCAAGTTCAGATCAGCTTTTTAGAGAAATTTCACTTTCACTAGTAAAACTTCAATTATTTTCCAAGTATAAAGTACATGCCCAAAGTCCCAATACAACTACAACTTCAAAAAATTCAAATTTTCAAGTTTCAAACTCAAAAACTCAAATTTTCAGTTTCAACCTCAATAACTCAAATTTTCAAGTTTCAAACTCAAACACTCAAATTTTCAGTTTCAACCTCAATAACTCAAACTTTCAAGTTTCAACTCCAAAAATAATAATCAAATTTTCAAGTTTCGAAATCAAAAACTCAAAACTTTCAAGTTTCAACTTAGAAAAACTCAAATTTTCATATTTCAACCTCAAAAACTCAAATTTTCAACTTCCAGACTACAAAGTCTATGACCAAACGAGAGCTTAGTAATTTCAACAACAAAATCTGAACTTCAACAGTAATATAAGAAAAGCAATTTCACCAATAAAACTCTCTCACACACATACCGATTTGAGTTCCCCAAATAGCTTTGCATCGGAAAGAAATTCTCTCATCTTCGCCGTCCTCGGATGATGCATCCACATAGTACCATCCATAAACTGCACTCCATTAGCTTCACACGCCGCCAAAATCACATCCACTTCTTCAACATTCAACCCTACAGGCTTTTCCAGCAACAAATGCTTCTTCTTCTGGGCAGCAAGCACAGCCCATTTGATATGAAGACTTGTCGGTAACGGCACATAAACCGCATCAACATTTGGATCGTCGACGACTTCTTCATAGCTACCGTACACTTTCGCCGTCGCCGGAAAACCATTGTCGGCGGCGAATTTTTGGGCTTTTTCGATTGTACGACTGCCGACGGCGTAGAGAGTAGCGGTTTGCGAAAGGAGTATAGCCCGTGATACTTTACGTGCAATTTCAGCACAGCCTAAGATTCCGATTTGTATGGTGGAATCTGCCATTTTCGTTTTGTTCGAGTGAAGTTCGTTGACTGATGGTTTGTTTCAGCTATTAGCTGAAACAAATGCTATCCACACACCGTATACTTATTATTATTATTATTATTTTCCGATGTTAATATTGATGTTAATATTAGAGTTTGATTAATTTAAATTTTTTGTTTTTATTCCTATGCATCGTGTCACATTTTTTACACTTTCATTGAATGGTTCTTAGCTATTGTATGTTTGTATTTCATTTTATTGTTGGTATAAATATAATATTTGTTTTGAATATTATTTAATTTTTACTGTATTACATCGTTCAAATAAGCGTAATTTATTATCGATATATTATATCGAAATAGATTAATATATATTTGAACAAGTCTTGTTTTATGTTGCCACCTCCTTTTTTTTAATCGCGCAATTTCAGTATATTTAATAGAAAAAAATATATATTTTGATATATTTAATTTGAAATATAATATGAAATTATAAATTAATAATAAAATTTAAATATTTATTATAGAAATATTTATTTAATTAGATAGTTTTTTCGAAAATTTATTAATTCTATAATTAAAAATGTTATGTATGTATATTATAATATACTGACAAAAGGCAACAATGAAGAGGTATTTATTATTAGCTAATTTTATTCTTGTTTAAGTAGTAAGTAATTACTAAGCTGCTTTCTTCTAGGATAAATCGCTATCTTCTCAAAACTTTTGGAAATGGAATTAGGTTTTGGAAAAAATTTATCCCTATTGCATGTTTATATTAACTTAATGTAATTTTTATTATTATATAATTTAATAAAATAAAATAAATAATAAATTTCAACACATTGTATGTATGTATTGTCTTAATGTAAACACTCAACAAGATAAATTTTGTCTGATTTTTTAACATCTCAATAATTGATCTTCTTTCCATTTAGATTTACATCTCAAATTTTGATTAGAGGTATTTATTTTTAAAAAATAATGATCAGTATGATCAAAACGACGTCCACTTGAAATTGTTATGATTTTATTTTAAATTAAATAATAAAAATTTTGATTATTGTTTTACGATATTTTTTTCATTATATTGATATGCAAAAAAAGTTACACTTTATAATATTTTTATTTGATTTTTGAATATCTAAATATTATGTTTAAATTATTAAATTAATTTAATCTAATTTAACTTTACGAACTAGTCAAATCAACTCTCAAAAAATAGTGTAACATAACAACTTAGTGAGTTTATCATTTTTTTGCTATTAATTGATAGTCTCATACATTTTTACAATATATTTTTCAAAGTCAGAAACATAATGTAAGAAATATTTAAGAAGTACATATTTTTCAAAGTCAAAAACATAATGTAAGAAATATTTAAGAAGTAAATATGAGCACATGGAGTGACATTTGGGTGTAATTGGAACGAGTCCGAAATCTAAAAGGTAAAAAAATTGGCCAATAATTTTAAAAGGATGAAAAAATAAGTTTGTAATAAAAAAGACAAACAAAAAATAAAAATTTGGGCATGTTTTTTGCGTGTGATATTTAATATTTTCTTTTTAGCAAATGTCGTTAGGTATAATTAGGTTTTATAATTTTGTGACCACTTATTTTAGCTTTCTTTATTTGTTTTCTTGTTCATTATTTACATTATCTCATTGTGCACATGTAAGCATTCATGTTAAATTTAAACGTGTTAAAAAAATCTAAAAAAATAAGTATTTAATGTGAAGAGTAAAATATGAAAAGAAATATTATTATTTTTTAATACGTTAAAAGTAATAAGTAAATTGAAAATTTATTATAGAAATAAGTTGTAAATTATTATTTTTAAATAAAAGCAAAAGTATGGTTTACCCTAATTTACACGTTGTTTACCCTACCGTTTAAATTTTACCCTTTTGAAATTTTCGATTATCTTTTTTTCTTTTGCCCTTTATGCTCCGAACTCTAGTCGGATCAAAGGAAAATACGTTTCCAGCAAAAATAATCTAAAAAATAAGTAGTTCTCTTATTTATTTTTTTAACGTTCAATTAGAAGAGAGATAATATATGGTCCACGCATGTTGAAGATCAAAGAAAATATTAATAGGTGCCGTTAATTAATAAGGGGTTGGCATGTTTCCAACTGCCATGACAAATAGGGACAACCCTGGCCAAATTTATGGCAAAAAAGTGCTATAAAACTTTGTATCCAATAATTAAGTTACAAAAAAAGACACTCTATATAAATTTAATAATTTTTCACTTATATATATATATATATATATATATATATATATATATATATATATATATATATATATTATATCATATCAAATATTTAGTGCAAAGAATCTATCATTGACAATAGTTAATAAGCAACATCCTTCATTGCTACTAGATTATTTTAAAGAAGAATTGACTTGAATAGATGTTCACACAACTAATTAAACTAAAAATGAATAACGCATGCATAATATAGATATAATTTATGGACTATGTATATATAATTCATATATATAAATTAAGAAAAGTAAAGAGTGAACCAAACTTATTATTTACATAAATAGTTAGAGGTATAACATTACTTTTGCCGCCTAAAAAAAGTATAACACAATTTCTATGGATTCTTGAAATTTCAATTGTATCATATAAAATGAAATGAAAAAAATAATATTAATGTCCGAGAAAATCATATTATTTAATGCTATAATGGAACATTGAATGTATTATTTCAAATTCAATTTCTTTAAGAACCAAACTTATTACTTCTTCCGTCTTTAATTACTTGTCCACCTTTTTATCTTTAGTTATCCATAATTACTTATCTAATTTAATTAATCAAGAAAGAAAAAAAATCTATCAAGCCCTCAATTAATTACTTTGAAAAAATAAAACTCTTTGAATTTAAATTCTTTTACTTCATAATTAGTAGGAGTAAAATGATGAACTCACTACACTAATAATTATTTTCTTAATAGGTGTATCATTTCAAAAGTAGAAAAGTAATTAAAAAACACGACACATAATTTAAAATGAGCGCAACTTTGGAGATATTAATAGAAGAAACTTAGCAGGGGCAACGGGACATATATACATGCTAATCTAACTAACTATCTCATCATAATCGATGTGAGACATAAGATATAATAATTTCAAATAAAATACGGAATTATTTTGTCACGCATTTGATTGAAAGTACTAAACTACTTATTCCTTCATTTACACATTATTAATCGGATATATCACGCATATACATAAAAAAATAATTTATCTCGAAATAACTTATCATCGAACAGACAACCCCCAAGTGTCAAGAAAAAGAAAACGTGGCTTAGAAATGAAGCGCCCACACATATACCGTTGACACAAGTCATTAGCACATTCTAGTCCCAAGTGTTCCCAAAAAATATCTAGAAAATATTGTTTTCTTACTTCAACATATTCTTGAAAATAATTAGAAAAATCACGTTAAAAAAAGAAAAGAAAAAAAGAGGACTACATATAGTAGGCATTGAGATAATGAGAAAGGAAAATAAAGAAGTGGAAACAATAGGTTGTATAATAGGACTATGCTCCATATATTCAGAAGGTTGTAGATTTGCAAGGCTTTTACTTGTAAAACTAAGTGTTATTTTTCATGGCAGAGCGTCAAACAGAAGATGTAATTGATTTATATTCACAATCATATCAGAGAACTACAAGTAGAGAGAGAGAGCGGAACAAGTGAACAACAAGTGGCAGCCTCGGGAGTCGCCTCGGGAGTCTCACAAGTGTGTAGTCGAAAATACAGTAATAATACAAAGGGAAATTTCATGTCCTTCAATCATACCATGGGCTCAAACCTGAAACTCTGGTTAAGAATGATAGTGTACTTACCACTTCCCGAAACCTTGTCTGTACAACCAAACAAGTTTTACATACTAGTAACTCCGAAACTCGGAAGATCAAGATACTTCAGCTAGGTTAAGAATAGTCACTTGGTCCAGTTTAGGGTATGACAAAGACCATGCTCAAATTGAACATAATTTGTAAAAACTTATGAGCTGAAGGACAAACAATTCATACCAAGCAATTTTACAAAGTAAGAATAGCAGGTAGTAGTAACTTGATTATACAGCTGATGATAAATCATGCTGCATAATCAAAAGACAAGTTAGAAATCGATTTCCTCTCGAGTAACGAAAACAAAGTACCAAACTGAACTTACCTGATCAAATAGGTTAACCTGTCCAACCTATAAACAAGAAAACTAGACACAACATCAAATTTCAAGCCACATTGAACCTTCCAAATCAGAAATCAAACTTGAAAACTTACCTAAATTAAAGCCAATTATGCATACCTGCAAATCATAACTCTAAAAGCAAAGAAAAACTGATTATGAAATGATCTCAAAACTTTCAGTCAAAATTGCCAATGACATAGTTCCTTGTTCTTCTGTTCACTAGAGGGATATTTCCTATGTTATTTTTTCCTTTTTGTTACTACTTTAGGGTGGTACAAGAGGTTGTTTGGTTGCTAGATAAAAAAGGAGTTATTCATGTACTAAAAACTAGCATAACTTTGTATGTTGGTTGGTTACAAAATGAGGAAATATAATACTCATGTAGAATCTAGCATAAAGTATACAAAGTTTGGTTGTTTTTTTCTCTTTTCACATAAAACATAGCATTTGCTAATACAATTCTTGGTTCATGTTTTTCTTTTACGCATAACTAATACATGCATAACTCTAACCAGCAACCAAACGACCACCAAGGGGAAGGGGGAGTTCAGACATCATACTTATAAGTAGATTTTGTATGTTTTTCTTTTACGCATAACTAATACATAGCATAACTCTAACCAGCAACCAAACGACCACCAAGGGGAAGGGGGAGTTCAGACATCATACTTATAAGTAGATTTTGTATGTTTTTCTTTTACGCATAACTAATACATAGCATAACTCTAACCAGCAACCAAACGACCACCAAGGGGAAGGGGGAGTTTAGACATCATACTTATAAGTAGATTTTGTTTTACTCATAGAATGTATGATCTGCTTCTCATTGATTCTGGCAAGATGCCAAATGATAGAACATCAACTTTTCTTTGCATATTTAAGAGGATATGGGTCTCCTCAAGATGTCGACAAATGTTCCTAGTAACACACATAAGATTGCACACAGTATTCCAACAAAAGAAAAATAAAAAAGCCCATTCTTAGAGTAGCGCGAACTTCTTGAAGTTGCTGTATTACCTGCTGCCACAACATTCATGTTCCCGGCGTTTATTCTCATCTTACTAAAGCTAGACATGCGCTTAAAGGCACTATTAACCACAGGACTTTCAGCAGCTATAGCAGGAGCAGTAGGTATAGAATCCACGAAGGCCCACAACTGAGAGGTTAACCATGATGGTGTACCTTCATCTTGATTGGGTAGTTGATTTTGATTTGCGTCCATAGGATGATTTGCCAAAATACTATCATATACAACACCTAAAACATTGCCAAAACTTGCAAAAATTAGGGGGAAAAAATAATCTTAACATCAATATATTAGCAGCAGCAGAGCTCTTGCAGGCTCAAACTCCCCCATTTCCACTTGGGCAATAGAGTTCTCGCCATTCTGAAGATGACATGGTTATTCTTATACCATCATCTGCCAAGAGCTCCATAAAGTCAGATCACATAGAAAATGTGTTTTATGAAAATCGTAAAAGATCATTAATACAGCATAGGCCAAGCAAAAGTTACATTATTGCTGTTTGAGATCATTTGGGTACCTGAAGTAGCTGGAGGAGCAACCAACTGATTTGCCTCGCTGGGGTAAGAGATATTGAACCTTTGATCATGTACCCACAGTTGATCTCTAATCTGTTCGGAATTATTCAAATACATTGGCTGGTTGTTCATCATTTCATGCTGGAAAGTGTTTATATACGATGTAGAAGCAGGGTTAACAGAACCATTCACTAAGTTGTTCATGTATGGTTCAGTATTTTGCCCAACTTCAGTTGTTCTTACATCATCAAGCAAGGGTGCATCATGGTACAGGTCAAACTCTGCCAACCCATCAAAATAATCGAATGGCAAATCTTCGAAGTTTCCAGCAGGCATATCAAAGTTTTGACCACTTGGGCCTGCCTCATCAAAGTTTTGAACACACGGCCCCAAGTTATCAAAGTACTGAGTGCTTGGCTCCGGGCCAAGAAGGTCATCCATCTCCAGAAAATCCTCTTCCACCACATGTGGCTGCTGTTCATAAATAACAGGAGCAGATGTGACTTCTAGTGCCTCATGTAACTGTCGCTGTGATGTGCCTGACTGTGTCAAGTCAAAGCTTTCCTTTGCTGGGGCAATCACCGCACTGTGGTGGGGAAAATTAACTACCTTTGCGGAATGATCTAGCAAGGTACTTCGAGTATCTTCCTCCTGTACAAGCTGCTCCACTGCATAATCATAATCTACAGAAAGTGGCTCCATAAGCACGGGGTTCAACAACTCCTCAAGTCCACCATCCACAGAAGGAGCTTCAATAACATGGTTAGTGGAATCATCCTGATGGACAAAGCCTTTGGCACTTGGACATTCATCATCAGCCCACTCCTCTTCTCTAAAAGGTGCACCGTACTGCTCACCATTCTTAGGCCCGGAGCCACTCTTCTTAAATACTTTGTAAAGCGCATAGTAGTCCTGGGCGTTTTGACATTTTTTCAGCTCTTTTTCATCCATAGTATACTCATGCATCACCCAGTCTGTCCGTTCACCTACTGGTGCTCGGCCTTTATAAAAGACTAGGGTCTTCTTAACTCCAACGGCACGAGAGTTGCACATAATGATTCGATCCTTTCCTGTAACTTTCCAGTGCCCACGCTTTGTTCCCCTGTTTGCCCGTGCTCCATTAGGATACTTTCGATCTCTGGGGCTAAAGAAGAACCACTGGCGGTCCCCAGTTTTCAACTTAGATAGATCTGCAGTTCAAATAGCAAATTCATGAGTATACCATTCAAAAGGATTAACAAAGATCATGAATCTACCACAGTATGATTTTACAAAGCAGTACCAGTTAAATTTAGAACAATTAACAGGTATGAATAAGATAAGTGTAACGAAAGAAACAAAAAAGCGAAAAGCAAACAAAACATAAAAAAGGGAAGAACTTGGCTTAACAGCATTCAGAATGATCACATTTACATTTGATAACTAAAGGTAAAGAAATGCATGTCGAAGACTGGATCTGATATCTCTGGACTTTCACAAATGATCTCCCCGACGCAAGATCATGTTAGATCATAATTCTCATATGTTCTTCAATCAATACAAATTCTATTAAAGTTTTGATTTCGGCAAAACATATATACAGCTGAAACTAACCTCCAACCAACCTAGAGAACAGAAAACACAGGAAGGAAAACAACAACAACAACAACAATAAAGTTAAGAAATTAGGCCATAAACACAGGTCCATGAAGCTATTTCAATTAAATCTAATTCAACAATTGATCCTGTATAAACAAAATAACCACCTTTGAAGCTCAATCACACAGCAATAGACCTATAAACACAATAAACTCAAAAACAATAACAACCCCACAAATAAGGTCTAGGAAGAGGAATGAACATAGACCTTGCCACTACCCTCATGGAGGTATGGATGTAGAGAGAGGTTGTTTCCGAAAGACACTCAGGGGTCAAGTGAATAAGCACAATTAACTCTTCACAGCATAACAACTATGAAAAGTAACACATGGAGGTTCATATACACAAACTAATGTAATTGTTGTAGCTCTAAAGAGAAGTATAGAACAAGACGATGCAATTAACACAAGAAAAGTCACTACAATACATAGATCAATCACAACCCTCAACAATAAACAGCTCAAAAATCACAAACACAAACACAAAAATATTCAGAACCCATGATCAGATCAAGTCAACGACCCCAAAACACCAAGATAATCAAAAGCCCAAATTCAAAAATCATATCATAACATACCAGGCAAATCCTCCGGTTCCCATTTGTAAACATCAGTCTCAGCAATGGCATCAAGCAGAATCTTCTTCCGGCAGATCTTCTTCTTCAAATAGTACAGAACAAGTTCCTCATCAGTCGGATGAAACCTAAATCCCGGTGGAAAAACATTCTTTGATGATGATGCAAAAACAGCAAACGAATCCGAATCAGATAACTCAAACATCTTCATCTCTTCACTAATCAAAAAAATTTCAACCACAAAATGATTCAATAAGCAAAAGGGTATCCAAAAAATATGATCTTGAGAGAAAAAAATGGATTAGGAATCGAATTGGGACAAATAATTTAGTCAAAAAAGGAGAAAAAATATAGTAGCCGCCAGGATGATTGGAGTAAAGGGGAAAGTTCTTGGAATTTAAGGGGAGGTACGTGTTTGGTGAGACTGAAGCTCAGTGACCTTTTTGGATTAGGGGATTAAGCTTTTGTTTTCTTTCGATTGTTCTGACGTCTCATATCCGTATCGAAATTCAATTAAATTTAAATTTGAATTTAAATATAAAAAAGTGTTATATTGAAACGTTGAAATTCAACTAAATATGGGTTTGAATCGAGAAGTCCTACGTATTGAAATCCAACTAAATTTGAATTTAAATGAAAATATCCATAAAAATTTAAAATGCCTAACAAACGCAAAAAGAGCGTTTCACAAAAGAATCTTAACTCTGTTTGGATCATTGTTATCCATTATATTGTAGTGTATCGTTATTATACCTGCAATGTTTGTTTTGATTGTTACTTAAAATGTATTGCATTGTATTGTCAAATTTCGTTGTTACGTAACAATGAAAACTCTCATTTTATGGAACAACCGATTTGGTGTATTTCCATTGTTACTAAATTTCTTTTTTCAATTATTTCCTCACATAATATTTTATAATACTTTTTAACGCTTTACTTTATATTATTTGATTCTAGTTAAACCTCATGCACTAAATAATTAAGGATATTTTGATAAATTCATAAATTACGATACATTGCGATGTAGTCAAACAAAAGAATAAAAATATTATTAAACAACAACAAACAATACAATCTATTCAAACATTGTATCTATCATATTGTATAATACAACACGGTACATTATGAAACAATAGATAACAACGATCCAAACAGAATGTTGATGTATCATGATAGATTTCTCGTTGGAGATTTCGACCCTTCAAATCAATAGGTACACCTACTTATGAAACTGTAAATCTCTATATTCACTTCATAAATAAATATGTGCGACTCTAAACTTCTCGATACACAAATTTTATCAAAAATCATTAATCAATAAATTTAATAACTTATATTTTTTTTAATATAACAATTTCATATATTTTTTTCTACTATAGTAGAAAAAGGGTAGTTCAACATGCTTGCTTTATTATTTAGGGGCATTTTTGTCTTTTCAATTTTCTCTAATGGCTAGGTGTCATCTTGTTGCTTAATCAATTTTTGCCCTTTCAATTTCCTATTGCAACGTGTCTTTCAATGGTGATGTGAATGTATGCATGTATTCCTCTATGTCTTCCTTCTAATCTCCCTCTACTGATATCACTATTTTCACAACAAAGTTCACAGCATTTACCAGGTAAGATTAAGCATGTTTCAATTGAGCTTTTTTCAGTCATCTTTCTTTTCATCAAAGTTGAAGTTCCAAATTTGATTTAGCTGTGCGAATGTTCCCTTATTTTCCCATTTGAGATTCTTATTGATGTTGGATTATCCTTTTGATTGGGTGATTAAGTTTGATTTAGGTGTGTGAATATATGAAATTTGATTTGGGTGTCTGTGGTATGGAGGTTTATAAGAGATGTATTAGAAGGAATAAAGGTTTTGTGCGTCAATTGGATTCTATTGTCAATGTAAGAACTATTTTTTAAATTTTTTTTAAAGCTCTCTGCTTGTTTATTGTGTGAAAACAAGAATGAAATTGGATTTCATTTTTAATATAGAAATGGTGGATAGGTGTAGTTTATAAATTTCATTCTGAGCCTAAATGGGTTCTTTGTTTCCCTTTCAAAGTTTGTATCTTTGATTAGTTTTGTGTTTGTTTGAGCCTCTGTTCATATATGAAAAAATCATATATTTTCACATGCAATAGATTTTGGTTGTCTTTTGTTACATGTATAGTTTAATTTTCTTTATCAGAATTCTTTTCAACTTCCTCTGTTCATATATGGGTTTTCCCCATCTGAATTAATGGGTTTTTGTGATGTTTGATTTTTCTTGTGTTTGGAGTCTTTTTTCGTTCTGAAGCTCATTTCTCATCTCACATGGCTAAATTCAACGAATTCTACCACTTATTAATACATATGGAATCTCCGTAATGCGATTCTATTTACCGTTTCAACCTAGGATGAGGTAGTTTTACTCAAGATAAGTCAAACCCAAATTGCTCCTAAGCCTATTCATGTAACCCTTTTGTTTATTTGTTCTTTTTTCCTTTCTTGGATTGTCGTTAAGACATCATGAATGAAATTGTGAAGGATGCATTTGAATTATGTGAACCTGCTTTTCAGGGTAAGAGTAATGACATGAGTAAGAGGAAAATTAACGGAAAGAGTAAGGGAAAGAGTACGGAAACAAGCTTATCTTCCCTGATCCAGTCACTTGATACTATTGATTGTAAGGCTTTACATTATTCTTGATTTAACTGTATACATTGATTTAACTATTTAGTTGAGTTAATGTACTTTCTTGCAGTTCATACAACTAATGGTGATCATTTCATTTATAAGGCAAATTTCATGTTAGATATTCAGCTTGGTAGTTTTTTATTAGTTGAGCTTGTCATTTTCAATCACTAATTTTCTATTGAGATCAGTAACTTTGTTGCCTTAAATCTTTTGTCTTCTTCTTAGCTTACTCTCAATGATAAAAAGAATTCAACTGGAGTACTTTAAAAAGGGCCGTTGAATGAGCTAAAACTTTGATGAACCTATATACTTTTGGCTGAATAATTCTTGAAGGTTTGTTATCTCCTCAAGTATTTCTATTAGTTGTATGATTTTGTGGAGTTTAAGTTGAGTTTCATTGTTGTGAGTTGCTTAATCTTTGTATCTTAGGTAGGTTAGGAAACTTGATGCCAAACCCCTACAGATAATCAATGACTATCTTGTCTACAAGCACATTCTTTTTTCTTATCCTTGGTTGGTAAGGTGCGTGTTAAAGTCATTCATGTATATTGAATTTGTTGCATCAGCAGAGAATTCTAGGGTAATTAACAGGGGGAAAAGTTAGATGGTGAATTCATAGCAAAGAAAGAAAACAAAGGGTCATACTTGATATACATTTGTAGTAAAAAAACTTGAATGGAAATAGAAGAGGTTGTTATCACTTTAATCATCCTTAGTCTTTTTTCTTGGCTTCGGAGTCAATAAGATATTCCTGAGATTGTAAGTTTCAAAAACGAAACAAATGAGAATATAGTTGAGATAGCAAAGTTGAAACTCAATGTGGATATAACTGTTATATATACTTAAACAGTGACCAAGTGTGGAAATGTAAACGGTAACAAGTCTTATTATCTAAATGAAAACAGTCTCTCAGAGTATATGAAAGAGGATTTGCTGTATTTAGCATCAGCTGCTCAATGAACTATTTAGGTAATTGAAACATTAAAGCTTGCGTTAATACCTGCAAGTTGCCAACTTATAGCATAAGCAGCGATCTTGAGATATTGTTCAGACAATAGGTTTTCTCATTCATTTGAAAAACTTATGAATTTCGCGTAGCGGTATGTGGCAAGAGAATGCAACTTTGGGAGCACCATAACTATTCATTCACACTTTCAGCAGTACTAAGTAGTCGCCTTTGTCGAGGAATGCTCTACAATATTCATTACGTATTGATAGTTTCTATCAAGTTGTTGTTAGCTTGAGTTATCCAAGTTGCTTCAGACTAAATGTTTGGATGATACAAGGTAAAATCTATACCGTTGATACAAGAGGCTAACTGTTTGAATGACACAAGGTAAAAATGTTGCAGTTATACTATTGATATGAGCTACAAAGTCTTACATCAAATATTGCAGATAGCCATGAAAATTTATCTTTTCACCTTGCACTGGGAGGAGATTGCTCTTTTGAGTACTCTTGTGCGCATTATAGTGAACTTTTATATGTTGCTGAAATCATTATTCCATTATAACTAAGAACGATTTACAAAAGGATAATAATTCAGCTGGTCTCTATTAATTACAGGATTCACTCTTATCTTAAAAACATGATGTGGGTGCATTTTCTCCTTCACAAATTGGAGATGAATAATTCCTCTAGACAAGGTCTTATATTTATTCTTTCTAATTCTATGTTGTAGTGAGCTCTGTCTTTCTTTTGTTATGTTCTTTTTTTCCACTTTTGAATTGACAAGTTCTTCGACCTTCTTGATTTTATCCTTGGTATTAAAGAGTTTGAGTTGTAATAGCCAAACCTATCATGTATATGACTCATTGCTTATTGATTGTAATTTTTCATTTATCACATAGTAGTTTGGAAGTTTTTAAATGTTGTTTGATAAGGAGCCTAAAAAGGTGCAGCTCAAATGTGAAATCTACTTGTACTATCATAGAAGACTTGAAGAAGAAAAGGACTATTTTCACTTATATTTTTTGTAAAATAATGAAATTATACAAGACATTTGTTAGTATTTTGAAGGTCTATTTGCCTCATAAAGATAGTTTACAAATTTGACAACAAGTAAAATCACTCCATTAAGTTGTTGGGCCCGTGTCTACACGGGCAAAACTTACCTAGTATATATATATATCAATTAGCATAGATTCACACTTTATAAGATTTTTAATATTGAAAGGATCATTAGTCATTAGTCCTTCCAATGTCACCTTAATCTTAATTTGCATTTGAATATTTAAAAATTACAACCAACTCAAATATTATATTTTTATTTAATCAAACCATTAGTTTGACCTTTTCATGAGAATATTCCATCTTCATTGGAATATAGTATTTTTCATTTTCAAAATAATTATTATGTTTCGTTTTTTCCAATTGATTTAATTAATTGTTTGTAGTAAAAAAAATTAGAATAATTTAATATTTATATACTTAAAAATTAAAAAATACATATATTATAATCTATTTCTAGAAAGCAAAAGCACAAAACATAAAAAATATATTTTTAACTGACAAATATTTTAAAACGAAGATTAATATTATGTTATTGCGTCTTTAACTTGGAATAATATGGTTAGTTGAACACATCACGTTAACGTGATTTTTTTTTGTTTAATATATGTGGTGAACACATCACGTTAACGAATAAAAGTGTGCCACTTTAGCTTTTTTCAATCACTTAATTGATAAATTATACTAGTAAGTATACGTGTAATATTTGTGCATGCACTTATGATGTACTATATTCAATCACACCTATTAATTTTGTGATGTTTAATTATTGTTATTATTAAGATAAGTATTTGAAAGAGGAACTTATATGAATTATAGTTTGAATCATGATAATCATTAGTAATTATAATTTATAATTGGGCAACTTTCACAAATAATAAACATAAAATATATATTTGTATATTATAGCAAAGCTTGCATAATTGCACTTCATAACAAACATATATATGTATAATTCGCTATACATATACAATTGAAACGAATTGTATAAAACGAGAAAGAGAAAGAGATTTGGGCAAAGAATTGTATAAAACGAAGTATATAATTATAAGTGTATAGAACGAATGTATACAGTGTGAATTTGTATAAAATGAGAAAGAGAGAAAGGCAAAAGAGACTTGGGCATGGAATATACAATTGAATCGAATTGTATAAAATGAGAAAGAGCGAAATTAAATATTTGTATAAAACGAGAAAGAGAGAAAGACAAAAAGAAACTGGGAAGGGGAATATTTTTATTGTATAATTATAAGTGTATAGGACGAAAATATATGTATTTGCATGTGTATATACAATTTTCTCTTACTTTATACAAACAGAAACGCAACTTATACATTTCGTTTCTGTTTATATAAGCGGGAGAGGCAAGGGTTGCGAGCGAGAATAGGGAGAGTGGCGAACGAGATCTGGGAGAGGAGGGAACAAAAATATATGTACAATTTCCTCTAGCTTTATACAAATAGAAACATATTTTATACACTTGTGTTTGTATAAAAGTGAGAGGAAGCGAGCGAGAGATGGAGCGAGAGAGGAGAGTGGCGAGCGAGAATTTGAGGAAGAGAGGTGACTAACAAACAGTGTGCTACGCGACACAATTAAATTAAAGGGTGATTATAGTAATTAATTTAATTTATTAATTTGTCATTATATACAATTTTTCCTTTATAATTACTATTAGTGAGAGCAGAGAAGAGGGTGAAATTGGGAGAGAGAAGGAAAACATGTTACATACATGTTACACCAACATATATACAATTTGATACATCGAATACTAGTAAAATCAATGATCAGATTTATAATGACAGATATAGATTAATATATACACATTATATCATCTGTGTTCATTATAAAAATACATCGGATACTAATAAAATCAATGATAATAATCTGATATACAATGACAAATATAGATTAATACACAATGTATCATCTGTGTTTATTGGCTCTTGTATATTCATTCGCGATGCAAAAATATAAAAACACATGTTGATACAGAATATATTAAGATACATACGAGTAAAAACTTATTCAAATATGATATGTGTATTTGTATTTCAATTCTATACACAATTATTATGTTTGACAAACCTAATACCTATATAATTAATATATTGTATCAAACATTTTAAACATTGTATCACTTACATATGTCATATACATCATCGTTTGATACCCGAAAATAATTTTAAAAAAAACATACTTATGATTATAATATTTCATTGAAGAATACAAAAAGAGACACTTGAAAATATTTGATGTATACAACTACATTGTAAAAAATTCTACAAATCTTAGTTGATTCACTTTTCAAGTTTGATTTTGTGGAAAAAAAATATTTCAAAAGGAGAGATAGAAGGGAGAGATTTGTTATAAAATTCTAAAAATAGATAGTAAAATTTGATTCTGAACTTGATCTTATATTTTCCTTTAGCAGAAATAATAAACTTATACTCAATTTCTTATAAAGCATATATAATAAATAGGGAATATATTCAAATTATTTAAATGCTTTTCAATAATTCAATTGAGGTAATTATCGAATCATACCATATAGTTTTAGTCAGTGTTTTAAAAGGAAAGGGCATAAGTTCAAACGTTTTAATTAGTATGGTGTGAGATGTAAGCCCTATGGATCTCTAAACTTTTAATTTATAATATAGTATAATAATATAATTTCACAAAATTATATAAGTAAATCAATAGTTTGAAATAATTAAAAATATGATTAAACAAACTAATAGAAAATAAAAGTTCCAAAATCATTATAAAAGTAGAAATAATCTAACTTTCGAATAATAAAAAAATCATTATTTCTCAAAAATATTTTTTTATCATACTATATAATTTACCCCTAAAAGAAGATACGTTAATAACCTTACTAGTATTATGATAAAAACAACACCCCTTTATGAATAAAAATAAAATTACAAGAAAATACATAATTACCTCATCAAACTTAGATCCTATTTTTTTTGAAGAAGACACCTTAAGTTTGTGGAGGTCTTATTCTCTAAAATTACTTTTAAATAGCAACATAAAATATAATAATTTTGTAAAAATAAACCATAAAGCCCAAAGATAAGTGAAAAAGTAAAATTTTGCAACGTATTTTTTTTTAAAAAAATATCACGTGATATATAAATACTCAAACAATTTTATCAAATAGAAAAGATTTCAATACTAAAACTTGTGTCAACAATGACAACTTTTTAACACATAATTTATGCAAGATTTGTTAGACCTGACTCAAGCACTAGACATTGAGCGAATTTAAAACGTACAATCAGATGCTTAAAGCATAAGACATAAGTCTTACAAAACTAAGTCTCATACTTAGTCTCGAACCATTTTGCTTTGCCACAAAAAGCACAACCTTTACATTATGTTTTTTTTTTTTTAGAAAAAGATACAGTTTATTAGGAGTATTTTTTAAATGATAACAATAAAAATATTTTCACTTTTCCAAATATCAAGGCAATAGAAGTATCTAGAAATTTGCAATATCACCCTTGCTGCATTATATAATCAAAACCTAGCAATTACAAAACGGCACATACAAACCTCTGCTCTCTCAATTTTCCTCTCTACCAACAATCATGAGGTAATTTTTTTAATCTTATTTATTTTTGTTACATTGTGCTCTCTTTGTTAGGCATGTTTTGGGCTTTATTAGTTGAATTAAAACCCTAATTAGATGATTTTGCTTACTTTGTTATAGATAATTAATTTGATTTGCTGATCTCCTGTTTAAAATTGTGCATTGGAAGGCTGTGTTATATGTATATAGTTTGCTTGCTAATTGATAATAGAGGCGGAGCTAGGTGGGGGTTTGTGGGTTCAGATAGCTTTTCCGGTGATCTAATATTTATATTAGAAAATTAAATAAATATATATGTGTATTTCACTAATGAACCTCTAACCCCTAACAAAATTGATTGACAATGTGGAAATACTTTTCACGCTAGAGTTGTGGTTTCGAACTCTAAACTCTTAATGCTGACTCTGCCTCTGATTGATAAGGTGTAGACAATATTGTTCAAAGAGCATCTATATAAATAATTAAGGCAAACACTAATGAGTGCAAAGGTGGGGTGGAGGGGTGCAGGTGAGTTAGGTATTGGGTGGGAGGAGGGAGGGGGAAGGGTAGAAGGCCCCGTTTCCGGGGTGCGGGGTGGTGGTGGGCTATAAATAGTGTAGTTTTCTCTTTTGGGTGTATTCTTTGCCTCCTATTATGTTTTGAGACAAGATTGAAGAGCAATTTAATTTCTAATAGCATCGATCTTTTACCTTGTATCTTTTAAGCTACTAAGGGAGTAGGAACTTCATCTTCCACTCATGGTTACTTTGGCTTAGATACTCGATTTGTCATATTTCCTTTCGATAGGTATATGAACCAAAGGACATTCCCTTTGTATTTGCAGTTTACGATAACTTGGCTTCTTGCTAGTGTAGCGTCTATTGACATTTTTTCAGTGAGAGTGAGCAACATGCCTTTCCGTGGATCTAGTATGAACTTGTTTAAAGCAACTTTAGAGTGTGGTTTAAACACGGATGTGGATGTGAATCGGTTTAGAGCGAGTTGCAAAGGGAAAAGGGTAACGGTTGACTTCATTTTGCCCTGAATTGTCTTTTATTTTTGTACGATTGAGTGGGAGTTGCTAATTGTCTAATGGTGAGGTTGGAGTCGTAGCACGTATTTTCTAATAAAGAGTACTCATTCTATCAAATAAGTCATATCTTGGCCCTCCAAAGTTGTTTATCTTTTACGTTAACGTAATCACTTATACTAGCATTTGTCTTGTTGATTAAAAAAAATGAACCTTAGGCCTATTTCAATTTCAAATCCAGTTCATGAGGTGAGAATTGCCTAAGACCATATGAGGAAACCGATGAAGTTTATTGAGAACCATGAGATCTCAGATTTAAATCCCAGTCGAGGCAAAAATACTAGGCGATTTCTTTTCATCAAGAATTGGTGGATATAATTATTCAGTGATTGTGCTAGTGAGAGATAGCTGATACTTCGTGAAATTAGTTGAGGTGCATCTAAACTGGTTTTAGACATCATGGTTTGAATTTCAAACTTTTAGCTGTTATCTAGTCTTGCATAGTCCTGGAATCAGATACTCAGATTCCCTGTCTCGGATCTTTTAAATTATTTAGACAGCTTAGTTCTCGATCTAAACAAAATCAACACTGTTCTAATGAAGTATTCAGTTCAATTAGGAGCAGAAAATTTGTTATTATGGTATGTCCTTCTCAATTAACTTCGTAAAGCTATTTGTGTCGTGTGATATTTATATCGAAATGCTGCTCAATTGTAAATGTCTAGACGGATAAATACACAACTACTCCATCTTTATGGTTATTAGGTGTTGAAAGTTCTGATCAATGAATGTTTCCCAATAATACTATTGGTTTATCGAATATATTTGTTCCGTCTTTTTTTTTTTTATTTCAGTCGACATCCTTCTATCAAGTGGGCGCAGAGGTCTGACAAGGTGTTTATCACAGTTGAGTTACCTGATGCCAAGAATGTAAAGCAGAAACTAGAACCAGAAGGAAAATTCTCTTTTTCTGCAACTGCTGGAGCTGATAATGTTCCATATGAAGTCGTTCTTGATCTCTTTGATAAAATTGACGTTGATGTGAGTAAATCTCCTTCGCTTATTCTCCATGCTTAGATTTCGGCATGTTGTACCAAAGTTTACTCTCTCATTCAATTGTCGTCATTCAGGAGAGCAAATCTAGTATTACATCTAGAAATATCTGCTATCTTGTAAAGAAGGCAGAAGACAACTGGTGGAGCAGACTGATTAAGCAAGAAGGTAAATCACCAACGTTTTTGAAAGCTGACTGGGACAAATGGGTTGATGAAGATGAACAGGATGGTGAACGTAAGTAAAATTTCACCGCGGTTATGCCTCATTGATAAATCTATAACAACCAATCTGTGGTAATATTTTACCATGACTTTACTTTTTTCAGCAGCTGGAGCAGATATGGATATGGGTGACATTGACTTTTCGGTAAGCATGATTCATGAAATAAGTACAATGTAGTTATTACTATTGATTTGTGCTTGAACTTAGAGACTTACATTACCTTTTTCTTTATATTGCAGCAACTCAACATGGGTGGTGGTGGTCTAGGGGATTTTGATGCTGATGAGCCTGAAGGTAAACCGGGTTTTTTTTAACCGTATGTTAGGATTGAGTCTTGTTTTATCTCCATTTTCGTTGTGGTTTTTGCAGAAGAAGATGATAGCGACAGTGAAGAAGAAATCGAGGAAGGAAAGCATGAACATAGTGAATCTCAAGCAGCAACTCCAGCAAGCCCTCAAGTTGAGATAAAAGCATAGAGAAGCTCTCCCTATTTTTTTATGCTTTTTGTTTAACTTCTAATTATTAGTATAAGATATTTAGTTTGAAGTTATGTGTCTTGACTATTGGTGATGGAGCTTATGTTTTGGCTTTGTTATTCAGTGTTTATACATTTGGGATTATTTAACTTAAGAGAAAAAGTAGATTATGAGAAGTAATCTGAGGATCCAATTATGTTAAGTATTGTCTCGAATACATTAATATGTAACTAAGATACATTAAAAACTAGCCCGATACATAATATATAGCTCAGGCCTCTAATACACTAAATACTGATTTGAACACATTAATATGCCGCTTTAATACATTAAAGAAATAATTAGATTTGGAGATTTTCAAAAATATTAAGAGTAATGGAAATAAGTAAACAAAAGGTGTGTATTTCTGTAAATTCTACCTAGAAAGTTAGTATGAATAAAACTCTGTTGATCATTATTTAAAATCTTCATCTAACCTGTATTTGTCATGCCCTATTTTCTGTTGGAGCCATAATAAGTAATAATAATGACAGTAATATCTCAGGCGTATTCATATTGTATCAACTGAATTGGATCCTCAGGTAATGTGCATCTGATCTTGAAGAGAGAAATTTGTATGATAACCCACATCTTAAATGAAAGTGAATACAGTTTCAGACAGTCTAAAACTAGGACATTTAAGAGCTCTGTAAGACTCAAATGTGTAATAAATTATAATACAACCAGTTATCAATATAATGAATACTGTTTAACCACGACCACAACCACTACCGTTTGACATTGAAGCAAACCAAAGTTTACACAAATACTCAACAGACAAGGCAAGAAAAACAAATTTCAGGTGTCAGGCAATTTCATCTGCACCAGTTCAGCAGGTGGCCTCAGAGTACAAACCATTTCATTTGTCTTCCCAAAATATACCTGCAGGTTTAAGTAGTTTTTGAACTCAATTTCAAGGTCTGTTTTTAACATAGAAATGACACAACGGAAAGAGGTCTCTTATCAACAAAGCTTAAAGCATCCCTTTTGAGACCTTCCACCAATTCAGGTAAATTCATACTTATTCCGAAGTTATTTTACAAGTGAACCACGATTTCCCTAAACTATGTTCACTACCCGATAACACCATTGGTCCACTTTCTGCCTCCTACTAAGCATTTTCCAGTAAGAAAAGCTAGTACCAGATAACATCCTTTTCTTCACCTTTCTGCTGCCTCTCATCAAGGGAGAACAATAAAGAGGTATGAGTCATTGATTTCAATAATTATCAAGTCTTAGGATGAACTAATTAGCGACACACCGAAGGAAGATAACCCATCAGTTCCATCAAAGAAAAGGTAAAAGGAAAAGAACTTCAAAGAGTAAAGACATATACCTGATCCAAGGAGTTTCTCAGCTTACCCTCCATCTCTTCAATCATCTTTCCCATGTTACACAGATGACCCTCTGAGACAGAGAGCTTCATACTCATCTATACATACGCAAAGGAGGATAAATTAGGAAAAAGTACCAAGATTTCCAGCTAATGTCTTAATCCATACCATGGAATGAATAAGGACTTGCATAGATCAGCTTGATGGGGGAACAAGTTCAGGGTCTGAGCTAGGTTGTGGCAAGGGAGTTCAAATTGAATCTCCTTCACCATAAAATTATACTCTCTAAATAGGGTAAAACCGGTTTTTTTAATGTTAAATATGAACTATTGAATCCCCTTATACAACAACATAATGCGAGAAAGGGATTTCCACTTTTTCCGAGCTTGATATGCCTTAAAGTCTTTCACAAGTCGGGGCAGTATTACCACATTCATGCGGCGTCATAAACGCATTAAAGCCTCATTTATTTTTATTGAGATTAAAAGCTTGAATCATAATACACATCTGAATAGAACTTTAAATGTGCATTAAGATTTAAATGTTTGAATCGAAATACAGATTTGAATGTTAAGAAACAAAGCATTATATAATTGCTACAAAATCCATTAAATACCTGTCTTCTAATTGATCCAGACAAATTGAATGAGCCTGATGACTCATTGTCAGTAGTCAAGGTCAGCATCACTGTACTAGTCAGGCAGTACTGGACAATTTCTTCCTCTTCTGGTCCCACCTGAACAATTTGGTAACAATTTTAAGCCGTGCTCATTAATTGAACAAACAAGAAAGTGAAGAGAAGACCAAAGAAGTTCTCTCTTTCTTTACTCAGAAGCTAATACCTCAATAACATGTATGGCGTCCCAGGCTCCTTCCTGGAGATACCCCCTTCTACCATGTCCAGTCTTGGAGCCATCTACATCCTCCAAAAAAGTTGCAAATTAGAAGCAGAAAAAATATCACATATTTTTGGAAATCCAAATAGGACTTACCTTTCTTTATTAAAAAGCAAGCAACAAAACCTTCATTTTCATCTTCCCACATATAAACTGATGAGATGCCACCTTCATAGTACCTAACAGTGTTTTGGTCAGTGAAACTGCAGAAAATGCTGTGAATAACCAAGAGATGAAACTAGTATGGATGATATCTTCTTAGCTAGTCCTATCATAAGTTAACATGATAGGACAAATCTGAAAGAGATGTCCTAGATTCATCTACAGTTAAAGACAAGCTGAACGAAATGTTTGTGAATGAGAATTTTATTGGCACAAGGGAATTTGCAAAAAGAGGTTTTGCATTATGTAGCAAATGTTTTATTAGTGAGAGAGACGAAGAGAACGTCTGTCATATATTTTCGCACTGCCATGTTATTACTCAACTGTGGCAGCTATCATTACCAAAAAAAAACTGTGGCAGCTTTGCTTGAGCATCACTATCACGCATTGGGTTATGCCAGAAACAACAACCAGCTTGATGAGATGCTGGACCAGAAAATGAAATAGGAAGAGGAAGCTACTATGGTGGAATACTATACTTGCTCAGTTGCTTGTAGATGGTGGACTATTGGGACTGAGAGAAATAGAACGTGTTTTGAAGATAGTGCTAACTCCATTCACAAGAAAGTTAATTATATATTTTTGTTTTGTTAATGATGTAGTTTGAAACATGTAAATGAGTCTGATTCTACAGAAGTTAAAATCATTACAAGAATAGGTGGGGCATAATATTGGGTTTTGTTTTCTGGCTATTTTGTACAGTTTGACAAGCACATTCTCCATGCTGTTTCATTTATAAAGCTTAGTACAATTGCATAGCAAGAAGAAAAGACGAGGTAAATAAGGGACCTCACTGGTCACGATAGATAGCAAAGACTTCATTTGCTTCAACCTCAAGTTTCCTCAGCTCCAGAGAAGGTTGAGGCGCATCTTCTAATGGTGGATGATACTTATTTGACCAAGGAGACCTACAAGTGAAAGTACCAAAGTTATACATAGAACATCCATCAAATATAGCATAGGATTTGTGGCATTTTATGTCTTGAAATGCAGTAGAAAACAACTAAACTGGCCAAACATGTACTCCAACGGTGTTAAGCTTATCTAAATCACCTGATATTCACATATTGGCTTTACTATCATGTCAATATGTTGTTACTTGTTAGCCAACTCTACAACAATCAAGAGCTCTTTTACTAGGAGGGTATTCTTATGGTCCAACATATAAAGAGTCAGCACTCCAGAAAATCAGAGAAAGAGAATGAGTGATATAAACAGATAAACTAAGACCTGTAAGGCCAAAAATCTTGGCCCACATACATGTCATCAGACTCATTTTTTTGGAGAAGTCTCATCCTGATAAATTAAAAAAAAAAATTTATAAAAAAGCAGCAAAAAGATCACAACTACAAAATCCTGATCAGAAACACTTGTAACAAGTCCTGCCTTTATCAGAGGTTCTAAGGAAAGTTTAAGTGTTTGATGGTGGAACAATTAAAAAGTTACCAGGTATAGGGCTTCTGAAGAATCAAGAGACATTGTTAAGTGGAGTGCTGGGTACCGGCAAGTTTCAAATATTTCAAGACAATTATGGTCAAATATGAAAATGGCACCCTATGAGGAACACATAACAACAAATAAACATGGATGAAACCAACATTTAAATTGGTTGAAGTTGCCAAAACAAAAACTTTGGACTTGTACACACAAAGTGGAATTCCTTCCAAGCAATTCAATTTCATGAAAATATTATAATCAACTCTAGCGCATGATGAGCTGTGAAAATCTATATTTAACAAGCAAGGAAATCTTAAAAAGTCAATCAAAATGACAGTACGGGAAGAATCCTCTATGGGATTTGATGCCATACAATAGCACCCCATTTAGATACAAGCAATTAATCAGTTACCTATATGAATCAGCATCTCTGTTATACTCACAGAGGATGAACTCTTTGCCGGACTCCATATCGCACAAGACCTGATATTCCAATTTCAAGACATTAGCTTTATCAAGATGAACAAATGTTTGAGACTTGATGAGCTCAAATACCTTCATTTATAGTAACAACTGACCAACATTTGCTCTAGCCTGAAGCTAGTATATACCAGTATATCACATGCACATATCATGGCCATTATCCATATTAAGTTTCTCTAATCCAAATAACCAACAAGAAAAGCGAACGAAAGCGAAAGAGAGGAAAATATATGGAACTCGTTTTTTCAAGAATGTAATTTTATGAAAAGATAAATTACCACGAAAAATCATGCTTCCTTTTGTCATGATATCAAAATGCAATTTGCAGTGGAGATTTATCTTCTCTTAAAAATGTTGGCCATCCTCAATTCAAAGGCCAGCATCAACAAATGCACAACCGTGAAAGATATAATATACAATTTTGGCTTATGATCAAAGATAAAAAGAGGTAGCTTGGCAAAAGTAATGCTTAACCCCTCCAAGAATCATTATTCGGTACTGCAACCCAAAAAATGTAAGGTCTCGGTATAAGAAAGTATCATCAATTTTTTTTGTAAGTAAAAATAAATTATCTGAAAACGGAAACCCAACAGTAGGTTAAAGCTCTGATAAAGGTAAGATATGATGCAGTGCAAGCACTTATCTGCATTAATATCTCATACATCCCATTCCCATAATTAATAGAGAAGCATGTAAACAATGTATTAGAATCATTGTTCGAACCACTGTTAAACTGAAACAAGAAACTCTTCTGGGCTTTCATACAATTCAAATGAAAAATTTTCCAGTCCTTGAAGTGATTCTATGTTTTCAATAGAAAGGTAGCTTTCATGTTTTCACTTATCTTCTTTTTCCTTGATCAAAAAAATGTTCTTTATCATTTTGTTTACCTTCTGAGGTGGTTACTGATGATTCTGAACCAGAGTGATGCAGCAACTAGCTATTTTATTTGAATTGGTTATGCAGATAAAAAGAGCCTCGTCCTAATTTGGTACATGTCTCAAACATAGATCACGTCCAAGTTGAGAAGCATTACTTATCCAAAACATGATAAAAAGTGGAGTATCTAGCAGAAGTCCAAACTCTATTGAATCAGTAAAGGAAGTCACAATATCAAGTTAGATAAGCTGTACTGATGTTAATCCCACTAACAATACCAGAAGATAAGAGGTGAATGTTCAACTTCCGCTGAAATTCAGTCATTCAAATCAATAGAGATTTGAGAATCTAACTAGATAGGGTTGGCTAAAAAAGATTCTTTATTGGTTTCATCTTGTTAACTTCATTCCGATACTCAATAATTTGTCTTTTTGAATAATTATAGATTCTCTTATACTAGGTCCCTCCATCTCATACTTATCCCTATAATTCCTGTAGTATTTTCTAATTAAATTTAAGAAACTACAGCCAAACACGGGGGCCTAATCGAAAACTTAATAATAACAACTAAACCTCAATCTGAACTAATTGGTATCCCCTATTTAAATCATTTGCTTCCATTGAGTTTTGCAAACTAGCTACATTCACACGGATTCTAAAATTCACATACGCGCACACTCAAATGAGCCAGAGCTAATATTAGATGTTCAGTACGTCACAAGAAACTGAATTACAGATCCAGAATACTGAAGCAGTTGCAATTAAGTCAAACTGTTTTGCGCTAAGCGACAACCTCAGCCCATCGAAAACTTAAATCGTTAACTCTTCTGAATGCATCGCCACTATAAATCCTTACAGAAAAACTAATTCATTCCATGCAAATGCAACGTCAACTAACTCAAAAAGGAGTATAACTTATAACTAGACATCATTACATCAAAACTAAACAAAATCATTCTGCACATCTGCAGACCACAAAACAACAGCTACACCTCAAATAAGAATCATCTGTATCAATTCCGCTCTATTTCATTCTGATGCTCAATAATATTCAACTACAACAAATTAGGGTCCTCTAACTCAAAAATTGAAATTTCAAAAAAAATACAAAATGAGTATATTCAATGATGCATCTTACAAGTTCAATTGCCAAGAGTTGTTTGGTTGTATTACCTGGAGAGGCTGATCAACTTGAGAAAGGAGATCTGAAGAATGTTCAGGCAAGAGACTTAGCAGAGCAGATAAAGCAGTTTCTGTATGCTTTGGAGGTATTCTTCTCATTAATCCCATTGCTGCTTCCATAGCTATGGTTTTCCCCTCTTGAAGAGAGAGAAATTGACAGAAATGATTTGGGGAAGTTTTAGAGAGAGAAAGAGGAGAATGGAGGAGGCGCCTTGTTTTGATCCGAGTTTCCCTCGCGGGAAAATTCTATTAAAAAATTTGGACTATACTTTTTTTTTTCTTCTATAAATAATTTTTTCGATCGAGCTTATCGCATAAAATTTAGATATAACAATTTATTCTCCATAAAATTGGCTAGCATGTATTTGATATATGATAATATCAATTAACTAACTAAAAATATAATATTACTATAGTCATTTACATAAGAATATAGTAGCAAAATAGATGTGTTGACTGTTGACTATAGCCTATAATTTGATTTCCTTTGTTGTTTCTGTTTTTTATTTCATCCAAAAATATGGAATATATACATATTTATATACTTCTAATATATGAATTTATAAGTTTTATATTGGTTTAGTTTTGAAGCAAATAGTATATATTTTTAGTGAAATATCAAGAATAATTATGTTATTTTTTTTGTCTTTAATAATATTTTAAATGATCAGAAATTGCTAGTGAAATGAGTGGTTTGGTTGGTGATGGGACATTTTGGGTCAACTTTCTCATGGCTACATCATTGGCCCAAGTGTGTGAGTAGGTTTGAAGGCATGACTATAGTATGTTTTTTTTTTAAAAGACAACGCAAATTGTCGTGGTTACTTTTGGATGTACATAGTGTAAAATTTTCGTACTCATATAATAGCTTGCAAATTATAAAGAGAAATAATTCGAACTAGCTAAGTGCGTTGGACGAGCTAGTAAGAGGTTTTGAACTTGAAACCTTCAACATAAAAATCTTAAACCTAATCATTAGGCCATCGAAGCATCTGCTTATAGTATAATTTCGGCTTTAATTTTTTTTTTTTTAGGAATGAATTTTTAAGTTCGTAAAATGATAAATAATGAATTTGTTTTTCTACTTTCTAGTTTTTTATTACGAATTTTTTTTGTCAACAACATATTTTACTATAGTTAGAATTTGACATTATGAATTCAATTAATTTTACCATTAATTTCCATTAAATTTATTGAGTTTATATATACCAATTTAGATAATTATAAGCCAAATCTTAAGTGTTCATCTTAATAACCAATTAAAACATTGATTACGTCCCTAGTTTTCTAATTAACAATACCACAACTTTTAAATGCTTGCATGTCCGAAAACATAATAGTGCCCTCCATTACATTTCATATGATAATCTTTTATCTAAACAAAATATAAAAAATATAAGGAAGACTTATAATCTCAAATATAATATTATATATATACTATATAATATAGGGATAATGCACAAGTACCCCCTCAATTTATGTCCAAAATCTCAGAGAAACACTTATACTATACTAAGGTCCTATTACCCCCTGAACTTATTTTATAAGTAATTTTCTATCCTTTTTAGCCTACGTGGCACTAGTTTGAAAAAAAAAATCAACCTTCGTTGGACCCACAAGATAGTGCCACGTAGGTCGAAAAGAGATAAAAAATTATTAATAAAATAAGTTCAGGGGTAATAGGACCTTAGTATAGTATAAGTGTGTCTCTGAGATTTCGGACATAGATTGAGAGGCTACTTGAACATTATCCCTATAATATATAGTACTAATCAAATATTGGTACCACACATCAAAATGAGAGTTAAATATAATTTATTACGACCCAATTCTTATTTCGTGAAAATAATTTGAGAAAAAGAAAAGAAAAAAGAAGAAGATTTATTAAATCGAAAAATCAAGCCTCATAGAATAGTAACTCATCTCTAATCGACAATCAAATGATCGGCTCGATAAATATACTACATAAAAAAATATAATACCGATAAGTTTATTCCAAGGAGAATATACTCACAAAAAATAGAAAATTAAATTGCCACCTTATTAAAAAAAAGCAATTTTATTTATTTGTTTATTTTTTAAGTAGCTCAAAATTTCATATTTTTTACGACCTTATACCATTGGCTTTTCCTTTTCTCCATTGCCATAAAAATGGTGGAGATCACAGAAGCTTTCGCCGGCAGCGACGCCGCCGAAGCGACTCCACTGTTATCGAATCTAAAACCTAACCCGAATCCGAACCCGCCAAACCGGACAAGATCCGTAAAGACGAAGGTCCCGGAGGTGGAGGTCCACCTATACCGACGTGGCAAGGGTCCCATCGACGTATTCAAGGCAAACCTTGGTGGGTGGGACCAGGATCAGCTTGATGTTAGGGAATTTCTCGACAAATACGGGTTCAAATCGGTTTATGCATTCAAGCCGGAAACGGGTCGGGGCGTTCCGATCCGATTTAATCCACGTAATGGAAGATCGATTATTACTTATCGAGATGGATCCACCATTTACATTGATGGAGAACCTAAGGTAAAATTGATACAATTGGAAAGTTCTGTTTTTATATTTGATAAAATATGCACTTTTATACCTTTGGCTGAACTAGTGGTTTGAGCTTGAACTTCTCATGTTCGAAATATGTGATTTGCATGGTGCCGATTACTTGACTTATGTGATTTGTGAGCTATTACATAGCTTTACCCAGTGCTATGTGGTAGCGTCTTAAAAAAAATATGCACTTTTATTCCCAAATTAGGTAATGATTGTGTAAAATGAGAGAATAATTCCTTTAACTCCTTTGAATAAATCTTACAATTTTCTTTTTCAATTTTATTGCTTTTATTTAATAATTGTGGTGTTCGGATCAGTTTGCAATGCATAAACTAATCCGAGGCTAGGATAGATGAACAAGTGATTTCTTTTTTCATTTGTTCTAGCTTTTGTAGACAAAGTTAACTCTCAGCTGTTCTAACTTTGATAGACAAAGTTACCTGTTATTTAGTATCTGTTGGTAAGGTGAGAGACTGAGAGGTGATAAGTATCGTGTAGACAAGGTATGTGCAGCCAGACTATAATTATAGAAAAGGAGATGTTGCTCTAAGGTGATCATTTGGTTTTTGATTGATCGAATAATCTACGGTTAGTCTTAGAGCTGTCAAAATGGTCTGGTCCAATCCAACCAACCTAACCCTAACGGGATAAAGTGTTAAATCATTTGGGTGGGTTGGCCCTTTTAGTTAAAGGGCCAATAAATAGTGGCCCAATCCAGTCCTAAGTGGGCCACAGGTTGGCCCTTCAACAAAAAAATGAACAATATTCCTCTCTTAGAAGGAGTATCTAAGAGAATAAAATGTCGAGGTCTATGAACAGGACATCAATACATACAAATTTTTCATTTATGAATTACACACTTCAACGAATACTTACAAAAATACATTTATGAATCTCACACTTAGGTGAATACTTACCAAAATACATAATAGTCAACGTAAGATTTAGCGGAAAAATCTTGATCATTCAACTATTCCTCCTACAAAAAAACAAGCTAGTTTATAAGACTTGATTTTTTAATGTTTTTTATTGATAAAACATTTACAGATGAAACACTACTATATATATATATATATAATATTTTTAAATATTCATAGCCCACGGGCTGGCATCAGAGGCTTGCGGGCCAAGTGAGGCTGGGCTAAAAAGCCTCGTTCCTAAATGGGCCAAAAAAATTAAGCCCAACCCCATTTAATTCAAGGTTTGGGTTTGGTTGGATCGACCTCGCGGGTCAACCCCGCTAGACTTAGTCTCGTAAAAAGGATGGCTAAGCATAAAGATGATTTCTAAAGAGCACTGTTTTTTTTCCTGCTGGAAATGCAGAGAGAATATGAACCTAGTCAATGTCATTTGCTGGTTCCAAATTCTTTTGGCGTTGGACGATTGGACTCGATCTCTGTGACAAACAGTCCATTTGAATGATCTTGAACTCGAGTTTGCTCCATGTATGAGTTCATAGTGCATCTATATATTATATATAATGAAATTCAGAGTGGTTTTTTCGAGAACTGAATATCATTATCTGAACTTGGAGAGTCTTGGCTATCGTGGGAAAATCGTATATTAGATTGACAAATGATACAATCTAGACATGATTTTGAAGTAACTTGTTTTGCCTACTATTTTGATTGGCCTAGTGTTAGATTCTAAAGACTAAAATTTACATGATTTTTAAACATGATGAAGAGATACTTGGACACAGAGAGAATAGTTTCCGAAGATAAATTGTGTCCTTTAAATACGTTAAGACTCATACATGTGAGACGTTGTAATGGTTTCTTTGTTTGATTATTAGGACTCGTTGGTGAAACCTATAACCAGAATACTGGTTGGGGTTGCTGTTGTTGCCATACTTATAGTATTACTGGTGATAAGAGACCCTCCAGCGTGGGCGAAAAAGTTTAATCTCTCTGATGGTCGTGTCCCTCCATGGCTTCTGGCTTGTGCATTTGTTGCCTTCACGCGTATGAGGAAGAGAACTAGAGATTTCATGGAAAGTCGTCGAAAATAAGCTGGTGTTTGGCACTGGTAATTCAATTTTCTCAAAATTTTGTGCATTGTCTCTTGCCTTGTCTACTTTTTATTGTATTCACATATAACAAAATCAATTCTAATATTATAACTCCGCGATCATGAAGGTATATATATCCATTCCTTTTTCTCAATGTGTTTGGAGAGTTTTCGCTATGGCTATGAATCTTGAATTTCATTATGGCAAAGGAGTATACATTTTTGCTATTCTAATTTACTAATAATACCAAAAGAAATAAGTTAAAATTCTCACATAATTTAGATGTGTAATTAATTAACAATTTCGTCTTAATTTACATGTGTTTCAATTGCTTATACCTAATTTTAATTCATAGTCTATATATTCCTATAGGAAGTTTGAATTTATACACTTAATTATTCATGATATTTCTAATTAAATTAGCTATATGTCAAAATCAGTTGGTGTTAAAGTCTAATTGCATTAATGGTTCCTTTTTTTGGGCACAACGATAACTATAATATATACTATAATTATCATCTTTATTAAAATTATCTCATTTTTATTCAAAAGTCTAGTTACGACCGCTAAGGCAAGTCATGAAGTCAAAATTATCAGATTTGTACCACACGATTGAATTTAGATTATTTATTTTTTAGAGATATCATAAGTTTATTTTCCGTTGAGATGGATAGAGTTAAGATGAGCTAATTAACGATGGATAGTAACTCAATCTGTCCAATTTGACTCAATTTAGATTATATATTTTTAGAGATATCATAAGTTTCTTAACCAAACATCACAAACAAAGTCTTGCATAAATATAACATTGTATCTAAGTTGGGTCGGGGCTCGAGGGTCTAGGTTGGGTTTCGTGTCCCCAGTCAAGGTTAGATCGAGGTTCAAGTTTTGTGTCGAGGTTGAGTTGGAGATTCAGTGTTAGGCCTAGGTCAAGGATATTTAGGTTTGGTTCGAGGATCGATAGCTATATTGGAATCGGAGGTTGAGTATGAGGTTAAGGTCGGAACTGGATCATGAGTCGAGGTTGGATGGTCAAGATCTAGTCCTGAATATGGTTTTAAATCTGGGTCGAGTTAGGATTTGGGTTCAGGTCTCCAGTTGAAGTCTGGGTTCAAGTCTAAAGTTGAACTAGTTAAATATTGGACTGATTTTGCCACCCCGAAAGACATGTATTCCTTCTTATAGATATCATCGAAAAAGCGGAAGACTAAGAAGACTTTTCTTTGTCTCGTTCACGCTTTTACTTATAATCATCCACTCAGCACTCGTAAGTTTTGTGTTAGATATATAAATATAGGAGAAGAGAAGAATATTACATTGACCTTGTTTATAAGAATAACCTAGATTTTTTTTATTGTTTTTGATTTCCCACCCAAATTTGCATATTCAATAATTGAATAGATTCACATCGTATAAGATCCTCATTAAATAGAAAAATGCTCACCAATAATTTTTTTTTATAGTTCTAAAGACGAAATTCGATCGCGATATTTAGTTAAAAAGAAAGGGATTCTATCTATTTGGTTACTAATCTTTGGTCAAATTTGGAAAGATATTCCTGTTAAAAATAGCTTTTGATCAGTTGATGATCAAAGATACATTGTACCAGCCTATTATAAAATCCAATTTTCCAATCAAAATTTACTTTTAGACAAAAAAATCACAACTATTGAATTAATTTTTTTTGTCTTAATTCATTGTATTAACTTTTCCATCATCACTTATCAGATAATAATTATGATTATCAAGTGTGAACTTAACATCTACTCTTGACTAATATTTGCCAAGTTTTCTTTTAAGAAAATATATTTCATTTTTTTCATGTTATAATCCTTCTCATAAATCAAGTAGTAATAAAAATAAAAAAAATTATGAAAGTCAGATTACAATATCATCATTCATGCATGCATCCACAAAATTTGTGTAGAAAGGAGCATGCACTTGTAACTTCTTCTTTCTTTACTAGAACTAGGAATTGTGTAAGCACAAACACAATATATATTACTTTTTTAGTCTCTATTTATGTGATAAAGTTAAAATTTTGAGAAACAATATATGTTATTTTCTCAGTCTCAATTTATGTGATAAAGTTAAAAAATTTTAGAACAACAATATATATTATTTTTATAGTCTCAATTTGTGTGACACAACGAAGTTGAAATTTTGAGAATTATTAAATTTCGATATGGTTTTATATATTTTGAGTAGTTAATTATTGTGATTCACAATACTTTTTACATAAATTTTAAATAGTATATAAATTAGTCCCTATGATCAATTTACGTAGCGCATATAGAATTTCAAGAGTCAAAATTTTTTAAAAAAATTGTTTTTCAAATATCTCAAGTTGTTAATTATGATGTGTTAGAATATTCTTTTATGTTAGTTTCAAATTATACATGTTCTTTCTTTTGTCCCCTATCATGCAAACGCAATTAGAATTTTAAAAGTCAACTAAATTATGCCTTATAAATCAAAGTATTTTAAGTTGTTAATTATCGTATTTTATAGATTTTTTTAATTTAATTTTCATTTATCCTAAAGAAGAAAGGCATAATACATATATTGGACACTAAATTTGACTTCAAATTTTCACTGACCTTCAACTTTCATAATACACAAACATACACTTTGACTATCCAACTTTTAAATAATAAACACATGAGTCCTACATGGCAAAAAACACGTAAGACGAAAAATGACATGTAGGACATGTGTGTCTATTTGTTCAATTTTATACAAGTTTAAGTGTCTACTTGAGCACACCCAAAGTTAAAGAACATAAATGTGATTCGACATCAAGTTAAATAGCATATTTATGTATTACGGAAAAAAAATATAACACCAAAAATATATTTAAATTCCATAAATGCCCTCCGCCAGGAGAAGACACATCAATCAAGAGATGCCTGGTTCTAGACTTTTCTATATAGTAGCAAAGCAATAAAATAATTCGATCTTATTACGTAATGACGATACATATGTATTTCAAGCAAAATATATGACAGAAAAATTAGACAAAATATCCATTTTATTTACCATATGGACCTACTTGAACTATTGACACAATTACTATCAATAACAGGGGTAATTAAGGGCTAATGATGAATAATCAACTAGAGAAATAATTATGTGCCTATAATTTTGAATGATTTACTTTTACAAATAATTTAATTAAATTAGTGAAAAAAGAACAAAAAATCAATGGCTAAACCACATAGAGTTTGTGAACGAAGTCATTAGGACCATGTAGATTTCTTTTATTGTATTTTTTTCGAGAAACTTATGTAATAATGTATATCAATATTAAGAAAATATTTAACATTTATAACAATGATAGATTTTTTTATTTGATTATTTTTAATATATTAATAATACAATTTTAATACATATTACAAGAATAATTTTTTTATTCACATATAATACAAGTTTTATTGATGGATAATACATTTATTTCACATTTTAATATACTAATAATAAAATGTGTCAATTTCTTAACAAACAAGTATATTATATTTTAGAAAAACAATTACAATACACATATATTATATACAAAATGCATTTTTAATACATATTACAGATTTAACATAATATTATTATTATTACTAGAGAAAAGACATAAAGTCACCATTGAAGTTGTCTCGGATTTTTAAAAGACACCTTAACTTTGCGGATGTCCTATTAACCTACCGAACAACTTCAAAATAGTATGTACACCCCATTTTTCACCCAAAACCACTCATACAAAAATATTTGTAAATCATGCACAAATAGTCACTTGCCACGCCACGTGTTAAAATATTTTTTAATTATTTTTATTTGATTTCATTGCTTGTTTCTTTTTCTTTGTTTCTTTTTTTCTTTTTCTCTTTCTTCGCCTCAACTTTTGTCTTCTACCATTGCTTTCACATGTACTGCAACAGTTGCCATATCTATCATCGTGGGACGGATTTCGCGGTAACAATATTAATTATTAATCAAACTATCACTAATTAATTTATTTATAAAAATAAATTCCGTCAAATTATTAAATCTAAATACTCAAAATATTACCAAGTTAAATTTGACATTTAAATCAGTAACTTCTCCAACTTCTTACTCCCAAATCGAGTTTCTCAGAGTTTCACTATTTTTAAATTTTAATCTTGATTTGTAGGAGGTAAAAAATCCCTAAACTAATTTATTTTTTAAAAATAAAAAATAAAAATAAGAATGAACACAATAACATTAGTTTTAAAAAACAATGATAAGAAAGGGAAACGAGCAAAGGAAAAAAAATGAAGGAAGCCATGAATGCCCAAAATATGGGTAAGCTAATGATGGTAGGGAAGATGAGAAAAAAAGATTTGAAAAATTAAAAAAACTATTTCTAATAAAGTTTTAAAAAATTAATACATGATTTTTTTTTGTTTTTTTGTTTTAAAAAATAAGTCAAATTGGAAATGCCATGTGACAATTTTACGTTGGTTTGAAGCTGCACCAAGAGTCCTTCACGCGCCCATATTTCGTGACAACACATGTGGTGTTAAATTTAGTCAAAAGGGTATATTTATTATGGATTTAGATAATTTTGTGAGGTAATAAGACACTTCCAAAATTAAAACGTCTTTATGCAAATACGTGACAACTTTAATAGTGACTTTATGTCTTTTCTCTTATTACTATAAATGTTAATGAATAAAAAATATTATTAAAATTAATAATTATTTATTAAAAGATATTAATCTAAGTAACTTTTTACTAATTTTTTTGGTCACATGAGATCAAACTTATATTATTAATTACTATAAATGTTGATGAATAAAAAATATTATTAAAATTAATAATTATTTATTAAAAGATATTACTCTAAGTAACTTTTTACTAATTTTTTTGATCACATGAGATCAAACTTATATCATTAATTATTAAACTAATAGACATGATAAGTAGGAGGCAAAGGTGTAACTATATTTGAAGGGTTAGTACTATATAAAACAAGATAACACATGTTAGCTATCGTTATTAATAGTCTTAGATATTACTATATTATTACTAGTCCTATTTATCGCTCGATACAAAAAATAATATGTCACATCGCCTTATCGATATCTAATAAGCGGTTACGATACAAAGGCTGATGGTGCATCCAAAACAGCTATGTTCCAAAAACAATTGTTATAGAGGCCTTTTCAGTGGTCAATGTCTAATTCACTACCACTTGTTACTATAGTTTCGAAAAATACTTTTTCTATTCACTTTTATTTGTCATTTTTCAACCTATCAAGATCTTTTTTCTATTTTATCTTCATTATTATTAATTACTTATTTCTTAAACTCAAAACATAAACTATACGTCAATTAATATGAACATTGTGATATAATACTCATTAAATATTATTTCTTAAAAAACATATAATACCCAAAATAAACACGTAAAAATGAACATCAAATAGTATCAATAAAAATATGGAATATTAAAGACTATTTTTAACCAAATTGTAGACTTGTAAAATTGTAATAGTGCATGTTTGATAAATGGAGGGACGCGTTATAACGCACTGTACTTAAAACATACTTGGTCCAACCTCTATTGACCTAGACTCCAAAAATAATAACCTAATTTTTTTTCTAACGTAAATTTATATTTTCGTATCATAGATTATGCCGTATGTCAAAAGAATGTAATTTTTTTTTTAAAAAAAATAATTAAACATTACATCCAGACTTACATATATAAACGAAAAGTCCTCTGAAACAGTTGAGGGATAGTAAAAAGATGTATTAGCTGATAATATATTCATCGCCCCTAACTTCCTCAGTCTGTCCTCATTAGGGCTGCGTATCGGTCGGTTCAGTTCGATTTTGAAGTTTATCGGGTTGTCTTATTGGTTATTGATTTGTGGAGATGCTAAACCGTTATAGAATCATTAAGATATTGACTTATTGGTTATTGATTTATCGATTTTTCATCGTTATCGGTTTAACCGTTAAGATTTGACACAAAATAAAAAACATTAAAAATTACTTAGAAACATGGTGACAAACCAAATAAACCATGCACTTGAGTTCACATGTTACATCTTGGTCAAAAGCAAAACTTTTACATTGTTGAATAACCAAGTGTTTGACAAAAATAAAAGTAGGAAATTAAACTCTAAGTCGAGGACTTTATATACAAAATGATATAAATATAATTTTTTAATTTACTATCGGGTTATCGGTTAACCCGTTAAGAAAAAAACTTCAAACCGTTAACAACCGATAACCCGATAACAAAAAAAATCAAAACCCTTATTAAAATTACTAAACCAATAACTCAATACTATAAACCAATAATTTTTTTATCGATTTTGGTTCGATTTTGAACAACCCTAGTCCTCGTAACACTTTGTATTGGCTTCTCATCCAGGACTGAAAATCACTCTTTTCATTTAAAAGAATAATTGTCTTCCTGATTACTTGGTCATTAATTTTTGAAATCATCATATATATCCCAAAATAGCTGTCATGCATGTAATTATTTTTAAATGAATTATATTTTTCTATCAAAAAAAAAAAAAAAGAAGGGAATGTGTCAAAGAGTCAAGACCATGAGAAAGAAAAAAAAGATACTAGTCTTATAATTTTTTTATTTAATTATGATAAGGAAAAAAAAAACATCTTTATCACTGGACTAACCTATAATTTCAGTAAAGGTGGCAAATTCTCCTTTTCATATTATTGCACTTTTATTTTTGACTTTTCTTAATTACCGCATTTTTCAATTCTCATCACTCATTACGTAATCATGAACCATATATCTCATTAGAAAATATTTATAAACTAGCACCGAAGAGCGTGAATTATGATAGAATAAATAAGATATCTGCGATCTATATCAAAGTTTTATTGGAAAATATATGTGTGTGTATTGAATTTTATTTGTGTATGCAATATATTCTTTTTATATAGGGTGATTTCTATGATGAGTGTACGATCGACTATGTTTTGATTTATGTGGTTTTTGTCACTATAATCATTCTTAACCAAAAGTTTCGATTTTGAGATGTGGAAATTAACATAGAAATTCACTATAAGTAAACGTGGAATAGCTATCGATAATTCCAAGCTAATTCGTTGCTAAAAAGTTCGTAGCTGATTGGATTTCTTATGGTTTTGTCGCTAAAAAGTTCGTAGCTGATTGAATTTCTTATGATTTGTTGCTAATCCATAGATAAATGAGATTTATTATGAATTTTTTGCTTTTTAGCTACGAATTAAAATTTAATCTGTCTCTGATTTGTGTTTAAGGAGTGAATTTCATGGTGTAAAGATGTTTTCCCCGTGAATTTCCTCGTATAATTTACATAAATTTTATAGTGTAAATTTAATTGATTGGATCAGTATGTATTTGATGATTGAATAATTAGAGAAAATAAATAAATAAATAAAGTTGAAATTCCTTTGTTAGGGAGAGTTTTTTATAGTCTCAACTATAAATTTAAATTAAATTAGATTTTGATATGGATATCTAATACTGAACGAGATATAAAATAATTTGAAATTCCATAGATCCTACTAGGAAGGTGGTGAGGAAGCTCTCTTAAAACAATTTTTTTTTTTTTTTTTTTTTTATATAAAATGCTATATGTAGAAGCACATCACCATTCTACCAAAGTCACCCTTCTCTTGAAAAGTCTTTGTTAGGTCTTGTTGGCTAATTATTTTTTCTCCAAACACAATGAACTCCACCTTCCTAGAAACAAGTACTTTTCCTTATATAGGAAACCCTAATTTTACTTTTCCCCTCTTCCACTCACATATGATGACTCAAGATTTTAGTTATAATAATAATTTTCAAGATTTTGAATTTTCTTCATTTCTTGATCAACTTTTTGTTGATTATTCTCCTACCAATAATAATAATAACTTCAATACTTGTATTTTAGAAAATGATAACTCACATTTGATGACTCAAGACTATAGTTATAATGGAAGTTCTTCTAATTCCTATTATGCCACACCACCAAACATGAATCACTTGAAAGAGTAAGTCATCAAGCTAAGAAGATCTTGGGCAAGAATTTTTATTGTCATATTTATTTTTCGAGCATTAAGTTCAAAAATTCTGTTGATATGATGGCTAGTCATAGTTCAGTAAAGATCGATTGGACTATGATATTCTTTTATATTACTTAGGAGTCGATCTTGGTTCTTTATTTATAGTTGAAGCATATGTACATAGTTATATCATAGTTGATTACTAATTATATGGTCGCTTACTTTGTTGAATTAAGAAAATTGAAATCTAAGAAGAAACGTGACTTTACGAGATAATTAAGTATTAGTTGAGTAATCATATGAGAAACCAACTCAGCTATATCACAAGCTCGTGTTATATTTTTTTAAAGAATAATTGTTGGTTTATATACATATATTTCTTGATGTCTTTACCTTTTACAGAAAATCTAAAGAGGGGATCATAAAGAAAGAGATCAAGAATAATGAAAGGCATGTTATTGTTTTAAGAACAAAGACTCAACTTGAGATCTTGGATGATGGATATAAATGGAGAAAGTATGGCAAGAAGAAGGTGAAAAGTAACCAAAAATATTTAAGGTAAATTATAAATTATGAGCTTATGCATGTCCATCTCATGACCAATATGATCATCAATTTAAGAAAAGGCTATGATCTGAATAGTACTAAATAATTAATATTGTTTGTGATACATTGGAATACATAAAATTTGTTTTCATTTAAAAATTAATAAATAAAATAGTAAATTGATAAAGTATTTCAAAGAATTATATGGCATCGCGAAGTTGATGATGGCTAGTGATGGTGGTTGTGGCACCGATAAGGGTTGTGTTTGGGGATGGTGGCGCTTCTGGATAGTAGCTAGTGGTGTTGATAATTGACAATATTGATTAACAATAATGATTGTTGTTGGTCACGTGAACTAAAATTTGTGGTGGACAATAGTAGTAGCTAATGATGATTGGTGATATATGGTGATGACTAATTGTGATGATTATCGTAGGTGATTGGTGGTTGATAATAGTGATTGTAAATGGTGATTAATGATGATGACGATCGAATTGTTCAATGCACAAAAAAAGTTGATATGTTGAATCTTAGATCCTTCCTTAACTAGTGTGTTTGTCACTTGATTTACCTCTTACTGGTGTAACTATATTAAAACTTTGTTATAGATATTAATCGTTTAATCTATTTAAATTAGAAAAATAAACACATTTAATAATTCAGATTAAGATATTTATTAAGGGTAAACAAAAACAATGAAGGCCTAAGGTGGCTCGAAGTTTTCCTTTCTTGTTCAAAAAAACTTAGTATAAATGCTCAAGGAAATTCTCAAAGACACATTTTCCCTTGTAGCAACTTTTGAGGGATTGTATATTCATCAAGACTTCTTTATAAATGGAGTACTTTAGGTTAAATGAAGGGTTAACAATTTTTCTGAAGAGTTGTGACTTTTCTTTTTTGAAGAATTGTGAATTTTCGAAGTGTTGTAATATTTTCAAAAAGTTGTGACGACTTTTCGAAAAGAATGTTGTTAAAGAATGAGAAAAGTCCCACATCGGTGGTTAATGAGATGGGTGGACTCCTTATATGACTTGAACAATTCACCTCCATTCGAGCTAACTTTTGGGGTGTGAATTAGGCTTAATACCTAATTTCAGATGGTATCAGAGCAGATCCATCTCACCCGATGTTGGGGCCCCCAAACTTTTCGAAAGGGCTTTGACCTTGCAGAGTTAACACTTGTTCATACTTTCCTTTGTTGTCGGTAAATTGAGGGTTCCCTCTCATTTTTCTACGACACCGGTGAGTAAGATATATCGTTCTATTCTGAAATGATAGACTTTATAAATATTATTTGAATTTTGTTGTTTGTTAAGAAATTCTCCTACGTTATTATTTTAAATATTTTAGTGTTATAGATTAGACAACAATATCATGACCATATGAAGTAAACTTGTGGTGAAGATGAATTTCAATTTTCATGATATTCCAACCATTTTTGACGAGTTGAAACTTGAAAGTAGTATAGATAACAAGGACACCTAATATATAACAGTAATTTGAAATAATACTTGGCTTGTTTACAAGAAATTAAACACAACATAATGAGCATCAGATTGCATATAAATATCATGATATCTTACATATATATATATATATATATATATATATATATATATATATATATATATATATATTTATAGAAAGGATTCATATAGCAGACTCTAGCTCGATATAATATATTCATTTTTGTTTTGTACAATCGAATAGGAATTACTACAAGTGTTCAATTCGAGGATGCATGATAAAGAAGAGAGTAGAAAGAGATGGACATGATTCAAGCTATTTGATTACTACATATGAAGGCAAACACAATCATGAAATCTACTCCCCTATCATTTACAACCATACAGAAGTGAATTCAGAATTTGAACTGAATTTTCATCGAGGATGATAACAAAGATTAAGCAAGTTCTAGTTCATTGAACCAAGAAACTACTTTGTTAATTACTAGATTCCCAACCACAACTAATACTTTGTGATTTTAGCTAGTGTGCAAATTTATATAGGACATTATATTATTTCATTTGTAATATATGGTGTGTGATATATGTCAAATTCTCCCAATTTACAATGTCTTATAGTTGATTAGCTATGAGAAACAATGTTGTAAGTGGGAAAAATATTTTACCTCTATAATTTTATCCGGTAAAATTTAACTGATAATTACATATCTTGTATTTTGTTACTCTTTTAATTATGTGATAGTGGTTAATTGAATACGATTTTTTCAAAAAAAAAAATTACGACCTAACAAATCTTTGTATTTTGTATTAACTGTATTCGTGATATAATGAATATAACATGTATTCATCATCTCTTCTCCCTCTCTCGATCTTGCTCGCTCTTCCCCTTTTTTCGATCTCGCTCGTCACTCTCCTCATAAAATGAATACAAATCAGTTTTATCAATTATATTCCTAATACAACCTGATACGATAGGTATTCAACCTCTCACCTCTGTTTTCTTTCTCCCAAATCTCGCTCGTCTCTCTCCTCTCGCTCGTCTCTCTCATCCCCTAACAAGTAGTTATAATTCACAATTAAGCAAATTATAACTATAAGTCTCTAATTGAGTCTAAGGGCCTGTTTGGATGTGCTTAATAAAAGCAGCTTTAAAAAAGTACTTTTGAAAGTGCTGAAACTTATTTTTAAAATAAGCAGTTATGTGTTTGGATAAAAGTGCTGAAGTTAAAAAAAAAAAGTTGTTGATGTGTTTGGCAAATAAGTGCTGATAAATAGCTTTTTAAATCAAAATGTCTGAAATACCCTTAAAAACTGTTAACATAATAAAAGTTAATTAATTTATATTTTACAGCCATAAATAATTATATTTTGCTATCATTCACAATTTATTTCTCATCACAAATTATTTATAAGAGGAATATAAACTTATTATAGATTTTAAAGATATTTAATTTGAATAGATCAAAGAACGATTTAAGATTTATTTTAGTTTCATCCATAGGTAATAATAATTATCTATCATTCACATTTTTTTTTATTATCACAAATTATTTATAAGAGGAATATAAATTTTTATTTAAGTTATATGTGCCAAGCGTGAGAAGGAAAAAGGGAAAAATGGAAGAAAATGTGAGGGTAAGGATGGGTAATTTGGGGATTATATAAAAATATTAAGGGCAAAAGGGTAAAAGTACGGTCAACTTAAAACAGTTTATAAGCAAAAAAAAAAAAGCACCCCTACCTCAGCTTTTAACTTTTGGCTTAAAATAAGTTTTTTTTAACTTAAAATAAGCTATTTTGAGTATTGCCAAACAGTCAAATAAGTCAAAAATCAGCTTTTAAGTCAGTTTGACCAGCTTAAAAGCTGAGCCAAACAGGCCCTAAATATAGTAGTATTTTTTTTTTAAAGTTCCCCTAATTTTAATTCCAAATGAAAAAAAAAATCAATAAAACCAAAACTAAATAAGAGCTGGCTTCTTTTTATTAGAAATTTTTATGGATAGAAATTATAGTACTCTTTCCATTCACTTTCGCTTCACCAAAATTAATTTGAGTAATTTTTAAAGCCAAATTATATACGTTTTGGGTATATAATTTGGGTCATCATCCAACTTTTATTTATTTTTATCAATCTCAAGTTATTTTATATATCAACACCATTAATCTACTTTCTAACCGATTTTGGGTTAGGAACATACATCAGCCATCAAATCTTATATTCAATCTATATTGTTATTTGGTGAAGACCCAAGAATTTAAGCATCGCGAAATCATAAATAAAATATTACAAATTTAATATCACGGAGACAAAGAAATAACATAATAATTTATTATTTTTTAAAAAAAGAAAAGAGATGAATTATCAATCTTGTCAAGGTGCTTGAAGGATGCTATGAAATGATGAAAAAATGATAATAAAAATAACTTTAATTTTTTTCTTGGGTGAGTGATTTAAAATTAATGAAAAACAAAAAAAAGAAAAGAAAAAGAAGAAGAAGAAGAAGAAGGAGGAGGAGGAACAAAAAAGTATACATATTTTTGTAATTAATGAAAAAAGTGATAAAGAGAAAAAAAAATATAAAAATAATAAATAACAGCTGGTCCGAGTGTACATCACTACATTTTGAGAATGTGATTGTCTAGGTATATATTTTGTTTTTAAAAAACTCAGAAGGATAATAGAACTTTCTCAAAGTATAAGTGTGTAGTCGAAAATTTAATAATAGATTAGAGAGATATTTATCTATTTTTTTATATATTTTTTTTGGTTTATAGTCTAATTATGACAGCTAATATAAGTCTTCTTTGAAGGAGATGTGTAAGACACAGTAAACTGAAAGACCATATAGTAAAGGAGAATAAAAGTCACATATAATATTTAATATTTTTGTATTTTTATATAGTTGATTTGTACATGGTTTAATTTGTATTATATATATGCTCGCAGCTAATATTTCAAAAAAAAATAAAAAAAATTGTCGGTTGCAAACCTTGCAACAAAATAAGCAACAAATTTGTGTATAATATAATCATTAAATAGAGAATTATGATTTTCGTTTTTTCAAGAAATTGTGATCATAGAATATATAATAAACTTTATTATTGTCATAGAATATCTAATATTATTTTTTTAGCTCTTTTTTCTTCGTGATAGTTTTTTTTTTTTGGTACAAAGATGGTAATATATTAGTATAACTTAGTTAGCATTAGTACAAGAGAGTGATAGAGCATGACTAGTGGCGGAGCCACCTTACTACTAGGGGATTCATTTGAACCCTTTTCGGCGGAAAATTATATAATATACATGATTAAAATAACTTTTTAAGTAAATATTTTAGATTTCAACCCCCCTTCGACTATTTCATGTGTCTATTTTTCAAATTTTGAATCACCTTATTAAAAATTTTAGCTCCTCCACTGCAGGGGCGGACCCACATGGTGTCTGTCCGGTGCTTGAGAACCCATTAACTTCGTTACGAAATATATATATTATATGTAGAAATCGATAGGTATATGTATAAAATTAACATAGAGCACCTAATGAATAAATGATTTAGTTGGCCCAATGATTTTTGGATGGGTACTTAAGACTTTTTTAGTGTTGTTGTACCAATGTCCGAATCTCATTGTTAACACATATTTTTTACAGTTTCATTTAAGAACACACACAACTTTAAAATCCTAGATCCGCCACTGCTCCACTGAATCTACTATTAGTATATAAGAAGGAGGGTAGAGATTGATTACAATATTTATTAATAATATTAGGTCGTATATGCCTAGTAAAAGGACTTGATTGTACATATTTCTATCTATAACTTTTTTTAAAACTATTATTAATAAAAGATTGCTAGACAATTATTTTTTGCTTTTTTACTATTTGTTGGAATATAGAAGCTCCAAGGAAACGAGTTTTGTGGATATTTTTGGGTACAAAACGTGTTTTATGGATGCATGCATGAAATGATTATACTAAGAATTGTTTGGTTATTGTTAATTACTACTTCATTTATTAGAAAGACTAAAACATTATAATGGCTAAAACTAAGCAAATATTAGTCAAAGGGCATGAAGATATTAAATTCATTTGCTTCTAGAAATCAATTATACAATGTATTAAGACAAAATTAATTGAAGTTTTTTTTTTTAATTTAAGTGATGATGAGATTCAATTTCTGAATTTCTGTTTGTTCTAATATCATATTAAAATGTGTGAACATCTCACCTAAAAGATTAAGATGTTGAGAGAACACACTTTAATTAGTTATTTATTTATTTATCTCCTCAATTGTAATACGATTGATTTTAATAGATAGCTAGTTTATCCTTTCTTTCTTTTTTAAAAATAAAGGTCAAATATTCCATAAAGAAAATTGAATATTATATAAAAATAGAACTTAAAACTTATAGAGTCAATGGTTCAATATATAATATCTTCATCGTATAATTCTCATTAATAACGTGATAATTGAATATTATTTTGAATGGAATTAATGAGATATATGACAAATTTCACTCTTTATGCACCTTAAAGTACGTACATGTTTCCTATTCTTGTTTTGTTTACTTTACCTTTTGAAAATTGACATGCGTATAAATTTTAAAAGCATTGACTTGAGATGACTTGCAATTTTCCCTCTTACCTTTTTTGTTGTCTTATTGCATATAGAAGAAGATTTTAGATTTGAATCTGAATCATTCATATTCAGCACATTAAATTTATTTGTTTTATTTGTTAAAATGTTTTTTAACGAGTCTGAAAAGCTTTGAATGAATTAGATTTGTAGTAGACTTTTAACAACATTCAGACTCATCTAATAATTTATCAAATGATAAATTATCCTCTCTCTGCTTTAAGCATTCCTTTTTATCATAACTAAAAACTTTCTTTCTCTCTTTTCTCAATTAAACACTATTTTTTCCCTTTTGAACTGATAAGTTTTCATAAATTCTTTCAACTTTTTTTTATATTAATAATTTTCTTGTATTGATTGTGTCAAGAACACTGTTGGTGTATTGGCATTTATCTAGGTTTTTGAATGAAAAAAATTGTACTTCCAAATCTTGATTATTAATTTTTTTTAAAATCAAAAACATATATTTCGTTGAAATGAAATTTTTAGGATATTTTATTAATTTAATATTAATTTCACATGCACATCCAGATATTGAAAACAAACAATATTAATTATTTACCACATCTTAATATTCAGATGTAAATTCAGATCAAAACACATGAATCTTAACGCAAATTTTAATATTCAGATGTATATTCAGATCAAAACACATGAATCATTACACAAATCTTAATATTCAAATGTGTATTTAGATTCAAACCTTTAATCTTATTGAAACAAATGAGGCCTAAGTCAATTAAAAGGTTACTTGAATAAAAATAGACTAAAATTAAATGGATCATGTTCTTCTTAAGCTGACCAAATTTTTAAAAAATGGTCCACCTCCGGTCCTCTCCACCCCATCCTACTCCTATGATTTGCTTCACACCTCTCTCCTATCATCCATCGAGGCTCAAGCATCCGAATCTGACAGTCGGCCAATCCCGACCCCTGCCTTATCAAAACTCGATCCGACTGACTGCTCAAATACGAGATTCAGTGTCAAATCGAAATTTAAGATTCGACTGTGATCAATAGCCTAGGATTATTTGTAAATCAAGACTCGAGATGCAAATCCAATGTCTAGAAATCGACCATGGCTCAAGACCTGACCCATCCCTTGACTTGTGATCCAATATTGATGTGAGACTTATAAAAACACGGAAAATATACGTTAATTAACCACCAAATCTATATATTTCAACACATAAGATAGGTTGATAAATATGAATTGACTATGACTAATACTGTCATACAAGATAAAGATGCGTAATCTATGCAAAGAACTAAACATCTCCATCAATATTTATGTGGAGGCAACTAATTCTCATTTTTTTTAAAAATTTAATCTTAAATTTGTAATAATTAATGCACTTTTTTTCCACAAAAGAATAAAATAATACTTTTTTCATCATCTCACAACCTACCGACACGTACGAAAGGATAGCTCCTAAGTATAAATTGAAAAATAATATCAAAGAATGCGATGAAATAAATATTATTCTACTTTAATTAAGTATAAAATATAAAATAGATTAAACATGTTATATGTAAAATAAAATTACAAATTAACCTATATACATAACATTACTTTTATATACACAAAATCATTTTGATAGTATAGAATTCTTACACCGTCGATCAGTATAAGTAATGCTAGTAAAAAAAACTTACAAGATAATAAAATTGTAAGATTACAATTGAAAAAAAAATGAAGAAATTAATCTCTTCAGGCTGAGGTGCGGATATTTCGCTCTTTTTAAGGAGTGTAATAACCTAACTAGTAAAATTATAGTGTTATTTTTTTAAAAAAAAATTATCTCCTTTTTCGTGAAAATGAGATGAGGAAATTGTGACAAAGTCAAATTGTATGGATGGTTCCTTATTTGGGCACAAATATATATATATATATATATATATATATATATATATATATATATATATATATATATATATATATATATATGCTTTTTATTACTAAAAGTCTATTTACGACAACAAAGACAAGTCATTATCTTGGGGGTTGACATAGAATATATGATCTAGTCTTTCTATTTTAATTATTAAATTAGGTTGAAATTAATTCGTAAACGTTTTAATTTCATGCATAGTAAAGTACAAAAATATACAACAATACAAAAACAAAACATTTTTTAGCCATAGAATGATTTTCCATCGTTAAACCTATTTAGCCATTGATGATTTTTGTTTATGTCTCTAATTATATACTCTTATATACTAATGTTTTTTGCGGTGGGATAATATAATTCATACCAAATCTTGCAATGGATAATATATATCGCGATAGTAAAATCCGTCCTAGTTTGATCCAATTAGAAAATGAGTTATATATATATATATATGGTTTTATAATTAATACTTTATTTGAAAGACTATTAACATGAATATTGTGAAATTAGGTCGGACGATTGTCCAAGCCTTATAAAAAGTCCACCCATCTCATTAACCATTGATGTGAGACTTTTGTCATTCTTTAACACCCCATCTCATGCCCAATGCGTAGCATCTGGTGCGTGAGAAATTTTGATTTTGGGAGGTCCCAACATCATGTGAGACAGGTCCTGTTCCGATACCATGTGAAATTAGGTCTTAGGCCTAACTCACACCCCAAAAGCTAGCTCAAAGAGAGGAGGATTGCCCTAGCCTTTTAAGAAGTCCACCCATTTCATTAACCAGCGATGTGAGACTTTTGTCATTTTTTAACAAATATAACTTAGGCAAATATTACTATTTGTCAAAGACATGATTTGATTTGCTTCTAGACATTGATTATACAATGCATTAGGACAAAATAAAAATTTCAAACCGTTGACAATTCTTCCAAGTAAATTCTAGTGATAATTTGGATATTAATAAGTGTTTTTAGGTGTTAAGGAAATTACAATCTTGACTTGCTTGTCGTTGTACTTGTACATACACCAATAATATATTCAAAATATATCTAAATTCCACTTACATGTATCTAGGCCTAGTAGTGAAGTCAATATTTTCAATAACAAGTTTAAAGTACTAAAATATCAAGAAAATTTAATATATATATATATATATATATATATATATTCAAAATATATCTAAATTCCACCGATCGGATATTTAGGCCTAATAGTGAAGTCAATATTTTCAATAACGAGTTTAAAGTATTAAAAAGTCAAAAAAATTTAATATTTATATACAATATATATTCAAAATATATCTAAATTCCACCGATAGGTATCTAAGCCTAGTAATGAAGTCAATATTTTCAATAACGAGTTTAAAATATTAAAAAGTCATGAAAATTTAATCTTTATTAATATATATATATATATATATATATATATATATATATATATATATATATATATATATATATATATATATATATATATATATATATATATATATATTGTCACTTCATAGTTGGTATAGTACTGAGTCAATGATCATAATTAATAGGTTCAAATATCTTCAATTAAATTCTCATTTTGAACGTGATAATTGGGGGGTTAATTTTTTTATTTTGTTATTAATTTAAATTTTATACAATAGTTATATATGTTTAAAATTATTTTTATTTATATATCATAAATCTTGAATCCTATTTGACTTTTTTTTGTATATTTACCTTTTCATATTTTAAAATTTTTTAGTAAAAATTTCGATTTCATTACTATTATACCAATAATGTGAATTTCACTTTTCATGCACCTACATCCAAAGTCCAAACATGTTTTCTAATTGCCTTGTTTGTTTGTGGTTTTATTTGCTTAGAAAAATTACATGCGTAGAAACTAAAGATGCATTGAGTTAGGAGGGGACAAGCGCTAGAACCTCTTCGATAAAAAATTATACGATCTATATATGTAGATTGAATCTCTTAATCATAATATTAGAAAGTAGTTTAGTGATTTAAAAATTTAAAATGGAATAATTATATGGAATGACAAACTAATAAAATAAAATAAATATAGTAGCTATCGTTTAATTTATTTATGTTTCATAGCAAACTGTTTGTCTGTCCCTCTCTCCCTCGTATTCTCGCTCTCACACTCTCTCTCTCTTGCTCGCTTTATTCGCTCGCCTCTCTCGCTTTATACAATAGAATTGTATAAATTGTGTTTCTAATTGTATAAAGCGAGAGAAAATTGTATATACACATGCAAATACATATATCTCCATCTTATACACTTATAATCATACAATAAAAGTACTTCCGTACCCAAGTCTCTTTTATCTTTCTCTCTTTCTCGTTTTATACAAATTCAAATTGTATATAATTTCTCTCTTTCTCGTTTTATACAATTCGATTCAATCGTATATTCCCTGCCCAAGTCTCTTTTGCCTTTCTCCCTTTCTCGGTTTATACAAATTCAAATTGTATATAATCGTCCTATACACTTATAATTATACAATTCATTTCATATACTTCGTTTTATACATTTCATTTTATACAATTCTCTGCCCAAGTCTCTTTCTCATTTTATACACTCCGTTTTATACAATTCACTTCAATTATATATGTATAGCGAATTTTATATATATATATATATATATATATATATATATATATATATGTTTTCTATGGAGCGCAATTATGCAGACTTTGTTATATCATACAAATACGAATTTTATATTTGCTACAGATGAAAGTTATCCATTAATTTTTCTTATTCGAATTTTAGATACTATATTTTAATTTTTTTATTACCTTATTTGTAAAATTTATGAATCCACCATGTATCACTTGCTGCTTTTCTCTTTTCTCTTTTTTGTTTTTGGTCTTGTCGTGTTGAAGCAAAACATTTTATTTATTCCTATACCAAATATGTTTATTTTATTTCAACGAAACGTAAATATAGTTTATAAATTAAATATTTGTAAGTGTCACGATTCAAATCATCGTAATCGACACTCATACTAATTCTCTTTTGGAAGAATCATTAATACTAATTAGTTAACCAACTCAATCGAAATACTAAAGCATTTAAGTTACGGCATTAAGTTAATGCTAAGAAAAGAAAAATAGGGAGTTCACATAATCTCCAACAAACATCTAACAACTAAACAAACGCGGAAGTAACACTTAGAATCTGAAAGTTAACGTACCAAAACTCTAACAAGATTCATAAGTCTAAACAAGAGAGTTTACAATCCCAAGCTAATGCACTATTAACTAACTAGAAAGTGTAAGTTCAAAATGTGGACTTAAACAGAAAGAGAGCTCATGATGGCAGCCCGAAAGAACTGGTCCACCCTTGAATTTGATCGACGATCACTGATCTTCTAAGCGAGGTGATCTGTCTTGTACTCAACAAAAGAAAGAGCAAGTGTACTATCAATACACGATAATAGTGTACTGGTAGGATCACACGGCTATCCTACTAAGTACAACATAAGCAAGTCAATACAACATTTTAAACATGCAAATACCGAACATGTACAATATTGATAATCACACTCTCAACAAGATATATTTACAACAAGTCATTGGTCCTCTCATCGAACCTAAACCAAATTGTTAGTGTACTGGTAAGTAGTATTAGGTTGTGGAGTCTGATTAATATATTTAACTATACTATTTATTCTCCATTTATTCTCTGTAACCAAAAATACTCTGATTTATTAATATATATACCCCACCGACGTGGAAGTTTACTCACAGGGGTATTACCACGAAATATTGGTTTTTCTCTCTAGATCTCTCATCTCATTCTCTCTAAAGTTCTTGTGTTCTTCATTCATCAAGTGTGTGTGTGGATTCGATCCTAACACGTGATACTCGATCCAATGTTTATGCCGAAAAGTAGCAATGAATCCCATATTTATACTGAAACGTGGCAACCGATCCAAGTTAGTTTATCGAAACGCAATACATGCTTCTTTTTACGTGTCCTTTTCTTAATTAAAAGAGAAATTGATATAAATAGCCGTCCACTAAAATAATAGCCAATAAGTGTATATTTTTTTGAATATTAACATATGATATACATGAAATATATAGTTTTGATACAAAATAAAGGAGGATTGCGCCACATCATAATGACGTAACTTTTTTTTTTTATATAAAAATATTACTATTATTATTATTATTTTGAAAAAGATAATCCAACATGTACTAGTTGATCAGTAACATATTTTGCTATCTCTATGTACAAGTCCATTTCTTTTTGTCCAATGTCAATCAAAATTTAATTTACTATAGTTTAATCTCTTAATAAAATGCTTGAAAGTTAGCTAATTCTTTCTAATACTTGTCATGCATATATGTATTCTTAGTTAAGAGTATAATTTACTTATAATTACTATATTAATGGAGAATATAAAGACAGTCATAAACCAAAAATAAAATAAAATAATACTAATGTAAATTCTACTATTTAATTATGATAAGGAAAAAAGACATTTCCATCATTAGAGTAACCTATATTTTTGTGAAAGGCAACAAATTCTCCTTTTCTTATTAAAATATCAAATAATAATGCCTTGTTCTACTTAATGCACTTTGTTCCACAAAAAGACAAAAAAAAGAGTTTAATTTATTTGTGACTTTCTCAATTATCCCACCTTTGATAAGGACGTATATATGATTGTAATATTAGAAGCTAGTATCAAGAAGTATAGTGAAATGAATTAAATTAAAATTTTAATCGATTAATATAATATTTTTGATATTCTATTGACCCCCTTTTAGTCGCTCTCCACTCACTTAAAACTTAGTATTGTATCCGATCATTAAAAACAAAGAAACTTTTAGTAGGAATAAATTCTTTTTAATTAAAGAACGCTATGCAGCAAGAGTTTAAATTAATCAAGTCAGTATACATACATATATATCATATATAAAAGGGGGAAACAAAGAAATTGAAAACAACATAGGATCTGAATTAATCAAGTCAGTATATATATATATATATATATATATATATATATATATATTT
>CM064974.1:67523910-67802909 GCA_032847665.1 Solanum chilense | reverse complement strand
TTACCCTTGGGGGGTAAGGGGCTGAGCAACACCCCCAGGCCTTAACATTAATAAAAGTAAAAGATACAAGGAGGGGGGCATAAACCTTACCTCCTATCCTAAGATGGTTCAGAAGTCAACTTTCCTAAAAAGGAAGTTCGACTCATCCCCTTACAATAAAAGAGAAACCAAAATACTATGTACCTAGAAGAGAGGACTCCTCTCAATACAAAGTATCTAGGAAACGTAAATAAGGGAGACTCTCCCCTTACAAAAGTAAGACGAGAATATAAGGTGTATCCTATTCAATGAGACTATACCAAATAGCATAGTCTAAGTGAATAGGCTCCTAACCAAAAACGGTATAAAAACAATACCATAACAAAGACGATCATGGAGGTTTCTTGATTCTTTTCAATTTCTTTCTCCTGAAATTAGCCATGCCAAGTTTTTCTAGAATGAAGCTTCCTCTCGCAAGAGTAGGTAATTGATCCTTGACGTAAAAGTGTTGAACAATGTCTGTGTTGTGACTATATTTGGATAGCCGATCAGCCGTGTTGTTTGCCTCCCTGTAGACATGAGTAATCTTGAATCTTTCCAACTGATGCACTATTCTGTAGATTTCCAGGATGTATGGCTGTAGGTTCCATGGGTAGTTGGTTTGATTCGAAAGCCAATGAATGACCAATTCTGAATCCACTTCCAAGTGTATTTTTCTATATCCATGCTGAATGCACCAATCTAAACCATGGCTAGCTGCTTGAATTTCCGCTTGGTTGTTGGTACCAATACTCAAAGGAATAGTAAATGCATATATCATATTACCTTGATAATCTCTTACTATTCCTCCTCCTCCAATTTTCCCGGGGTTGTTGAGGGCACTCCCATCAGTGTTGAGCTTGAGGAATGGTTGTTGAGGTTTCTCCCACGTTACTTCTTTAACCATAATAACATGTTTGTACCTTGCCACTATTTCGATAAGAGAGTTCCAATTGTTAGGCCATTCGATGTATGGATAGGCTGTGTTGAGGAGGTGGTTGAAGTCTTTGACTATGAGGAATTTTACTCGAGCTGTGTTGGATTGCTTTGCTCCGTATTTTGCTGCACAGCAATTTTTCCAGAGATTCCAGAGAATGATGACTGGCAGCAGCCTGGTTGCCAGCTTCTGCACTTCAGTTGCCTGCGCCAGGTTCCTCCATTTCTGCAGCAGTGTATGAATTGTGGAGTGCTCATGTTGTAGCCCTGCAGCTGCAGAAAAGAACCTCCAAATATTGTTAGCAAAATGACCAGTTACAAATATATGATCTATGGTGTCTTCCCCAGGGTTGTAACAGCAGGAACATTGGGCTGCCTCCCTCCCAAATTTAATAATTCTTTCGTTAGTGGGGAGCTTACCACGCAATGCCCTCCACACTAAAAAAGAAATTTTAAACGGGATTAACTTATGCCAGATATTCTTACTACAATTATTTTTCTCCTTCCTGTGACGTATGTGTTCCCAGGCAGTAGAACAGGAGAACTGCCCTTTCTCAGAAGTTTTCCAGATTGCCTCGTCCAGCATGTGTTCCTGAAACTTAATGTCAGTATTCAAAACTTTTGAAATCAGTAATGGAGGAACCCATTGTCGAAGCAATGTTTCGTTCCATCTTCCATTAATTAGAAAATGAGAAATAGTGGTGTTGTTTAGGCTCGTGATATGATTGCATTGAGGAGCAAGAGGGCCGTCTCCTAACCAATCATCCCACCAAAATGAGCTGCTGCCAGAGTTGATTCTCCATTGAATTTGGGATTCGGCAATGGCTTTATTTTTCATCATAAAATTCCAAACCAAAGATTGCCCCGTGTGTAGTTTTTTTGCTACCGGATGAGCCCTTTGACAGTATTTTGCTCTCAAGAATCGACCCCATAATGTCTGCTTGCTTCTGAAAATCCACCACTGTTTATGTTGTAATGAAACACACACATCTTCAAGACGTCTTATACCAATACCTCCCTCATCCAAAGGAAGGCACATCGTATCCCAAGAGGCCCAATGATACTTTCTTTTTTCCTTGTCCCAACCCCAAAAGAAATCTGCCATGGCTTTCTTGATATACCGGATAGTTGTTTTAGGAGGAGAGGTAGTTGACATTGTGTGGATAGGAATGGATTGTAGAACATGTTTGATCATAGTAGCCTTCCCACCAAAACTAAGAGTCCTTGATTGCCATCCCGTAATCCTTTTGGTGATCTTTGCGACTAAATCTGAATAGTAAATGATTCTTTGACCACCAATGTAAAGAGGGCACCCCAGGTAGGTAATGGGACTGTTTTTCTGAGTGAAGCCTGTGATTTCTCCAATTACATTGATGACCTCTATGGGGGCGTTCGATGGGACCATGAAATGACTCTTGTCTTTGTTTATGAGTTGATCTGAGACAGACTCATATGTGGCAAGAGTTTTCATAATCATATGGAGAGTATCTCTAGTGGTGGAAGAGAATATAATGATATCATCCGCAAAGCTGAGATGATTAATCTGTGGGCCTCTACTTTCCATTTGAAAGTTCTTGTAACGTTGTTGTTGATGAAGCATATTAAGCATCCGAGACAACACCTCTGCCCCTAAAATAAATAAGGACGGCGATAACGGATCACCTTGTTTGAGACCCCTTGTTGACTTGAAAAAACCATGCCTGTACCCATTAATAATAACAGAGTACCAGTTGTTGCTCATTATTCTCCACACAAGGTCAATAAAATTCTCACCAAAACCCATTTTTCGCAAAACCAAACAAGTATACGACCATGACACTCTATCGTATGCCTTGGCCATATCGAGTTTGATTACCACATTGTCACCCTCATTGGGTTGTTTGATACGATGAGTGATCTCTTGAGCCAACATAATGTTTTCCGAGATACTTCTTCCCTTAACAAATCCCGACTGATTCTCAGAAATAAACTGAGGTAAAATACCTGCTAATCTGAAACAAAATATCTTGGAAATAATTTTGTTGGAGAAATTACTCAAGCTGATGGGTCTGAACTCTGAAAATTTATTGGGATGATCAATTTTAGGAAGAAGAACAAGACAAGCATGCGAAAAATATTTAGGCAAAATATTTCCACAAAAGAAATGTTGCACAGCCTTTAGAACATCTTCCTTAATAATATCCCAACATGATTGGTAAAATTTCCCTCCAAACCCATCCGGACCTGGAGCCGAGTTAGGATTCATGGAGAAAACAACCTTTTTTAATTCCTCCATATTAGGCATTTGTTGAAGAAGTTGGTTCTGCTCATCTGTAACCATCCGGGGAATACAGTTAAGAACCTCTTCACTGATTCTGTCTGATTTCCCAGTGAAAATATTTTGAAAGTACATACAAGCTTCTTTGGCAATGTTCTCATCTCCCTGTATCCAAGTATCCTCATCTGTGCAAATTCTGTGGATAAACAACTTCCTTCTCCTTCCCCTCATCATAGAATGAAAGTATTTGGAATTGGTATCACCTTCTTTGAACCATTGGAGCTGAGTTTTTTGCTTGAGTATGGAAGTTTCCAACTTCATGTATTTGATGTATTGAGCATTAATAAGATGAAGTCTGGCTCTATTCTCCTCTGAGTTATTTTGTATGACATTCTCCTCCGCCTTTTTAACCTGTTCTTCAAAATCTATAACCATTGAAAAGATGTTGCCATATTCACTCTTAGACCATGTACTCAAGGTAGAAGCCAATTTCTTCATTTTCTGATGAAGTTTCCACATAGGATCACCACTTACTTCCTCTTGCCAAGAGCTTTGCACAATATCCTTAAAATTTTCATTTTCAGTCCAACAGTGCAAAAACTTAAAGTATTTTACTTTTTGGGCTATTCTCACCTCCATTTCCATTAATAAAGGGCAATGGTCCGAGCCAACAGCAGGAAGATGAGAGATAGTAGTTTGTGGCATACATTCCAACCATTTATCGTTGACCATGGCTCGATCCAATCTTTTCCACACTCTTGCTTCACCAGATCTTTGATTACACCAAGTGTAATGTTGACCACTGTAGCCTATGTCCATAATACCACAAGCCTCTATTATATCAATAAATTCCAGACTTTTGTTCATATTATAGGGTATGCCACCATGTTTTTCATCAGTTGACGTAATGACATTAAAATCTCCAATCGTACACCATGGGCTATCCATATTGGAGATATGATAAAGTCTTTCCCAAAGAGGTCTTCTTAAGTGTTCCTTACACTTAGCATAAATAAGAGAAAAAATAAATTTCTCATTGTGTTCATCATGTTTGGCCCAACAAGTGATATGTTGATCATGAATTTCCAAAATATCACATTCCATATCATTGGTCCAAAAAAGCCAAATTTTGCCATTATTATTACAAAGAGCATTATCCATAGACAAAAGAAGCTTGTATTTGTTTATTTGAGAGTTATCTGCAAAAGGTTCAAGAATAGCAATTATTATTACAAAGAGCATTATCCATATATTTTGCAACATGACGAGACTTATTAAAATCTTTTTCCTTGATTCTTGATCATGTAACTAATTTGAAAAGCTACTCACCTGTTTATCTTTTATATGTTTTGATTATTTTTTAAAATTTTAATTTCAGCCTTGACTAAAATATTCACGAAAAATCAAAAAATAAGAGATGATTTGACTTTTCAGCTTGATAATATTGTCAGTCTCCAATCGAACATGTTTTAATTTTTATTTCTTGTGTGTTTATATTTTAAAAAAATATTATACAAATCTTTTTTTCACTTGTTGTCCTTAACTTTATTAAATAACAAGAAAATTAGATATTTTTAATTTTTTCCCACGATGTTGAATATCTTTAGGGAAGCCTTAAATAAATTGGATTTGTCTAAGATAAATTAAAGTGCTATGTAACTAAAGCAATTTTATATTCGAAGCAACGATTTGAACCTGAAACATATAATTAACGTAAAAATAAGAAAGAAAATTAAAACGTTATGGAAACATTTTTAAACACAATATGATATATATTGTACAACAAAACATTACATCACGACCAACCATTCATAGTACGTAAATGAATGGCTTTATTCATACTTGTTACAAGCAAAGGGTCTAATTAAGTAGCAAGATTATTATTATCTTGTCACTTAATTTCAAAAGTTTACGATAATAATAATAATAATAAATACACATAATTAAGCACTAATTAATTATTTAGTTGTGAGTCTGGGCAGCAACATATTCTTCATAAGAGCAGCAGTATTTTTTGCATCCATATTTGTATTTTTTGCAGCAACTGTAACATTTCTTACGTTTGCCATAGCCCTTACCATAATAATGATCGACGTTTACTGCATTCTCGTTATCCAATTTCACCGCTGCATCGATGAATTATGAAAATTAATCATGAATAGTCTCTGAGTTGAACTTCAATTTATCTGTCGTACTTTTTTTTAAATTATATTTCAAAATGAGTACTCCTCTTCCTATATATATTTAATTGTAATTTTTTCTAATTCCAATATAACATATGATAACAAAACTCATAGGACATTTATAATATAATTTACATGCCTTTAGTTTAGTTTAGCAAAAATTGGGAAGTTTATGGTATATTCTTACACTTTATGCGTCGAATTGAGACGTATATAAATGAAACAAAAAAGGAATATATATTAAATGTCATGATCAAACTATAGCAAAAGTTATTGAATTTTTTGGATTTGGTTTCCAATAATTTTTATAAAGTAGACAAATTTTATGTTTATCTCTCCCCCCCCCCCCAAATGTACCCCACCAATTATATATCTGTCTGGATTATATCACAATATTGAACGTAAAAATGTAAATAGAAAAGATACTTATACTTTTTTACGAAATATTTTTCATGAAAAATATTTTTTTTATCAAACACGAACTAATGAAAAGAAATGCTTACCATTGGTAGTCTCAGCTGCCAACTCCTAGCTGCAACCTCAGAGCTTATCATTAAGAAAATAGCCAAAAAAAGACCAAGAAACAAAATTGCCTTGGAACCCATTCTTAATTATTATTTTTTGTTCAAAACTTAGTACTAATGAAATATGAAAATTGAGGGATGAAGAAACTAATGCATTTTTGGGCTCTATTTATAATAAGATTTTGAATGCATAAATTGAAGGTGTGAGGGGACATGCAATTATTGTATGGGCCAAAGAAATGAACAACTTGCTTTACAAGTGGTAGATAAATAGAGTGTATGATTTAATATATGATTTAACTGTTGTTGTCTGTTGTTGTTGTGGAGTCGTAAATAATTTTTATGTTTTATAAAGTTGAAAAAAAATATAATTATATAAATTTTATCGATTTGTATTTTAAAAATCTTAAATATTCAAAGTAATTAAATTAAGAGTTAAAACATATTACAACACCATTAAGACTTTTAGTAAAAGTAGAAAGACAAAAGTACATACGTTAATACTATAACAAAAATGATAATAGAATTATTTTTCCTCATGTCAATATAATTTTAAATATTAATCAAAACTAAGTAACATATTCCATTTTCAAAAAGGAAAACATGAGAACTAATTGAAAAAATAAATTTTGGAAACTAACTACACCCATAATTGAGTAATTAACTTTAGGCACTTCTACGTTTTCTATAATTAATATAAACAAAACAATAATAATTAAAAATAATAATTTATAATTAGAAAAAATTCTCTAATTATTTTAAATTATAAATTTTAAAATAAATAAATTTATTTCTCTAAAAAATCCATACATCAAACAGACAAATCTAAAACACGTGCATGGAGTTGATGGCCCATCATTTAACGTATGTAGAAAATGTCAAACGGTCACCTATCAGTTATTCAGCCGCCACGCCACGTAATTAGTTTGATTTCCGTTTTAATTTATTTGACTTATATTTTGTTTCGTTTTAAAATTTCTACGTGACATAATTATAAGATTTAATAACTATTTGTTACATTTACTTATCTTTAAAGATCACAAGATTCAATTTTCTTTTTACTTATGAAATATTAAAATCAGATAAAAAAAATAAAATGGAAATAATAATCTTTATCTACGACTTTGATATACACTAAATAAATCAGATAAAGTTTAATTGTTAAAAACAAAATAAATATGTATTTTTGTGATGGGAGTGAATCTTAAACAAAAGAAGAAATGCTTTAGTTAAATATGATTTTAAATTTTAAGTAAAATCTCTAAGAGTATTATATAACTATATCTTTTAAATTATATTATCATTATATTAATTTGATATTTTAAACAAAAAATAGAAATAAAAAACTATGAAAAGTATTATAAATTGAATTTTTTTGCATATCATATTTTAAAGAGATTGAAAAAATTAAACATATTTTCAATTTTAATTTTAAAAAAAAAATAAACAATATTTAATTTTTCATATCAACGTTCAGTTATATTAAAATTAACATCATATAATATTTTAATCAACAAGACACTTAAATATATACTATAATTAGGATAGACGATAGAACATATAGAAATGTGACAATAATCACATAATACTTTCACCATATCAATGGTTAAGTTAATAGAAATCTTAGTAGCTCAATAATTAGTTTATCTAAATTTTTATTTTATTAACTCAAGTTCTGTTTTCATAATCTCCTCACCCATTTCTTCCTATCCATCCTCTATTTCATTTTTCTAAAAAAATTGTAGGACTACCTTATCCTAAAATATCTAGAAATAGTGGTGCATATATGCGCAATCTTCGATTTGGTCAAAACTAAAGACTTAAATGACGTATTCAATGACTCTTTTAGTGTACTATCAAATTAATTCACAGATATGAATATGAGTTGTGGTGTACCGTTTCATTCGTATTGAAGGTTTTTGATTTGAGCTTTGGAAATGGTGAACATTTTGTTAGAAGCGTCACTCTTTAATGAGCTCTGCAGAGCACGATTTGAATTTAATCGAAACTATAATATGAGCTTTAAAAACTACTGGATGGGAAACCAAAAACAAGTTAAATAAGAGGGTCCACCAACAAACAAATGTAATACAACGGATGAGATTAATTCTCACTTAATTAAAGGACTTGAATTTGTATTTTGAGCATGAAAAGATTTTTAATAGAAAACACTCTTTCAAATAAAATTTTGCGCAATACAAATTCAAAATAAGTGAACACTAATATAAATATCGAATATCGAATTAAAAAAAATTAAATAGAGGGGGGCCAACTCTCTTCATTTGCTTTATATATAACTTAAAGTTCAAGAGGTAATACCACCTTAGTATAGTATAAGCGTGTCTCTGAAATTTTAGACATAATTTGAGGGGATAGTTGTACATTTTCCGTATATAAAATATAATTTCTAACTTATACATAACTTAATTTCTAGATATACCATATAATTTTTTAATAAAAATATTTAGTAGACCATCTTTTAACTATGTATCAATACGACTACAAAATATTCATACTACCAATGGAAGGGTCACAAATGTTTATCGATATTTTTCGATCAAATTTCTGACTCCACCACAACGTACCAGTGCATAGTCAAATTGTGGTTCTTTGAAGCTGTGTCGATTTTTTCCTCTCTACTTTTTTTTTTTCTTGGTGAAGTGGCAATAGATAAGTGACTATTTGGACTTTTTAAAACTCACATTACAAGTCTTTGTCACTTATGCTATAATTTTTTATTTTTTTAATTATCTATTTAGGAAAAAAAAAGAAAAAGAAAGGAAGAACAGTACTAAATCTTTGTTGTTTGTCTTGTTTTTTTATTTTAAATAAAATAATATATATCTAAAGACTTGTCAGTTGTCCCCTATTATTTGACTTAATTAGAAATTGCAACTGCATGCATTGAAAAAAAAATATGCATCACATATTCAAATCTAAATAGAGATTTAAAAAATTTAAAAAATACGTATTTTTTAAAAAAATTAATTTATTTAAGTTTTAGCTAAACAGTAGCTAGTTGGAAGTGGTATATGTTTGATGAAATAGTCAAAATATACGTAAATTAATCCACATACGTTATGAAAAGTTTAAATTTATTTTAATCGTAGATCTTACTGAATGAACGTTATGCATAAATTTAATCACATATTTCATATTATGTAGTATGTTTATTTTATTCTAATCGATAAATATTCATCAATAAAATTCACTAATTATATTTTTCACAAACCAACTTTATAAACACAATAAGTATTATTTTACGATTGAAATTAGTATTGATCTTGTTGTTTAATAAATAATGCATTCAAATCACCCTTTTATTCATGTCGTAAGTTTTTTATATATATATACTCGAGATCATTATTTTTTCTTATACAAATCAAATGACCCTTTATTGATTCAACAATTTCCTTTAGATTTATGTGAAGAATTTTCTTCAAACATAATCTTGATTAGGATGACTTTAACTGATTTTTTCTTGAAAATCGATTGTTAATTCAATAATTTCTTCACCTAACAAAAGAAAAATTACTTGTCCACATCTTCAATTACTAATTTTTTAAAATACGTGTCACCTAATATTTCCAAATATGCCCTTTCCTTCAATCTCTAATACATTAATTTCTTATTATAAATAGAGCTCAATTATGCATCAATTTCGTCATCCTTTAATTAATATAATTAAGCTTTAGTGAAAGAAAAAAAAATGATGGGTTCCAAGGAAATTATATTTCTTGGCCTTTTTGTGGCTATTTTTGCAATAATAAGCTCAGATGTTGTAGCTAGGGAGTTGGCTGAGACTTGTAAGATTATTTTTTTCTAATTTTATTATTTATCTCTTTGAAACATTGAATTTGTTGTCTAATTATTTTACATATATGTAACGGTATGCTGATTTTAGAATTTCACAATTGATGTAGCATTGGAATCAGATAACAAGAATGATGAACATACTGACGGACGTAGTGGATATAACGGATATAAACCCCCACATAACGAATACAACAAAGAATATAAACCTCCGAGTGGTGGATATAAGCCTCCAGGTGGCGGATATAAACCCCCACATGGTGGATATAAGCCTCCAGGTGGCGGATATAAACCCCCACATGGTGAATATAAACCTCCAGGTGGTGGATATAAACCCCCACACGGTGAATATAAGCCTCCAGGTGGTGGACATAAACCTCCACACGGTGAATATAAGCCTCCAGGTGGTGGACATAAACCTCCACACGGTGAATATAAGCCTCCAGGTGGTGAATATAAGCCTCCAGGTGGTGGATATAAGCCTCCAGGTGGCGGATACAATCCTCCACATGACGAATATAAACCGCCTAGTGACGGATATTATCCTCCAAGTGGCAGAACTCACCCCCCAGGTGGTGGCGGTGGTGGTGGACATCCCCCACATGGCGGATATAACCCTCCAGGTGGAGACCACCATTAAGTGACTAGCCAATTTCCTCACAACAAATCATCATGTGTACTATTATAAAACTATGGTATACGTACGTAGTGGCAAGATTAGTACCAGTGATATAATAGTCTTGCTGCTTTTAGACCAGATTGTTGTATCAATAGTATGAATAAAAACACATGATATATATTGTTGGTCATATAATATTTTGTTGTACAATATATTACATGATGTAATGTACGTTTCTTCTTATTTTACACTTCATTATTGAAAATTGCTTCCCCATCCCTAATGTTATATGTTGCTAGATAAATTTAAACCTAACAAATTTGTTAAAAATATATAAAAATTTTCATCATATTGATATAAAATAATACGATTTCCAATCCCCACCCCCTCCAAATTCAAAACACAATCTACTCTAAAATGAAAAGACTTAGAAATTATAAGAGCCCCCATGATTTTCTAGATTGTGTTGGAAAACATAAATGATCAATTAATATCATTTGTCTGGATATTTTTTTATTGTTATAACGAAATATTATTATATAAAACATATAATATAAATAACATCAAAGAAAATTTTCAAAAATTACCTAGTTATTTTAAAAATTTAATTAATATATAAATAATTAATAATCTTATAGACACATACAAAATCCTAACTCTGCTTCTTTTGAAACTAATTGGCAAGATGTATTATTCTTTCAATTTTAGAATTAGCTTTTAATTATAACAAGTAGTATGAACAAAATTAAAGCCCGTTATTAGTTCATCACTATCCCACGAAAATATCCAATAATCATTATAGGCAAACTTTGAACTTAAAATTTATGAGTTTCTAGAATAACGTCAAGTTCATGCAAATCAGTAATCAAATTGCTAGATCCTCATGTACCCATGTGAATAAATTTAAAACTAAAGAAAGGTAAGTCGACAAATTTCGAAATCTTTCTTTTATGAGCAATCAAGATTAAGGTATTTCAAGTTAATTATCTTTTTAGTGATAATTTCATAAACAACCTCTCATGTTTGACTTCATTAACACAAGTTTTCCTTATGATTTGTTATATTTATTATTAATACCAATTAATCATATGAAATGACTTGATGTTACACGGTTAAATTAAAATCACTTTTTTAAATCATTTATCAATATTGACTCTGAGGTAGAAAATTGAGTACCACATAAATATTATACGGATTAATAATATGAAAATAATAGTATTTGATAGCTTTTACAACTCGTGAGGTTTTATTTTTGTGAAAAGCAAAATACAATTTAAGAAATTCAATTGCATGTTGATACAAAAGAACTTCAACTTAAAATCAATGTGATTTGAGCTTATGATTCTATATAGCATATCCAAACGAATTTGTAATGTCGTTTGATAATTACTGGACATAGATCTACGTTTTTGGCGACTTTGTCATTTTGATGTGTTCTATGTACTAATTTAATTAAATGATTCACCATTAATGTGGATTGATTTAAATTAACTCAAAAATTAGATTTAAACTTTATGAGTACCTTAACGGTTAAGGTCTTTAGTGTTGAACTACTTGTAATTTTAAAGTTATGAATTCAGAGATATCATTTGTTGCTATTTGAATAAATTGTTATATAGAAAATTTATGTCTCACATCAAAAGATTAAGTTCAGATAAATCCAATTTCCCACCTCTACTTTTACCTCTAACAAGAATGTTCCACTTTAGGGTTAAAGTGTTCTCTATCAAAAATTTATCTCAAATTTTGAATTTAAAAACGTAAAATTAAAAATAGAAGATACTTATCGATCACCTAACACAAAAATTGCACCTAACACAAAAATTGATAGCAATACTTCAAATATATCAAGTAGAAAACTAAAGCAATAAAGATTTTCTGAGTAATTAAAACCTATTTGGGAAAACTTTTAAATTCTACGTATTTTATTTTGTCAAACGTGTTTTTGAAAAGTTCTTTGAATGGTTATAACTTATAACAGTTTGTGTTTAAGTAAGACTTAAGAATCTCTTTTTTATTAGTAATGGAGAATTAGTCTCTGTTTATTCAAATTTTCCAAAAAAAAAAAGAGTCTAAGAAAAACAAATTACGTAAAAAATATGTAGAAATTTGCATTGTGATAAATATAATAATATTTTTTAGTTATTTATTACTCTTAGGGATTTTAGTTAAGTGTTAAAAATATATTTAACAAAAACATTTCTCTCTTTTGTTTGAGATTCACTCCCATCATAAGATAAAATATGTGTTTATTAAAATATTTTTTTTTTAAAATTATAATTAAATAATATATTAATTTTTTTTATCAACTATTAACATTGTGGTCCTATACTACATTCCTTTCTTAAACAATATTTAAATAATCAAATAAATTAAAACGGAGAAAATATAATTAATTACGTGGCGTGTCAATTGAGCAAGATAAGTGATAGGTGACCATTTATCAAATTTTTAATACATTGAATTCTTAGTATAAATATAACTCAACGTTGCTTAAATTTCTTCATCCTTTAATTAAAATAACTAAAGCTTTAAAGAAGAAGAAAAAAATGATGGGTTCCAAGGAATTTCTATTTCTTGGCATTCTTTTGGCTATTTTTGCAATGATAAGCTGTGAGACCTGTAAGTTTATTACTATTATTTTTCTTTAATTAGTTATCTCTTTGAAATATATATTGTATTTCTTATATAATCATTTGATATATATTCGATGTTATGCTAATTATAAATTTCATATTTGATATTTGTAGCAATGAAATGGGATGACAAGAATGATGAACACCATGATGGATATAATGGCATTGGCGGATATTTTGGTGATGGACGTGGCAAATATAATACTGGATATAATCCTCCACGTGATAAATATAAGTCCCCTAGTGACGAATACAAGTCTCCGGGTGAGAAATATAAACCTCCATATGACAAATACAAACCCCCTAGAGACGAATACAAACCTCCACGTGACAAGTATAACTCCCCACATGACAAATATAAACCTCCTAGTTATGAATACAAACATCCAGGTGACAAATATAATTCTCCATATGACAAATACAAACCTCCTAGTTATGAATACAAACATCCAGGTGACAAATATAATTCTCCATATGACAAATACAAACCTCCTAGTTATGAATACAAACCTCCAGGTGACAAATATAATCCCCCTAGTGAAGAATATAAGCCTCCAGGTGACAAATATAGACCTCCATATGACAAATACAAACCCCCTAGTGATGAGTACAAATATCCACGTGACAAGTATAACTCCCCATATGACAAATTTAAGTCTCCTAGAGATGAATATAAACATGCAGGTGACAACTACAATCCCTCACATGATAAATATAAGCCCCCAAGTTACGAATACAAGTCTCCAGGTGACAAATACAAATCCCCTAGTGACGAATACACATCTCCAGGTGACAAATATAGACCCCCATATGACAAATACAAACCCCCTAGTGATGAGTACAAATATCCACGTGACAAGTATAACTCCCCACATGACAAATATAAACCCCCTAGTGACGATTACAAACCTCCAGGTGACAAGTATAAACCCCCACATGATAAATATAAATCTCCTAGTGACGAATACAAATCTCCGGGTGAAAAATATAATCCTCCACGCGACAAATATAAATCCCCTGGTGATGAATACAAATCTCCAAGTGACAAATATAAGTCCCCTAATGATGAATACAAGCCTTGAAGTGGTGCATACAACCCTCCCATTGGTGGCCATGAGTAAGTGACTAGCCAATTGTCTCAGAACAAATCATCAAATAATATTATAAAATCGTTGTAGGTAGTGGCAAGATGTATGATATAGTAATGGTCTTGCTACTCTAAAATCGTATGAATAAAACATCATTCAGTTCATATGTATGGTTGATCATGTAATATTTTGTTGTAAAATGTAACACGATATACTGTGATAATATAATTTCAATTTTCCATAATGTATAATTCTTCTTTTTCTTAGATTATATTGAATATGTGTTGATGACAAACATATGTTTCTTCTTATTTCACAATTTATTGTTAAACTACTCCCCATTGACTAATTATATATTGTTTTCACTTCTCGAACTCTTTTAATTTTATTAAGTTAATTTGATAAAAAATGATTTCATAGATTAATTAATTTGATTTTCGAAAAAATGGAAATCAAGACATACCTTTGGTGCAAATTACAAGCTACTTTAAAACGAGAGGGAAAGAAATTACAAGTGCATCTTCACGATTTTCTAAATTGTGCTGAAATTTTTTGGTAAATGTAACTAAACTGATAAATGTCATTTGCCCAAATACTTTTTACAACTATAATGAAATATCGTTACAGAAAACATGTAATAACATAATAAATCATTTTCAAAATAATTATTGATTATTTATGGGAAGACGCATAAGTATTCTCCTAAATTATAATCGAAATCTCAGAGACATATTTTAACTAAATTAAGGTTCCATTATTTCTGAACTAATGTTTTTTTTTAATTCTGTATACTTTTTGTCTCACGTGACCCACTCCGTAATTTCACGCAATTGAGGCGCGTGAGAGATATTTGAATGTCACATAAGCCAAAAAGGTGCACAAAATGACAAAAAATAAGTTTGGAAGTAATAGGACCTTAATTTAGTTAAAGTGTGTCTCTGAATTTTCGATCATAGTTTAAAAGGATACTTGTACATTTTCCTATTATTTATCTAAAATATATATAGATGATAACTATTATTGCGAGAATTAATTTTTATATACCAACAATAAATTTTGAATGCGACACTAACACCAAACAAAATAATTCCACATGTATAACATAACATGACCCGATAATTTATATTTTTTACTGTAATCATTGATACCCTTAATAACAATTTTGCATCCGCTACATCATACGAGACAAACAAGAGAAGAAGTGAGGTGAACGAAATTCCAAATACATGGTGATTTTTCTCCAAACGAGAGAAGGAGTGAAGTAAGCGAGATCTCAAATGCATGGTAATTTTTCTTAAGCAATCCACTTGTAGATCAGGTTATTTATTTCCTTTGGAGTTATTTGAGAGATGTTGCCCTGATCTTCACTATTTGTTTTTCATTAGTACTTTTTTTCAATGAAGTTTAATTAAGTATCTAATGGAAAAATTGAAACAAATTTAAGGAAATTCGATATATTGTCCCAATATATAATTATATATATATACTTTGAATTCCAAAATCTGTTACTAATCTCATACCAACAGTAACAAGACTTTTTTCATAATTAAGCAACCCACTTGTATATCAGGTTATTCATTTCCTTTGGATTATTCGATAAATTTAAATTTTATCTAATCCTAAAATATGTATCGTATATTAAAATAGAAATAGAAAAAAGTAAAACTCTAAATTTAATTATCTAAAATATATAAACTTCGTTATTACGTAAAGCGAAATATAGTCAACAAATACAACTAAAGATTCAACTTCACTTAAACTATTTGGATCATTGGAATAATAATACGTAGACGGAAATGGACGTAAAGAAATTAAATTCTATGATAATTATATTATTATTTAAAGAAACATTACATGATCATGAACACCCATCCATAGTAAGTGAATTGAGATTTATGATACATTTATTTATTCATACTTTCAACGACAAAATTACGTTACCTATTAATTAAACACACAATACAAATATATATAGATATGAATAACACTTGGCTACTCAATATTTATCGTAAACATAATAACTGATACATTAGAGGGTATACATAAATATTCCTCAGTATGTAATTATTTAATTAGTTGCGAGGCAATCCTCCATACCAATCACCTCTAGGGTATCCTCTTCCATCATAACCAATTCCAGGATAAAACCCACCATATCCTCCTCTTGGATAACCACCATAATATCCACGACCACCACCATAACCACCACCACCACCATATCCTCCCCATGGAAACCCGACTCCTCCAAATCCTGATCTTGAAAGTCCTCCTATTCCTGGAAGTCCTCCTATTCCATCTCCTAAATATCCTTGAAATCCTATTCCTAGAAGTTTGGCATCATTTGCATGTTCTACACCAATATTCATACATATTTGTGTTAGTATGGGTGACAAACGAATTGTTTATACGTTGAATTTGTACAAAAATCAAAATGACTTAAATTAATATTCAAAATTTAAATTAAATTGAGAATTTGAGATCGATTAAATAATTAATATGATCTAAACATAGAGACATACTCTACCTCTTGCCAAATTTGATTTCTCTGTTTGTTTTCTTATAATTTTTGTAAGTACCAAACAAAACTATTTAAAATGGTTTTTTATTATAGCTTAATAGTCTCTCAATATTTCTTACTTTTTGGGGTGGTGATTTCTTGCTAGCGTTTAATCTCCTTTTTAAGAGTTTCTTGAAGTTCTTACTTATCAGAGCAAGATCATCATCATTTATGTCAAATTCATCACTTTCAGTTGCTTTAAATTCAAGATTTTTCTCTTTGTTTCCTTCTCCTCTTTTGTCAACATTCATCTCATAAGTCTTGAGATTTCCTACTAATTCATCCAAAGTCATATTGGTTAGATCTTTGGCTTCTCTGATTGCAGTAACTTTTATTTCCCATGATCTAGGCAGAGTTCCTAGTACTTTGTCTATCTGTTCCTCAGTGGTATATACTTTGTCCAAGGATATTAACTCGTTTACAACAATGGTAAATCTGGTGATCATATCTTGAAGTGATTCTCCGAATTTTATCTTGAAGGCTTCATATTCAAAACAAAGTCTGGCAATTCTGAATTTACAAACTTGAGTTGTACCTTCGTGAGCGTTTTTTAAAATGTCCCATATTTGTTTTGCAGAGGTACAACTAGAGATGCGGTTAAACTCATCATGTACTAATCCACATACGAGAATGCACTTAGCTTTTGCATTCTTTCCTAACATCTTGTAATCGGCTTCTCCGTACTTTTGTGTAGGTTTAGGTACCTTATCCCCTTCACTATCAGTAATAGTAGGAATTAATGGTCCATTAGTAATTCTAACCCATAGTTCGTAATCTTCAGCTTTAATGAAATTTTCCATTTTTGTCTTCCACCAAGAGTAGTATTCTCCATTAAATAATGGTGGTCTGTTGATGTGTTGCTCTTGACCATGCCCAAGAGGAGGTGCAAAATTCATTATGATCTTATCTTGAGTTGTTAGACTCTTCAAAGATAACCTGCTCTGATACCAATTGTTAGAATTCTGACCCCCAAATTCGCCTTAGAAACATGTTTATTCTATATGTTCCTTTGAGAAATTACAGCAATTACGTTTTGTGAAGTGAATAAAATAATGATACAATATTTTATCGCGAAAACCCCCAACTCACAAGGGTAAAAATCACGACCTACATCTCTGTAGGATTTAACTCCACTTTATTAAATTTCAAGTCTCAACAAAAGATTACAAAGCTATGTAACCTAAGGAATTATAAACTCTAATCCTAGTTAAGAAATTATAAACTCTAATTTCTAGCTACCCAAAGACACAATACCCGCCGGTTATATATGTTCCAATGTTCTTCAAGTTCTACAACTTGTCGAACAACTCCTACTCACAAAACTCAGATTGTAAACAAGACTCTTGGATACAATCTTACAATTTTTATTCACAAATTGCTATACTCCCAATAAATCTCAAAACTCTTTTAAACTTCTTGATTGTGTTTTGATCTTCTCTCTATGTAAGTGCGCAATTTTTTTTTTATGTAAATAGCTCCCTATTTATAGATCAGAACTTCAACAAATTCTTGTATAATTCAACTTGTATATGTCTTCTACAAATCCTTGTTGACTTCTACTTGGACTCCTTTTCTATACAATTACCTTAAATAGGAATTAGTTTTCCTTCTTTCACTTGGCTTTGAACTCCTTTATAAAAGGAAACTTTTTGTACTTGTTGCTTGTAAAAAAAAAAATAATAATTCCACAACTTTATAACTTCTAATTCACGTGGTTGACGTTCTCCTTATCCAAGTCGGATTCGTTCTGTAAGGAACACGTCTGTACAACCTGTTTCTGTATTTGTCAATTATCAAAATCTTTATCATTCTAACAAATTCCCCCTTTTTGATGATGACAATTATACATTTCGAACTCAACAAATAAGACACACATCTTCTTTCTTTTGCCATGTTACTACTACAATTTCCTTAACTTTGTCATACTTCAAAACAACAATACTTTAACAATTACTATCCCACGAAAATATCCAATAATCATTATAGGAAAACTTTGAACTTAAAATTTATGAGTTTCTAGAATAACGCCAAGTTCATGCAAATCAGTAATAAAATTGCTAGATCCTCATGTACCCATGTGAATAAATTTAAAACTAAAGAAAGGTTTCCTAAATTTTATTTATTTAAAGAAAACATAAGATTTAAGTCAACAAATTTCGAAATCTCTCTTCTATGAGCAATCAAGATTAAGGTATTTCAAGTTAATTATCTTTTTAGTGATAATTTCATAAACAACCTCTCATGTTTGACTTCATTAACACAAGTTTTCCTTATGATTTGTTATATTTATTATTAATACCAATTAATCATATGAAATGACTTGATGCTACACGGTTAAATTAAAAGCACTTTTTTTTAATCATTTATCAATATCGACTCTGAGGTAGAAAATTGAGTACCACATAAATATTATACGGATTAATAATATGAAAATAATAGTATTTGATAGCTTTTACAACTCGTGAGGTTTTGTTTTTGTGAAAAGCAAAATACAATTTAAGAAATTCAATTGCATGTTGATACAAAAGAACTTCAACTTAAAATCAATGTGATTTGAGCTTATGATTCTATATAGCATATCCAAACGAACCTTTAATGTCGTTTGATAATTACTGTACATAGATCTACGTTTTTAGCGATTTTGTCATTTTGATGTGTTCTATGTACTAATTTAATTAAATGATTCACCATTAATGTGGATTGATTCAAATTCACTCAAAAATTAGATTTAAACATTATGAGTACCTTAACGGTTAAGGTTTTTAGTGTTGAACTATTTGTAATTTTGAAGTTATGAATTCAGAGATATCATTTGTTGCTATTTGAATAAATTGTGTTGACACCCAATTTTTGACCCACGATTGGTATAAATTAATTATCGAGCTTCGTGAGTTTTTCAAATTATTTAAGTCAAGTAGTTTTATAATTTTACGAAAATATAACGATTTAATGCTTACTTAGTTGTGTATATAGCCGGTATATCCTATGTATATTTCGAAACCAACCCACTAATTTAAATCCAACCCAACCCAACACCATTTTAATTCCAGCCCACAAATTAATTCCCATTTCAACATTCAGGCGGCCCAAATCCCTTTTAACCCGGCCCAAACTCTTAACACAACCCAACCCAATACCCATTCACCCCTGACCCGACCCAAACCCACGACCCGGCCCCATCCCCCTTTCTTCCTCCCCTTTCCTTCATCCCAACAATGGCCAAAACACAGAAAAAAGCAGAAAAACGGACAGCCCCCAAAAAAACGAAAGCAACCCCCGGCGTCTCTCCCTCACGCGTCCCTCTCTCCGCTGCCTCCGTCTCCCTCACCCCCACGATCTCTCTCGCTCTTCTCTTCTCTCCCACGCTCTCTCTCTCCCTCTCACACCCTCGTCTCCCACACACCCAAACGCAGCAAAATTCCCAGAAAGAACAGAAGCCAGCCGCAGTTCCCAGAAATGCCATCTCCCCCCACGCGATCTCTCCTCGTCTCGTCTCCCTCTCCTCAAATCCCCACACGCACCAGACGCGGCTCCCTCGCGTCGCGACCCTCCTCTCTCCCTGCCTCCATCTCCCCCCCCGCACTCTCTCCGTTTTCGTCGTCTTCCTCGCGTGGCATTCAACCGCGTCTCTCCCTCACGCGACTCTCTCCACCCACACGACAAACCCAGCAAATTAATTCCCGTCCAAAACAGAAGCTTCACGCGACCCCCCTCTCTCCCGCGTCGCGTCACTCTCTCCTTCGTCTCCCTCCCCCAAACTACCCTACAAACGACCCCCATTCCCAGAAGACAAATTCCCCAATTTTCGGAAGAAAAATAGCCGCGAATCCCGGAAAAAGCAAAACCCGTGTCTCCCTCACGCTCTCTCCCTACCCCACGCGAAAACCCCACCGACAGCCACAAATTCCCCTTTTCTCTTTAGCAATGGGGTCGGATTTGGGATTTTCGAATTCGTTTAACCCGCCTTCCCCTCGAAACCCCAGTGTTCCTATCTATTTAAGCTTGTTTTTCTTTCCGTATAAGGGGGGAGGATTTTTTGGTTAGTAATTTCTTCATTAGCGATTTTGGGTTGAAACTTGGATTAGAAATTTGGGGTTGGAAATCTTCAGCAGATAGGAACAAAAGAGGAGTGGGAACACAAGAGAAGAAACTGTTAGCCAAAGGGATTCAAAACAGAGTTCAGCTTCCGTCTCAATTTCGACATCGTACTCTTGTTCCGGTGATACTAAATTCGTTGTGGAGGTCGTCGCTTGCTGCTGCTCGTCGTCTCAGTCGCTGCCCCCGAAGAGGTAAATTGTTTCATCTCCAGACCTTTTCCTCGCTCGTGTATGTTTGACGACTAATGTGGGAAACGTTTTGTTGTTGTTGCTTGGGGAATTCTGGTTCTGCTTTCTGTCTACTGGTTAAATATTAGGGAGATTGATTCTCTCTGTTGGTTCGAATTCGTCGTTTAGCTGTTAAGTCTTCAAATGGGTCCTTGTTTCGTTTGCATTCTGTGATTGTGTCAAACGGGTTTGATAAGAAAACATGTTTCTCTCGCTGTATTACACAGCAATTTTTGTTTACTGTCTTTTGTAGGATAAGTGAATGACTTGCTTTGATCGAATGTTTGTATAGTGCTATATCTAATCCTGCTATCGGCTGATTTGAGTTTTTGCGTAGTAGCTATGTAGTAAATGGGAGTAGTTCATATGTTGGTGCTCGAAACGTTTGGATATATCATTAGCCGCTATATCAGTGATAAGATTTGTTTTGGCGGTCACTGTTGGCTTATTTTGTTTCAAGATCTTTAAAAGATTATTTCGAGTTTGATACGGCATGTTTGGATTGAATCATTGTTCGTCCGAATCAATAGAATGATCCTTCCGTTCATCCCCATATGCTTTCTGTTTTATTCATTTCGTTATTCGGTTTAGCGGTTGTACATGTCAAATTTAAGAATATTATGGGTAGGAGTATGTGTACAACCCTCTGTTTAGAGTAAAAAGAAAGAGCAGAACATATGAATAAATCGTGACTTTCAAAAATATTTTTTTTTTTACATAAATGGCTGCCTGACATCTCTGTCTCTTGTGATGTTCTTTTAGTTGAGACGAAATGTGCAACATGCTTCACCACATTAGTTCGAGTTTATCATTGTTTAATCTTACTATACAATTTGAGTTCGGACTATACCCTTGGATATGAGATGCTCATAAATGCATACCTATAGCATATGTCACTGCTTGATTTTTTTTTATTTTTTTTTTTATATGAGATTTTGTAAGTTTATTTCTTAGTTCACTCGAGCTTTCTTTTAGGAATCGATACGTTCCGGCTTAACTCAAAATCTCTAAAGTGGTGCACATTTTTATTTATTTTTCTGTTGTGCTCAAGATATGTTTGGTTATTTTATCGCTTCATAGGCTAATTCATGTTTGTTTGTTGCATGTGAAACGCCTTCTCGAGTCCATTTTGGGGCTCTACCTTCCTCTATGCATTCGGAAGAGCCGTAAAGGCTCGAAACTCGGTTTATTCAAGTCAACCATCAAGACAGACAAGCAAATCCAGAATCGCGAAGATCGAAGAACTTGAAAATTGATTAAAATTTCTTTATTTCATATCCTATTTTGTAATGGGCTTAAGCCCCCCCCCCCCTATCGCTTTATTTCTTTTATATTTTATTTTGTATGTTTAGACTAGGACAGGTACGAAAGAGGAATGGGTCAAAAACCCAAAAGAAAACAGGTGGGTCCAAAACTCGGTCAAGGCGTACAGAACCCGAGTTTGGACCCAAAATCTCTCTCTCTCTCTCTCTCTCCTTTCCTTATTTGTTTATATTTTGCTTAAATGCCGTTAGCTTAGGATTAGAAACTCCAAAACCCCATTGAAACGCCCTTTCAAATTTTGTCAAACTTAAAACTAACTTCTAAACGATAATTTGTTTCGAATTCGCAAAGCTTGTTAGATAAAACCTTAGGAAAGTTTAACTTTGAAATAGATTCGCAAAATTGTGAAATAAACAACAAAGATTGCAAAATTTGTCAACCTGTTTAAATGAAATAAGCTCGACTTAAAGATTTGTAAAAGTTAAAACAAAAATAGTCAAATAAGTTAATCGCCGGAAAACCGTATTAAGCGGAGTGTCTTAGGTGCCTTACACCTTCCTAAGACACTAATAAGAATCCCGAACCCATTTAAATATTTTCAAAACAAGTTTTTCTGTTTAAGTTGTTTTGGAAATAAGTTTTTCTTGATTTTTCTTAAAAATTAAGTGGCGACTCCTAAAAAATCTAAAATACTCTTAAAATAAACCAACTCTTTCGAAAATGATAATTTTTTCGATAAAACAGAAATGGCGACTCCGCTGGGGACTATTTGGAGGATTCTAACCTTAAGGTTAACTCGTTTGACTATTTGTAATAACTGTTTACTTGTTTAAATTGTTTAAAGCTTTAGTTTTTGAAAATTTGCATTGTTCTCATGGCATAACTTCCGCCAAATGGCAAATAGACTGCATTAGGAAACGGAAGTTACGCGGCTTACCGTGACTTCTCTCAGATATACCCCAAGAATTCATTTGGAAGTATCAAACAATTAGTTGGAATGTGGTCATCCGACGTTTGTTTGGTAGCTTCACCCCGATGTTTGTCCGACTCGGGTAACCGTCAAATTGAAAACTATTCTAGTAAGCCTAGGATAGAGCTAAACCAAATCCCGAATTTAGGAGCATTCGAACTAAGAAGACCCAATGCCCAAGGCGTGTTGGGCCCATTAGAAGACCACCTTGAGTCCAAAACGGCCTACGACCTAAATGGACGTTCATATTTATGTGTTTAAATTTGAAGGACGTATACGTTATTTGAGAAAATCATTGTCTTATAGGGTAAGGATTAGATTATAGCTTATATAAGTTAGAGAAAGAGCTTTGAAAGCTACTGGTCCATCCAAAGATGTTGGCACCCGGAGATGACAACAAATCAAGAAAGGAGAAGGATCTTTCGTGGAGGCATAGTTTAGGGCCGTACCCCTGCGTGGGACTGATTATTTTGTATACCTTTCCTTATTATGTATCCCCATTAAGTTTTATTCATAAAACTTGTATAAATTTGAGTTTTGGGGCAATGAACTATTTCAAATGATGTATACATCCTTCAATTCGTTAGGCCTACCCTTGGCACAAAAGGGTCACATGCATGTTTAGGATGCGATATATATGTTTAAATGTTTATGTGTTATGTCGCTATGATTGAGGATATCGTAAACCCACACCTAGCCAAAATTCCAAAGAATGTACAGAAGCCACTATTATAAATGTTCGACCAAAATTCCCGAGTCTCAAGTTTCTCATACAAAAATCCATACCATAAATCCTAAATACCACTCTATCGTCTCAGGGAAATTGAATCACCGCTATGGACAAAGGCAAAAACATCCAGACGGAGCTCACTAAGGAGGAATTGCAAAGAAAGATCGAGCGAGTCACTCGAGAGATTCAGAAGGGCTCAAAGTAGACATGACCACGGCGATCTACAAAGCTGCGGTCACGACCTTGGACGAAGATCTGGCGTCGCAGATAAAAAGAAAGAAGGAGGTTGAGATGGAAACTGAAAGTCTAAAGAAAAGGTTGAACTTGCTTCGTTTGGAGATACACGAAGGAAAGATGAGAGAAGCAAAGGTAGATATTGAGACTACCATGTTGTTGGCCAGAAGTACGGCGCTCGACGAGGAATTGGCAACCCGCAGCAACTTAAAGGGCGGAAAATACCTCGCCAGTGAACAGGGAGCAGAAGACAGTGGTCCAGACCGCGAAATAATTGAGGAGGACGATGAAGAGGAAATCGTCTACAAGCCTCCATTTCCGACTGTCTGAGAGGAAAAGAATGACTCAGCTGCAAGACGAGAAATCACCAAAGTGTAGTCTTCTAGGAATTTCAATGTTATTCAATTCCCTTGTAATCACAATAAAAGGGTTAATGAAAGGATTTCACCCTACGGTCCGAACTACGTTGGGCCTGAATTCTCCTTGTGAGATACGTAGGCAGCCTTCCTGGCCCGGCCCCTATCACAGAAAATTTTCATTCTCCTCCGTATTACAAAGATACGAAGATAAGATCGACGGACATCAAAAAGCAGCTGCAAGAAAACCATAGCTCAACGTGATTTGACCTTTCCGAGATAGCGTTAAACAAACAAATTCCTGTTTGTCCAAATATATATTTCCCTCCTCATTCGTGGGTTAAAATATCCTCAAACAAAGCGACTTGTGTGTTTATCTGCCGTCTATGTGATATTATGTATTTTGTACTCTGAACGCGCACTAACAAATCTGCTTTTGAGTTATTTTACCTTTCAGGTACCTGTTAACTGGTCTGTGTCGATCAAAGCTAGCAGATCATCCTTACTTCCCCAGATCAAAAGGTCCCGCAGATTCCTGCCCCGGACCAAACGCAAATACAGCCATGAGAGACAGTAATGAGGAAGTCAACCTTACAGATTTTGTGATGGCTCAGCCCACCGCGGCAGATCAAAATGAGTTAATTATGCAGCTGATGCAACAGATTGCCGAAATGAGGATCGAAATACAAAGAATGCAAGATTTGTCTAATCGAGTGACATCTTTTAACCCTCCAAAAGATGGAAGACCTCCACTCCACTACCCTCCCTCAAGCACGGAACAAGTTCAGAACCTTCTCTCTAACCCCATTCAAAATCCTCCGACCATTGACTTAACTACCCTCAATCCCCATCACGCCACCACATCGTGTCAAACGCCACATCATTCTCACAATACCAATCAAATCCTTCATCTCCCTCAAAACCAAAATACCGATCCTCAAAATTTCCCCCAAAATTATCAAGCCAATCAAAATACCCAGAATCCCTCCATTATCCCACTCATACCTCAAAAGACTACTTTCCAAATCCCAACTTCAAATGAACCTCATGCCGATTATTCCGAGCTTGATCACTGTGAGGAACAGGAGAGAGAATGGAGGTCAAAAGAAGAGGTACTCAAGGCGAAAGGAGAGATCCGGAAAGCCATGAAGGAGTTACACCATTTTTCTGAAGTCGACGGATTAAGCTATGAGGATGTATACATTCATCCGGATCTCGACCTCCCAGAAGGGTTCAAGATGCCAAAGTTTGTCACTTTTAACGGGACAAGAAATCCTCTAACACATCTGAAAGCTTATTGTGATCAACTTGGGGGAGTTGACAAAGACGAAGCATTATTAATGCGTCTCTTCAGTCGAAGTCTAAGTGGAGAAGCTCTGGAATGGCTTACATCACAGGAATTGAAACAATGGAAAAGTTGGAATGCACTTGCAAAGGATTTCACAGAAAGATTTGTACATAACATAGAAGATGCCCCAGATCGCTACTACTTGGAGAAGATTAGACAGAAGTCTACAGAAAATTATCGAGAGTACGCTCTTCGCTGGAGAAAAGAGGCCACAAAAGTTCAACCTCCAATGTCCGAACGTGAGATCACCGAAATGTTTATTCGTACTCAAGAGCCTGAGTACTACGAAAGAATGTTGTGTATGATGGGACAAAAGTTTGTCGAGATTGTCAAAGTGGGAGAAGCTTTGGAAGATGGTTTCAAGACTGGAAAGCTCACCAAACTCACCGCATTGCGATCTAATGGAAAATCTGCCAGAATCAGTGATATGGATAAATCAAAAGGAAAATTGGAGGAGATAAGTACGATCACGGCTACTCATAGGAGGTCAGCTTCTAAAAGGAAATACCAAAACCATAATGTCAATCAGGAAAAATTTCCTCGCCCAAAATTTAGGAAAGCTCCTAAAGTATTTACACCATTGAGGGAATCTCAAACTCAACTTTATGAAAGGTTGAAAGCAATGGGTAAGCTCTATCCTATAGAAGGAAGACCAGCCAATCCTTTGGGAAAATTTTACAGGGCTGACCACAAATGTGCTTATCATTCAGGAGCCGTTGGACATGACACAGAAAATTGTTCAACTTTGAAGCACAAGATACAAAACATGATCAACGACAACTTGATCAATATTGAGGAAACCACCTGAATGGATGACAGGTTGGATGCTCAAGTTGAGTACAAGACATTTCTGAATTGAATCATTTGGAGATATTCATTCGAGAAGAAGAATGCCCAACAATGGCCAAATCTTGCGTATGAAGTTTTGTTACCTTTCCTTTGAAAATGTATCGCACATTTGTAACGAACTACGTACGACCTGAATTCTCAAGAATGAGATACGTAGGCGGCCTATGTCGGCTTCGGTCACCCCATTTACCCCCTTTAAAAATTTTTTTAGGTCGGAACTACGTTTGACCTGATTCCTGCTCCAACGGGATACGTAGGCGCCACAACGGCTCGGTCATATGCCCAGTAAAATTTCCATTTCTCTCCATAATGGAAACTGGGACAGAATTTTTGAGAGGGTCTCAAAAATTCGTTTGAATTTGGACTTCTTTAACGAGTCAAAACAAAAGACCAAAATTTTACGGTCTGAACTACGTTCGACCTGAATTCTCAAGAATGAGATACGTGACGGCCTTTGTATGCCTCGGTCGGTTTCTTTGTAAATTTTATTCTTGTTAACCTTTAAGAGGAACTACGTTTGACCTGAATTCCTGCCTCAACGGGATACGTAGGCGCCACAAGGGTTCGGTCATATCTCTCGTAAGATTTCTATTCTTCTTTACAATAGAAACTGGAACAAAATTTTGAGAGGGACTCAAAATTCTCCAAAAGAAGTTTCCTCTTTAGCAAGTCAAAATAAAGATATTTCGAGATCTGCGACTGCGACAAAATTTTTGAGAAGATCTCAAAAATTCCACAATCTGCTCAGTTACGATGAAAGGATAAGTAAGACAGTAAACCGGGACAGAAGATCGGGAAATCAACCGGAGATAGCGATACAAAGAGAAGACAACTGAAGAAATCGACACAGATCAGTACATCTTTAAAACTGACAATTTTTCTGTGGATGCAGGTTTATAGCTTTGCTTTGAAATTGGCAAAATTCTTCCGACAAATGAACAAGGAGAACTCCAAGAAGAAATCAAAGGCGAATCAAACAGAATCTTAAGAAAGAGTTTACGATTTTCATAAAGAGCGCTATTCGCTTCACAATATCAAGCAAGATGGTCATTGTCAATCAGGACAATGCACTACCCCAGAGGAGATAGTTATTTTATTATTATTATGGACCAAGGCGATACATTACCTGGAGGTCGTCCTGCCGTCATCATCAGCAGAGACGATCTCCTTGGGAGGGATGTAAAGGAGCCATAGGTCACGGGTTCGATTCTCCCTTGAGGCTGCATGCCAATAAGAGGGGATTAAAAGAGCGAATGGCCGCCCATGGCAGAGACAATACCTGAGTATGTGGATCCCGAGGGGGTTGTCACACAACTCTATTTTTACCTAGATAAATCCGATGTCCCAACTCTACTTTTATTCTAACAAGAATATTCCACTTTAGGGTTAAAGTGTTCTCTATCAAAATTTTATCTCAAATTTTGAATTTAAAAACGTAAAATTAAAAATAGAAGATACTTATCGATCACCTAACACAAAAATTGCACCTAACACAAAAATTGATAGCAATACTTCAAATATATGAAGAAGAAAGCTAAAGCAATAAAGATTTTCTGAGTAATTAAAACCTATTTGGGAAAACTTTTAAATTCTACGTATTTTATTTTGTCAAACGTGTTTTTGAAAAGTTCTTTGAATGGTTATAACTTATAACAATTTGTGTTTAAGTAAAACTTAAGAATCTCTTTTTTATTAGTAATGGAGAATTAGTCTCTGTTTATTCAAATTTTCCAAAAAAAAAAAGTCTAAGAAAAACAAATTACGTAAAAAATATGTAGAAATTTGCATTATGATAAATATAATAATATCTTTTAGTTTATTTATTACTCTTAAGGATTTTAGTTAAGTATTAAAATATATTTAACAAAAACGTTTCTCTCTTTTGTTTGAGATTCACTCTCATCATAAGATAAAATATGTGTTTATTAAAATATTCATTTTTTAAAATAATAATTAAATAATATATTGTTTTCTTTTATTAACTATAAACATTGTGGTCCTATACTAAATTCCTTTCTTAAACGAATATTTAAATAATCAAATAAATTAAAACGTACGAAATATAATTAATTACATGGCGTGTCAATTAAGCAAGATAAGTGATAGGTGACCATTTATCAATTTTTAATACATTGAATTCTTAGTATAAATATAACTCAACGTTGCTTCAATTTCTTCATCCTTTAATTAAAATAACTAAAGCTTTAAAGAAGAAAAAAAATGATGGGTTCCAAGGAATTTCTATTTCTTGGCATTCTTTTGGCTATTTTTGCAATGATAAGCTGTGAGACCTGTAAGTTTATTACTATTATTTTTCTTTAATTAGTTATCTCTTTGAAATATATATGGTATTTCTAATATAATCATTTGATATATATTCGATGTTATGCTAATCATAAATTTCATATTTGATATTTGTAGCAATGAAATGGGATGACAAGAATGATGAACACCATGATGGATATAATGGCATTGCCGGATATTTTGGTGATGGACGTGGCAAATATAATACTGGATATAATCCTCCACGTGATAAATATAAGTCCCCTAGTGATGAATACAAGTCTCCGGGTGAGAAATATAAACCTCCATATGACAAATACAAACCCCCTAGAGACGAATACAAACCTCCAGGTGACAAGTATAACTCCCCACATGACAAATATAAACCTCCTAGTTATGAATACAAACATCCAGGTGACAAATATAATTCTCCATATGACAAATATAAACCTCCTAGTTATGAATACAAACCTCCAGGTGAAAAATATAATCCCCCACGTGATAAATATAAGCCTCCTAGTGAAGAATATAAGCCTCCAGGTGACAAATATAGACCCCCATATGACAAATACAAACCCCATAGTGATGAGTACAAATATCCACATGACAAGTATAACTCCCCATATGACAAATATAAGTCTCCTAGAGATGAATATAAACATGCAGGTGACAACTACAATCCCTCACATGATAAATATAAGTCCCCAAGTGACGAATACAAGTCTCCAGGTGACAAATACAAATCCCCTAGTGACGAATACAAATCTTCAGGTGACAAATATAGACCCCCATATGACAAATACAAACCCCCTAGTGATGAGTACAAATATCCACGTGACAAGTATAACTCCCCACATGACAAATATAAACCCCCTAGTGACGATTACAAACCTCCAGGTGACAAGTATAAACCCCCACATGATAAATATAAATCTCCTAGTGACGAATACAAATCTCCAGGTGAAAAATATAATCCTCCACGCGACAAATATAAATCCCCTGGTGATGAATACAAATCTCCAAGTGACAAATATAAGTCCCCTAATGACGAATACAAGCCTTGAAGTGGTGCATACAACCCTCCTATTGGTGGCCATGAGTAAGTGACTAGCCAATTGTCTCAGAACAAATCATCAAATAATATTATAAAATCGTTGTATGTAGTGGCAAGATGTATGATATAGTAATGGTCTTGCTACTCTAAAATCGTTTGAATAAAACATCAATCAGTTCATATGTATGGTTGATCATGTAATATTTTGTTGTAAAATGTAACACAATATACTGTGATAATATATTTTCAATTTTTCATAATGTATAATTCTTCTTTTTCTTGATTATATTGAATATGTGTTGACGAGAAACATATGTTTCTTGTTATTTCACAATTTATTGTTAAACTACTCCCCATTGACTAATTATATATTATTTTTCACTTCTCGAACTCTTTTAATGTTATTAAGTTAATTTGATAAAAATTGATTTCATAGATTAATTAATTTGATTTTCGAAAAAATGGAAATCAAGACATACCTTTGGTGCAAATTACAAGCTACTTTAAAACGAGAGGGAAATAAATTACAAGTGCATCTTCACGATTTTCTAAATTGTGCTGAAATTTTTGGTAAATGTATCTAAACTGATAAATGTCATTTGCCCAAATACTTTTTACAACTATAATGAAATATCGTTACAGAAAACATGTAATAACATAATAAATTATTTTCAAAAGAATTATTGATTATTTATGGGAAGACGTATAAGTATTCTCCTAAATTATAATCGAAATTTTGGAGACACATTTTAACTAAATTAAGGTTCCATTATTCCCTGAACTAAGTTTTTTTTAATTTTGTATACTTTTTGTCTTACGTGATCCACTCCGTGACTTCACGCAATTGAGGCGCGTGAGAGATAATTGAATGTTACATGAACCAAAAAGGTGCACAAAATTACAAAAAATAAGTTCAGAAGTAATAGAACCTTAGTTAAGTTACTAATGTCATACCAACAATAACAAGACTTTTTTCATAATTAAGCAACCCACTTGTATATTAGGTTATTCATTTCCTTTGGATTATTCGATAAATTTCTTGATTCAAACATTGAAATTTTATCTAATCCTAAAATATGTATCGTATATTAAAATAGAAATAGAAAAAAAATAGAAATCTAAATTTAATATCTAAAATGTATAAAGTCCATTATTACGTAAAGCGAAATATAGTCAATAAATACAACTAAAGATTCAACTTCACTAGGATTTCACTTAAACTATTTGGATCATTGGAATAATAAAATGTAGACGGAAAGGGACGTAAAGAAATTAAATTCTATGATAATTATATTATTATTATTTAAAGAAACATTACATGATCATGAATATCCATCCATAGTAAGTGAATGGAGATTTATGATACATTTATTTATTCATACTTTCAACAACAAAACTACACTACCTATTAATTAAACACACAATACAAATATATATAAATATGAATAACACTTGGCTACTCAATATTTATCGTGAACATAATAACTGATACATTAGAGGGGTATACATAAAATATTCCTCAGTATGTAATTATTTAATTAGTTGCGAGGCAATCTTCCATACCAACCACCTCTAGGGTATCCTCTTCCACCATAACCAATTCCAGGATAAAATCCACCATATCCTCCTCTTGGATAACCACCATAATATCCACGATCACCACCATAACCACCACCATCACCACCACCATATCCTCCCCATGGAAATCCGACTCCTCCAAATCCTAATCTTGAAAGTCCTCCTATTCCTGGAAGTCCTCCTATTCCTTGAAGTCCTCCTATTCCATCTCCTAAATATCCTTGAAATCCTATTCCAAGAAGTTTGGCATCATTTGCATGTTCTACACCAATAATCATACATATTTGTGTTAGCAGAGGTGACAAATGAATTGTTTATATATTGAATTTGTACAAAAATCAAAATGACATGAATTAATATTCAAAATATAAATTAGATTGAGAATTTGAGATCGATTAAATAATTAATATGATCTAAACATAGAGACATACTCTACCTCTTGCCAAATTTGAATTCTCTGTTTGTTTTCTTATAATTTTTGTAAGTACCAAACAAAACTATTTAAAATGGTTTTTTATTATAGCTTAATACTCTTGAAGTTCAAGAATCAAAATATTTAGAATATATATGAATTTAAATATAGATTATTCAATTTTGTTAAAAATAAATTTTTTATATTTAAGAATAACACGATACGTATTACAACTCAACTAAATGAGCTAATAACAATTCAAAAGGAGTACTTTGAAAAAAAATATGACTCTTTAATTTGTAATAACTTTACGTAAAATGAAACAGAGAAATATACCGTTATCCAAAGAAGTAGTGGATCTTTGAGCTAGCTCCCTAGCGGCAACCTCTGAGGTTATCACAAGAAAAATAGCCAAAACAATAATCATAAATGCCTTTGATCCCATTTTTTCCTTGTTTGAAACTATATTTAACTAATATATAATTACTAATTGATTTTGTGATAATTGTAAGAAGGATGAGGAATCTAATGAACATTTTGCCTCTATTTATAGCATAATCATAAACTTCTTGGGGGGTTAAGTTTGAACATTGCATTAATTAAGTACCGGGCTAGTAATTAAGTAAGTTGGCAAGATTGTTAGATTATTTAGACTCGACTTTTCCAAAAAGCACCTACAAAATGATTTCTCCTAAACAATTAACTATAGTTTCTTAGTTTCAATTTATTTGTCATATTTTTTATTTTAATTCATTTAAAAAAGAATATATGATTTTTGAGAATAAAGAATATTTTAATATATTTTATATATTTCTTTTTAAAAAAATAACAAGATTCATAATTTTTTTCTTATATTTTGTGTCACGTCAAAATCAAATAAATTAATTTTAAAAAAAACATTCCGATAATCATAGATATTCGTATTAATAGGGGTGGGGCCGGTGGCTAATGGATGTTTATATGTTGACTTTGTTCGAATTAAAATGGATTAAATCTAACATAAATTAATATTCAGAATTTTATTTAGATTGATATGAGTTGAGTTTAGATGAGCTAGAGACTAAGTTGTACCCTAACTCTTGCCGACTTTTGATTTCTTTGTTTGTTTCTTATATTCTTTCGTAGTTTTATTGAACAAAACTATAATTAAGAATTCTTCTAGATTAATACTTTCGGAGTGTAAGAATCAAAACACTTAATTTAGGACATGAATTTGAGTATAGACTCTAACTTTCTTCGTTTTTATTTATTTCTTTTATTTTTTCTTTAGTTCATTTTTTTTTAAAATAATGATTTTTCTCTATTTCATTAAATTTTTCGTCAAATCATAATCAAATAAATAAATTAAAATCGAAAGTGACACATTTTTCCTTTAGCTATGACAAGGTACATGTATATGGCTGAGAAATGAATAGATCATGCTGTTTGCATTTACTATCATGATATATTGATATCTTTCATCGAGATATTCTAACCTACCTAGATATTGAGTTGAGCTATATCCAAAAATGTTAGAATAAAATTCCACAAATATAAAATTAAATCAACATGATGCGCGAATAATATTATAGGATATTTAATATTTTAATTTATTATAAGACTAGTATTATTAAAGAATGACAAAAGTTTCACGTCGGTGGTTAATGAGATGAGTGGACTCCTTATAAAGCTTGAGCAATCCTCCTTCCTTTGAGCTAGCTTTTGGGGTGTGAGTTAATTAGGCTTAAGACCTAATTTTACATGGTATCAGAGCAGGACTCGTTTCACTCAATGTTGGGACCCCCAAAATAAAAATTCTCACGCAACAGATGCTAAGCACTAGGCGTGAGGTGGGGTGACAAAAAAGTCCCACATCGGTGATTAATGAGATAAGTGGACTCCTTATAAGACTTGGGCAATCCTCCTCCCTTTGAGCTAACTTTTGGTGTGTGAGTTAGGCCTAAGACCTAATTTCACAAATATATTGATATAGCAAAATTTCAATTGTTAATTAGTTTGACAATTCTTCACTTTATTTGTACGTATGAATTTTTGAGCTTATGTTTCATAAGATTAACAAATATTTATGAAAATTATATTGAAGGTGAGAGTATCTTATTGTTAATTTTTGATTTTTTCTGCAATTTACCAATTTCCAGCTGCACCAAAATAATAAAAGCAATCGACAATATAGTTTTATAAATCGGGTCAAAAGAGGATATAGTATATATATTATATACAAAGACCTTATCTCTAGTGGCTAATTTATGTGTAAAAAAGAGATTACTATGAACCCTACAGTTAATCTCTTTTTTCGTGTGTTTATATATTTTTTCATATTTCGATTCTCTTAGAAAATATTCAAATAGTATCAAACTGTATTTAGCCCAAATACTTCATGAACCTCTCCAGGTCCAATTCTTCAGTACTAGAGTTCCCTAATGTGTTAGTTCGATTCAAGTTGTTCATTTTTTATGTATTAAAATCCATGGTATTAGAAATGTAAGAGATTTTAATTAATGCATCAATATTGAGCGTAATTTTATAAATAAATAAATAAAATCAAAATTATGTCGTGCATAAAAAATAACTGCTACATAACTAAACCAACATTGCTGGTACGAGCATTACCCTATTCAACGTTATTCTTATGATCTCTATGCCCTCTGAAATTACTTATTTATTATAAAAAGAGATATCATAACCATCCATCCAGCCATACATAATAAATGAATGGAGATTTATGATTCATATCATTTTTTATTTTACAATTTTTCAATTTAATATTCGCTTATTGCTCGATTAACTCAGATTTATACCTAAAAGTATTACTCCTTTAATTCATGGAAGTCCTCCGGATTCAATAGGTGCTCCAATTCCTAAAAGTCCTTCTTTATCAAACATTCCTCTCGTCGCGATAGGTGCTCCGATTCCTGGAAGTCCTCCTCCTATTGGTGGAAGCGCTAACCCTACAAAAATAATCATACATATACATGTTAAAATCGAGTCCGAAACTCAAAGGGTACAAATTTTTACAAAAATTCCAAAACGGTATATAAAATTTTATATTAACCAAAACGGTAAAATCGCTACAGGAGCAGCGATTTAAAAAGTAAAATCGCTGCTGAGGCAGCGATTTAGCAAAATTTATTTTTTTGTAATAAAAAAATGAAATCGCTGCCCAAGCAGCGATTTCAAAAATTTTCTTCTTACAAATCGCTGCCCTGGCAGCGATTTCATATTATTTTTAAATTTTAATTTTTTTTTAAATTAAGGTATATCGCTGCCAGTGCAGCGATTTAATAAAAAAAAATTTTGTTTAAATAAATCGCTGCCAGGGCAGCGATTTATAAAATAATTTTTTTTTTTTTATTAAATGGGCAGCGATTTATATAATAAAAAAAAAATTACATAAATCGCTGCTACGGGCAGCGATTTATTTAAAAAAGAAAATATTTTTTTTTTATTAAATCGCTGCTAGGGGCAGCGATTTATTTTTTTTTAAAAAAAAAAATTTCCTTATTAAATCGCTGCACGAAGCTTTTTTTAAAATAAATAAATAAAAAATTTTAATACAGCGATTTTATATTAAATTTTTTTTTTAATATTTTTTAAAATTTAAATATTTGAATCCAAACACGAGGAGTGTTACATCGGAAGAAAACTTTTAATTCGTTATAAGATTTGGGTAATCTTTCTTGATAAGAGATTATTCTCATTTTGAAGAAGTCCATCACTAACAATGGCAAAGGTTACCTTTACTATTTTTTACTGTCATTTTGCTTCTTTTCAAACCACTTACCTTTCTTAATTACTGATTTATTTTTCTCTTTCTCAGCATCTAAATTATGAATAAGAGTGAAGATTATTTAACCTTTGAATTTCACTCACTATAACCAAGAAAAATAATATATTCGATTTTGAACCATTGAAGAAATGAACTATGTATCCCATTAGGTAATTGAGACAACTACTAAGAAACAATTGAAAATTGAGTTAGTATTATTTTAAGTAGTTATATATTTAAATTTTAAAAAATATTATAATTTTTTTTTAATATAAAATCGCTGTATTAAATTTTATTTTTTTTAAAAAAAAGCTTCGTGCAGCGATTTAATAAGGAATTTTTTTTTTAAAAAAAATAAAACGCTGCCCCTAGCAGCGATTTAATAAAAAAAAAAATTTTTTTTTAAATAAATCACTGCCCGTAGCAGCGATTTATGTAATTTTTTTTTTTAATAAATCTCTGCTAGGGCAGCGATTTAATAAAAAAAAAAATTTTATTTCATAAATCGCTGCCCTAGCAGCGATTTATTTAAAAAAAAAAAAAAAATTTTATTAAATCGCTGCACTGGCAGCGATATACCTTAATTTAAAAAAAAAATAAAATTAAAAAATAATATGAAATCGCTGCCAGGGCAGCGATTTCATTTTTTTACTAAAAAAAAAAAATTTTGCTAAATCGCTGCCTCAGCAGCGATTTTACTTTGTAAATCACTGCTCCTGCAGCGATTTTACTTTGTAAATCACTGCTCCTGCAGCGATTTTACCGTTTTGGTTAATATAAAATTTTATATACCGTTTTGGAATTTTTATAAAAAATTTGTACCCTTTTAGTTTCGGACTCTGTTAAAATCGACCTTCAATTCTTAAAATTTTTGTAATAATAAACTATAGGGAATAATTCGCTATAAAAGGTATATATAACAATTTTTATATATGATTTGACTTTTCAAGCAATAACATCATTTCATAAAATACAAGTGATGAATCGTACCCTCTTCGAGGGAAGTGATGGAGCTCTGAGCCAACTTCCTAGCTGCAACCTCTGAGCTTATGACAAGAAAAATAGATAAAATAATTAACAAAAATGCCTTTGATCCCATTTCAATACTATATATAATTAAATATAAATTCTACTTGAATTAATAATAATTATCAGAAGAATGAGAAAAACTAATGAAACATTTTGCCTCAATTTATAGCATTAATCATTTGAATTTAGTGTGGGCTAAGATTGAAAATTTGCATTAGTAGAGTACGTGTACCAAACTAGTTTTGTTAATTAAATTGGCAATCTAGAATAATTAATGGAAATAATTATATATGCCATTTTCCTAATTAGCATATATTTCTTAAGTATATAATTGGTATCAGAGTCGTATCAAGTGTGTTACGTTGAAAATTCGTAGATAAATTAGCACTATAAATTTTTTATATAATTAAATCAAATGCGTATATTAAAATTTAAAACTAGTAATACTATATATTTTAGACCTATAATTTTTAAAATTCTATGGTTCATAATAAGAAACCTAAAAGTCATATTAATCAAATTTATATTTAATATATATTTTTCATAATTATACACCTATCTAAATAAAATCCCGAATACGCCTCTGAATTTGATATCAATATTTTGCACACGTACCCTGTCTATGAAAAAGACATGGAACAAACTATTATTAGCCTAATTAAGCATATGGCATAATAAGATACCTTTCTAAATTTCAGTTTTCATGAGACTTTTTAAAGAGTTAGTTTTCGACTTTTGGACATCTTAATGTAACCATATTCTCCTTTATGGTTATATATCTCTAAAATATTACATTCATCATCGATAAAGTTTGAGATTTATTAGACGATAAGTGAAAATATTATTAATTTTTATGAGTTGGAGTGTGAAAAAAAAATACACAACCATGTAAATTTTACCATTAATATGATCTAATGGTACCCCGTTGTAAATTGTTGTTATTTCGCCTCTCTCTAGGTGAATTTCGCTCGCCCCTCGTTCTCTACCACGCTTCTCTCGTTTTTAATACAAACGCAAATGTATAAAATGTGTTCTCGTTTGTATAAAAGCGAGAAAAATTGTATATATACATATAATTTCATTCCCTTCTCCCAGATCTCTCTCTCTCACTCATCTCTCTCACTTATACAAAAATGCAAATGTGTTTGTGTTTGTATAAAGCTAGAGAAAATTGTATATATACATAAATTTTCATTCGGCTATCTCCCCTCTTCCAAATCTCGCTAGTCATTCTCCCATATCTCGCTCGCTCACTCGCCTCTCTCACTTTATATAATTAGAAATGTATACATTATGTTTGTATCCGTATAAAGCGAGAGAAAATTGTATATACAAATACAAATGCTATATTTTTTCTTATAAACTTGTAATTATACAAATACGATCTTCCCCCGCCCAATTTTCTTTTGTCTTTTTCTCTTTCTGGCTTTATACAAACACAAATTATATAATTAATCTTTTGTATATTTATACCAAAGCAGATTATACAACTGTTTTCTTTTGTATATGTATATCGAAATATATACATATATGTATGTTTGCAATGGAGCGCAATTATGCAAACTATAGTTATAAGATACAAATATGATTTTTTATGTTTGTTATATATGAAAATTATTCTATTTTAAACTATTATAGCATAATGGTATTATAAAAAAATATAGAATATAACATAACATGAAAAACTGGTTCCAATTCAATATATGGTACGTTCTAAAATACTATATCGTAACTGAATAATAGGAGTAAATTAAATTTCAACCAACTTGGTGAAAGTAAGTTACTTACGTATCTTATTTTACATCAATAAATTCACCTTATTACTTAAAAAAGAAATTAACCGGGAAATAAATTTTCTTTACTATTTTTCAGAATATTGAACCAATTATATCTTTAAAGATACCAATTCATATTTATTAACTGTTAGCTATTTTCTTAAATACATTTTACACAAAAATCTACAATCCACATCAAAAGTAATAATTAGATAAATCTAGTTATGTGTCCTCCCATGTCTATGAGAAAGACATGTAACAAACTCTTATTAGACAAAATTAAACATATGGTACGTAACATGCTTCTCAAACTTTGTTTGGTAATATCTGAGTTTATGAAGGAATCAACAAATATTCATCAATTATTTTAGCGTTAAAAGTCGGAGAAATTATTTGTTGCTATCGATAAATTGAACTGCAAAATTTATCGATTTTTTTTGCGTCAAGATTCGAGAAAATACTTGTTACCTTCGAGTAAATTGAACCGCAAAGTTTATTTTGTTTCATTAACGAATAGATCCAACCTGTTTTGTTTTATAAAAAATAAAGAATAATATGGAGAAAACCAATTTTATTGGTTAAAACTCTGGTTAACTCATTAATGTTGGTGAAGTCAACAATTTTATTGTATTTTATTTTTAAGATTATAAATTTCATAAAGTAATTGAATGATAATTACTTGTAATAAGTTTTGTGACATGATTTAATTGTTATTTATATAGAGAAACATGATATGATAATTATTCATTACCAGTAAATGAATGTCATACATTTGTTTATATTTTTTTTCCCTGTCTGTCTGGTGTTGTTTGATATTTGTATTTGAGTCTAATTTATTCAAATTCATATTGAAAAGTTACACATCAAAGGTAAAGTGCTTCCCGTCAAAAGTCATTACATGCATATCCAGGTCTGAAACATCTAATTAAAAATAAAAAATTAGTTATCACTCCAACGCAATCTGTTGTAAGATACATTTATTCATATATATTATATATATATATATATATATATATATATATATATATATATATATATATATATATATATATATATATATAACCACCTTGGATATTCTTCATAGATATTCTTTAATAATTAATTAGTTAGATCAAGGAAGTCTTTCAGTTTTAAAAACTCCTTTCCCTCCAATTCCAGGAAGTCCAAATCCTGGAAGTCCTCCTCCTCCAATTCCCGAAGGTCCTCCGATTTTGGGGAGTCCTCCAATTCCTGGAGGTCCTCCAATTTTTGGAAGTCCTCCTATTCCTGGAAGTCCTCCAATTTCTGGAGGTCCTCCAATTTTTGGAAGTGTTCCTATTCCTGGAAGTCCTCCAATTCCCGAAGGTCCTCCGATTTTTGGAAGTGCTCCTAATCCTGGTAGTCCTGCTCCTCCAATTCCCGAAGGTCCTCCGATTTTGGGAAGTCCTCCAATTCCTGGAGGTACTCCAATTTTAGGAAGTGCTCCTATTCCTGGAGATCCTCCGATTCCTGGAAGTGCTCCTCCACTAATTCCTGAGGGTCCTCCCAATCCAGGGAGTCCTCCAATTCCTGGAAGTGCTCCTCCACTAATTCCTGGAGATCCTCCGATTCCTGGAAGTGCTCCTCCACTAATTCCTGGAGATCCTCCGATTCCTGGAAGTGCTCCTCCACTAATTCCTGAGGGTCCTCCCAATCCAGGGAGTCCTCCGATTCCGGGAAGTACCCCTCCACCTATTGTTGGAAGTCCTCCGATTCCGGGAAACCCTCCTCCGAGAAATTTGGCGTCATTTGTCTCACTTGTCTCTCCTGCACCAGATATCATACACATATTAAAGAAAATTATTCTTTATTAAAAAACTATATATACCATATAAAATATTTTTTTAAAAAAATATTATTTTTGCAAGGTTTTTTCATAGATTACTAAAAGTTTGTGTAATTCACCTACTCAAACTTGTGTGGCTGTGGAAATTAAGCTCTTGAATATTACTTAACTGTACAACTTCATTTTTAGATGAACAAAATAATTTAGGCTTTTATTAAGGAGGGAATGGAACAATGAAAAAATATTACGATTCAATTTAGATAGCGATTCAAAGTATTTATAAAAAAGTTTATGAGAGAAATGATTTGACTTTTTCAAACTATAGTACCTTTACTTAAAATACGACGTACGGAACTTACCCTTTTTCAAGGAACTCTGAGCCAACTTCCTAGCTGCAACCTTTGATGCTGTCACAAGAATAATAGCCAAAACAATTAGCCAAAATGCCTTCGATCCCATTTTTCTTTTTGTTTAAATATAACTACTATTTTGAATTATTATAATTGCTGAAAACTAATGAACATTTTCCCTCTATTTATAGTATTGTTCAATTTGAAATTTTGCATTAGTAGAGTCCGCTAGTTATTAATTAAGTTGGCAGATTAGACTAAATGAAATAACTATATATTGCACATTCCTAATTAGCTTTATGACAAAATATAATAATTATATATGGTTAAGAATTGAACAGATCGTGTTGTTTGAATTAACTATATTTAATTTATATATTATTGTAATATATGCTCTAACAGAGGTAGCGTCTTTTAGTATCCAAAAATGTTATAAATGTCCTGATTTACTAAGTAGAAGTTTTATATTTTAGTAAAAATTTTTCTCTAACAATATCGTTTATCTGAATACGTTTTATTTGCTATATAGCACATAACATGAAAAATTAATTCCTAAATAAACTTGTCCCTTATAGAGGATGTTACGCTCCCAATTAGAGTTTCAACATAATTCCTGAGTTTATATTTATTATTTGTATTTTTGGAATTAATTGAAAGGGTAAGGTAGAAAATAACTGAAATAAATACCCAATTCAATTTAGAATCTATATTGAAATTATTAAAATCAAATGAATCTAATATCGATATTCTATGTCCGTCACTGTCAATGAGAAAGACCAAGAACAAATTCTTATTAGCCTAATTAAAGATATGGCACATTAAGATACCTTTAATTTCTAAAGATAGTACTTTGACATTGAAACACTACATAAATAGCAAATTTTCGATAGATGTCTTATCAAAATTTGAGTTGGCACAAATAAGTTATTATTGAGTTGGCACAATATATATATATATATATATATATATATATATATATATATATATATATATATATATATATATATATATATATATATATATATATATATATATTTAGTATCAAGTAAAATTGTCAATCTCAATGATATCAATACAATATATGATATTAATTTATTATCAGTTAAGCGAAAATCATCATCGTTAATAAAGAAAAGGGTATGAGAAGTAATTTTTTATGAGAGAATGTGTATTTTTAAAAATTATTTTGCATTCGGATTTGAATATATAATTATTTTATATTTTATGACTCATTTACGTAATTTTTCCAAAAAATTAAATTAAAATAATATTCAGAAAATTGATCAACTTGGTCAAAAACTAAAAATTGTGGTTAAATAAATCATTAAAAATAATAGATAAATCAGTCAGCGATAAAAAAATTTTTCTCACAAATTTTGTCAGTTATTTTTATCAAAAATGCGATTAAAAGTTGTTTTATCGAAAAAATTGTTTTTCGAAAAGAGTGCTTGTTTTATTTTTGAACTTTTAGGAGTCGCCACTTAATTTTTTAGGAAAATTAAGAAAACTAGTTTCTAAACAACTTAAACAGAAAAATTGTTTTGAAACATTTTTTAGGGGGTTCGGGATTCATATTAGCGTCTTAGGAAGGTGTAAGGCACCTAAGACACTCCGCTTAACACGGTTTTCCGACGATTAACTTATTTGACTATTTTTGTTTTAACCTTTGCGAATCTTTTGTTATTTTGAAATTATCTAAATATTGGGCGAATATTCAAGTTCTGAAATATTTGTAGTTTATCTAGCCACTTCGCGAGTCTATTTCAAAATTGAACTTAAAGTTTTATCTAGACAAATTTTATGAAATTTACAATCTTTATTGTTTTTTAAGACTTAATTAAAGTAAAATCTTTTAAACCTTAATTTTGAGCAACCTGCAAGTTTGAAACTTTATTGTTTTAAGATTCAACTTTGATTTTAGGTTTGATAAAATAAAAGGCGTTCGATGGGGTTTGGATTCTTCTAATCCTAAGCTAACGGCATTTAAGAACACGTAAATAACTAATAAATAGAGAGAGAGAAGAGAGAGATTTTTGGGTCCAAATTCGGGTTCTGTTCGCCTTGACCGAGTTTTGGACCCACCTGTTTTTGGGTTTTGACCCATTTTTCACCTGTCCTATCTAAGCATACAAAAATAATTACAAAGAAAGTAAAACGACAAGGGCTTATGCCCATTACAAATAAAATACAAGAATAAAATAAAGAAAAGTCTTCTAGTCCGTTTTTGGGTTTCTTCAATCTTCAATCCTTGGAACTTCGAATCTATACTCCGGATTTGGATGGGAGACTTGATGAAAGTAGATCGAGTCTTAACGACTCTCTCGCGATGCAAGAGATAAAGAATCCATGAGGATTCATATGAGTTTACATGTAACAAGGAAAATAAAAGAAACACGAGTAAGTCCCTACTATATCACTAAAATATTACAGCAACCATTCAAACTCAAGCACTAGACTATGATAAAAAAAACCATTATTTTATTTATCTTTGCTTTCAAAGTGAACATAAGCAACTAAACAAGATTTTGCATATAGCAGATAATTGAACATGTAACACTTGATGGCATGCTATCAAATATGTAAATAAAAGGGTCATAGGTTTGAGTAACAATTAATGAGCAAGCTTCTAAGACAATATAGCAAAATAATAATTATAACAAGACATGTTTGGAACAGAGAAATAATCAATAAATTTCCCTTAAAATGGATTAATAATTTGGCATGGAAACTAATGACAAAGGCATTTCAATAGTCACGCGAAAAATACAGCAGCAATCCCAATTCGGAGCGACAACCACACAACTTAACTTGAAATCTCACCCTTATGTAACGGGATCTTACCAACATGCTACGATAAATGAACTCTAAACTGACAAAACTTTCTGCAGATGCCATTCAGATTCATATATATATATATATATATATATATATATATATATATATATATATATTATGATTTGTGACTAGAGCTTGAATTAGAAGTAGACCACATAATAATCGTTAAACCAAATCGACAACAACATCCACGCGGTCTATAAGCATTCCTATAGTGCCGAAGCACTAATATTCAATCGAAGTAAGAACACAAAAGATCAAGACGGGAACCAAAACATAATCAACAGCGAAAACAATGAACAAGCGTGACGAACAAAACTATAACAACAGAATCATTATGCGAGACGTCTTGAAAAATCAAACCAACTAACAAGATGTAATGTCTCCTATTCGCATCAACATGAACCATGATTCAAACTCCATAAAGAAATTTATAAAACAAAAGCGGAGGATGTACCTTCTTCGGGGCAGCGAACTGGGATGACACCGAGCGGAGAGGCGACGACTTCACAATCGGAGATGTGGCTGTTCAAAAACAACAGACGAAGAGACTCGAACCAAGAAACGTGACCACTTTTGTGTTCCGGTTCTGTTTCCGAAAGAATCCAACAAAATCGATAAACCAAATTTTCTCCCTTCAAAAAATGTCCGCCGAATCTCCAACTTCAAAAGCCCTTTTTTTTTCTCTTTTTTCAATCCGAAGAGGGAGAGGGTCTAAATAGAAAAACAATTAGGGTTTTCGAAGAAGGGGCGGGCAAAACGAATTCGAAATTCGAAATCCGACCCCATGATTGGGTCAAACTTCTTTTCTGCCAGCTCGACTCCATTTCGACCGAAAGAGAAAAGGGGAATTTGTGGCTGTTGGGGGGAATTTTAACGTGGGATAAGGAGAGAAAGAGCGTGGGAGAGCGTAGGAGAGAGAGACGCGACGCAAGAGAGAGGTCGCGTGAGAGAGGCTGCGGCTGGCTTTCTGTTTTGGAAGGGAATTAATTTGCTGGGTTTCTGTTTTGGGGTCCTCTTTCGCGTGAGGGGCGTGGGAGACGAGGGAGAGAGAGAGCGTGGGAGAGAAGAGAAGAGCGAGAGAGATCGTGAGGGAGCGACTGGGGGGGAACGTTTCTGGAATTTGCGTGGGCTGCGTTTTCTGGGATTTTGGCGCCTGTTTGGAGGGGAAGAAGAGAAAGAAGAGGGAGAGAGAGAGCGTGGGAGAGATGAGAAGAGAGGGAGAGATCGTGAGGGTTGAGGGAGACGGAGGCAGAGAGAGAGGTCGCTTCGGGGAAGCTCGCATGGGGAGACGCGAGGAGAGGAGAAAGCGGAGAGAGGGACGCGTGAGGGAGAGACGCTGGGTGTTGCTTTCATTTTTTGGGGCTGTCTGTTTTTCTGCCTTTTTTTTCTGTGTTTTTTGGGAATTGTTGGGATGAAGGAAAGGGGAGGAAGAAAGGGGGATGGGGCCGGGTCGTGGGTTTGGGTCGGGTCAGGGGTTTGGGTCGGGTTATTGGATTGGGTATTGGGTTGGGTTGTGTTAAGAGTTTGGGCCGGGTTAAAAGGGATTTGGGCCGCCTGGATGTTGAAGTGGGAATTAATTTGTGGGCTGGAATTAAAGTGGTGTTGGGTTGGGTTGGATTTAATTTAGTGGGTTGGTTTCGAAATATACACAGGATATACCGGCTGTATACACAACTAAGTAAGCATTAAATTGTTATATTTTCGCAAAATTGTAAAACTAATTAACTTAAGTAATTTGAAAACTCACGAAGCTCGATAATTAATTTATACCAACGTGGGTCAAAAATTGGGTGTCAACAGCTGTCCCTCATTTTACTTGGGTTGATGCAAGCGACTCGAGGAAAATGAAGTTGACCGAACCAATTTTGACTAACCCCATCATTTTCCAAAGGAAGGATTTGACAAAGGGTTTAGGAATTATGGCCGAACCCTTGAAACGGGTTTCCTACATATCTCAAGCTATATGAGAATTCAGGCCACTTGTAGTTCGATAAGCTTGATTTACCGCACGATTTGAAAGAATCAAAAGCCACCTCGACACCGAATTATGAAGGTATCGAAATGCTCGAGAATAGAATTCGAGAGCGAATGTTGGAATACAGCCGAGTTTTCAACATAGAATCCGCCTACATATCCTTAGACCTTCGGAATCAGGCTGTGTGTAAGTTCGACTCGATTGGTGGAAAAAGGAAATCTATTATGCTAGATTACCTTAGGTTTCGGACGAGTGACAAATTAAACGAGTATGAAAAGGAGGCTTGTAACCTCTTAGCCATGAATGTGGAGCTCTTCACATCCATAGATAAGAACTAACACGGACATAATTTCCAAGTTCTTGGCGTATTGTCACTCAGATTGGAAACTTGCTTCCGATAAGTTGAAACCTCCGGATGCGAGACTGAAACTGACAGAACCAAAGAAAGACCGACATGACTCGAGAGGGGTGGTTCGATCGTGGTGGAAGTCGCTCCTCTGCTCGCGTCCTAAGAGTTTGACATTCCTCTTTGGACTGTGTCCCAGTTCGCTGCTAAGAAAAAGTTCCACGCTGTGCTGCATCCTTTTTTATGTCGTCCGCACCTGTGGTTTGGTTTGAGAATTCATCCTCTTGGATGCTCTCGACAAAGATTGAGATAAAAACTTGTCAGCTTAAAAAATGCAATCAGGATGGGAGATAGTGTCTTTTTACCATGTCAACACTTCATTGTTCTCCTCAATATTTGACGCTGACTCGATCGGTCTGACGTCATGCAAATAAAGCTTATGCCTTGTGTTTTGCAAATAAAATCTTCAATATACTCCTCATTTAAATATGAATGGCCCTCTCGGCAGTTTGAATATGAATGGCCCTCTTGGCAGTTTGAATATGAATGGCCCTCTTGGCGGTATGAATATGAATGGCCCTCTTGGCGGTATGAATATGAATGGCCCTCTTGGCGGTATGAATATGAATGGCCCTCTTGGCGGTATGAATATGAATGGCCCTCTTGGCAATGTATACATTTGACTAGGCATGAAATCTTCTCGTCGTGTATAAAAAATTGACTCGCGATGCATGATTTCCGCTACGCATGATTTCCGCGATGCATGATTTCTGCGAGGCACAAAGTCTTCTCGCGATGCATAAATTTTGACGAGGCATGAAATCATCTTGTCTCTTTTGATGATAACGGCAGGACGACCTCCAGGTAATGTATCGTCTCGGTCCAAGATAACTATCTCCTCTGGGGTAATGCATTGTCCTGATTGGCCCTCTTGGCGGTATGAATATGAATGGCCCTCTTGGCGGTATGAATATGAATGGCCCTCTTGGCGGTATGAATATGAATGGCCCTCTTGGCGGTATGAATATGAATGGCCCTCTTGGCAGTATGAATATGAATGGCCCTCTTGGCAGTATGAATATGAATGGCCCTCTTGGCAATGTATACATTTGACGAGGCATGAAATCTTCTCGTCGTGCATAAAAATTGACTCGCGATGCATGATTTCCGCTATGCATGATTTTCCGCGATGCATGATTTCTGCGAGGCACAAAGTCTTCTCGCGATGCATAAATTTTGACGAGGCATGAAATCATCTCGTCTCTGTTGATGATAACGGCAGGACGACCTCCGGGTAATGTATCGTCTCGGTCCAAAATAACTATCTCCTCTGGGGTAATGCATTGTCCTGATTGACAATGACCATCTTGCTTGATCTTGTGAAGCGAATAGCACTCTTTATGAAAATCGTAAACTCTTTCTTAAGATTCTGTTTGATTTGCCTTTGATTTCTCCTTGTTCATTAGTCGGAAGAATTTTGCCAATTTCAAAGCAAAGTTATAAACCTGCATCCACAGAAAAATTGTCAGTTTTAAAGATGTACTGATCTGTGTCGATTTCTTCAGTTGTCTTCTCTTTGTATTGCTATCTCCGGTTGATTTCCTGACTTCCCGACTCTTGATAGATAAGATAAAAATTTATGCCAAACAAATGAAATGTAAAAGGGAAAAATTTAAGAGAAATAAAATTTAGAGAAATAGTATCTTAACAAGGTCACTGCCAAGTCATGTCATATCAGGCTTAACAAACTTCTTTGGGCTTGACATTGATCATTTACCGGTGAGTCTTCGGAATCACTCCGGACTTATAGGTAAGGTCTGTAATGAAATTTTGAGGTCATTCTCAAAATTTCTGTCCCAGTTTACTGTCTTACTTATCCTTTCATCGTAACTGAGCAGATTGCGGAGTTTTTGAGATCTTCTCAAAATTTCTGTCGCAGTCGCAGATCTCAAAATATCTTTATTTTGACTTGCTAAAACGGAAACTTCTTTTGGAGAATTTTGAGTTCCTCTCAAAATTTTGTTCCAGTTTCTATTGTAAAGAGGAATAAAAATCTTACGAGAGATATGACCGAACCCTTGTGGTGTTTACGTATCCCGTTGAGGCAGGAATTCAGGTCAAATGTAGTTCCTCTTAAAGGTTGATAAGAATAAAACTTACAAAGAAACCGACCGAGGCCGACAAAGGCCGCCTACGTATCTCATTTTTGAGAATTCAGGTCGAACGTAGTTCAGACCGTAAAACTTTGGTCTTTTGTTTTGACTCGTTAAAGAAGTCCAACTTCAAATGAATTTTTGAGACCCTCTCAAAAATTCTGTCCCAGTTTCCATTATGAAGAGAAATGGAAATCTTACTGGGTATATGACCGAGCCGTTGTGGCGCCTACGTATCCCGTTGGAGCAGGAGTCAGGTCAAACGTAGTTCCGACCGTAAAATTTTTAAAGGGGGTAAATGGGGTGACCGAAGCCGACATAGGCCGCCTACGTATCTCATTCTTGAGAATTCAGGTCATACGTAGTTCGTTACAAGAGGGATAAGAATTCAATTTGAACAAATACAAGTAAACAGAATGATTACAAGAAAATGATAGAAAATGCAAGACTGAACTTCACGTGTAGTATCTCTTGACAGCATCTGAGTTGATAGGCTTGGGCCATACGGTGCCATCCATCTCGGATAGGACTAAAGCACCTCCAGATAGTACTTTGCGAACCATGTAAGGACCTTGCCAGTTTGGTGCGAATTTTCCTTTGTACTCGTCTTGATGAGGAAAAATACGCTTAAGGACCAACTGACCCACCTCAAAATTTCTGGCTCTTACTCTTTTGTGAAAAGCGCGAGTCATTCTGTGTCTATATAACTGGCCATGGCAGACGGCGACCATCCTCTTCTCATCAATCAAAGCTAACTGATTAATCCGTTTGCTAACCCACTCAGCATTACTTAGCTCAGCTTCCTGGATGATCCTTAGAGACGGTATCTCGACTTCAACAGGTATGACTGCTTCGGTTCCATATACTAGCAAATATGGAGTAGCCCCAGTCGATGTTCTGACCGTTGTTCGATATCCTAGTAGAGCATATGGCAACATTTCATGCCAACCTCGCTGTTTGTCAATCATTTTCCTCAGAATTTTCTTGATATTCTTGTTGGCGGCCTCTACAGCTCCGTTCATTTGAGGGCGATAAGCAGTTGACCTTCGGTGAATAATCTTAAATTGTTCACATATCTCTTTCATCAAATGACTGTTGAGATTTGTACCGTTATCAGTGATGATGGATTCTGGGACTCCAAATCGGCATATCAGATTGTTGCGGACAAAGTCGGCCACCACTTTCTTGGTTACCGATTTGTAAGAGGCTGCTTCCACCCATTTGGTGAAATAATCAATGGCAACCAAGATGAATCTGTGTCCATTAGAAGCGGATGGCTCTATAGGACCAATGACATCCATTCCCCAAGCTACAAATGGCCAAGGTGAGCTCATAGCGTTAAGCTCGTGAGGTGGCACTCGTATCAAATCCCCGTGCACCTGACATCTGTGGCATTTTTGCACGAATTTGCAACAGTCTTTCTCCATAGTCATCCAGAAGTACCCAGCTCGTATGATCTTCCTTGCCAAAGTGAGCCCATTCATATGTGTACCACACACTCCGGCATGTATCTGTTCAATAAGCCTCATAGCTTCAACAGCACCCACACATCTTAGAAGGCTCAAATCTGGAGTTCTCCTATATAGGACTTCTCCATTTAGGAAGAAATTGAGAGACATACGGCGTATCAATTTCTTTTGATTGGTCGTAGCGTCTTCAGGATAAGTCCCAGACTCCAGATACCTCTTTATGTCAAAGTACCAAGGCAAACCGTCTGGTTCTGATTCGACATGTGAACAATGGATTGGATGTTCCTTCAGCTCTATATACAGTGGGTCGATGCAATCTGTATCCGGATGTTTAATCATCGAAGCGATGGTGGCAAGAGCATCGGCCAATTCATTCTGTATTCTGGGCGTATGTCTGAACTCGATCTTGGGAAACCTTTTGCATAACTTCTGCACATACTGTACGTAAGGTATAATCTTCGGGTTCTTCACAGCCCATTCACCTTGAACCTGGCGAATCAAAAGGTCTGAATCCCCAATGACCAATAATTCGTAAACATTCATGTCGATGGCCATTTTCAGACCAAGAATACAAGCTTCGTATTCGGCCATGTTGTTGGTGCAATTAAATCGGAGCTTAGCTGCTATGGGATAGCGTTGACCAGATTCTGACACTAAGACTGCTCCGATACCTTTACCTTGATGATTTGCCGCTCCGTCAAAGAATAATCTCCAACCTGGATAAACTTCAGAGATATCTTCACCCACAAATGACACTTCTTCATCGGGAAAATATGTCTTGAGAGGTTCATACTCTTCATCAACGGGGTTTTCCGCAAGATGATCAGCCAAAGCTTGTGCCTTTATTGCCTTCTGAGTCACGTACACGATGTCAAACTCACTCAATAGCATTTGCCATTTATCTAACTTCCCGGTCGGCATCGCTTTCTGGAAAATATACTTCAACGGATCCATCCTGGAGATAAGATATGTAGTATACGATGACAGATAGTGTCTCAGCTTCTGAGCAAGCCACGTCAGAGCACAGCATGTTCTTTCCAGCAAAGTGTAGCGAGACTCGTACGGAGTAAATTTTTTGCTGATGTAATAGATTGCCCTTTCCTTCTTCCCTGTCTCGTCGTGTTGACCCAGTACACATCCAAATGCACTATCTGAAACTGACAAATACAGTAGCAAAGGACTCCCTTCTCGTGGAGGAACCAACACTGGTGGGTTAGACAAGTAGCTCTTGATAGCGTCGAAAGCGGTCTGGCACTCCTCAGTCCACTTAGTCGGAGCATCTTTCTTCAGCAACTTGAAGATAGGCTCACATACCACTGTCGATTGCACTATAAACCGGCTGATGTAGTTTAACCTCCCCAAGAAACTCATCACTTCTTTTCTCGTCTTAGGTGGAGGTAACTCCTGAATTGCTTTAATCTTGGAAGGGTCAAGCTCAATACCTCTTCTGCTGACTATAAACCCCAACAACTTCCCAGCTGGGACTCCAAAAGCACATTTGGCGGGATTTAGCTTCAGGTTGTACCGACGCAAATGTTCAAAGAATTTCCTCAGGTATGTCACATGATCCGAACTCTCGCGGGATTTAATTATGACGTCGTCCACGTACACTTCAATTTCCTTGTGAATCATGTCATGAAAGATAGTCGTCATGGCTCTCATGTAAGTGGCACCGGCGTTCTTGAGGCCGAACGGCATCACCCTGTAGTGATACACACCCCAAGGCGTGATGAATGCCATTTTTTCTGCGTCTTCTTCATCCATCAAGATTTGGTGATAACCCGCGTAACAATCCACAAATGACTGCATCTCATGTTTGGCACAGTTGTCAATCAGAATATGGATATTTGGCAACGGAAAATTATCCTTTGGACTAGCTTTGTTGAGATCTCTGTAATCGACACAAATCCTGATTTTTCCATCTTTCTTGGCGACCGGAACGACATTTGCCAACCAGGTGGGATATTATGTTACCTCTACCAATCGAGACTCTATCTGCTTGGTGATTTCCTCCTTAATCTTCAAACTCAATTCAGGCTTGAATTTCCGAGTTTTTTGTTTCACCGGCTCGAACCCTGGGTTGATAGGTAGCTTATGAGATACGACATCGGTACTCAACCCCTCCATATCACCGACTTTCCAAACAAACACATCATTGTATTCGGCAAGTAAATGAACCAGGCTCTCTTTCTGAGTCTCATTCAGGTGGGTGCTGATCTTAACCTCTTTGACGCATTCTGAATCTCCCAAATTCACCGTCTCTGTTTCCTCCAGATTCGGTTTATGTTGATTCTCGAACTGTCGGAATTCTTCTGCTATATAATCCGGTTCCCCACTTTCTTCGTCGTAGTCGTCGACCTTGTCGTCCTTTGTCTCATTTTGTTCATTTTGCCCATGACATGACATGACATTGGCAGGTCTATAACTTATGTTACTGAAATTATAAACAGAAAAAATTAGGAAAGTAAAGTATGACAAACAACTGAATAAGTAAATTAAAATTAAAGAGGCTTTCATTTAAAACAAAATGCAAACTTCGGGCATGACATGGAGCCATGTTGCCTTTCGAATGTCACAAAAAAAAAATCAAAACTTGAACAATCAAGAAAATGTAGAAATGGCGAGTCTTGGGTATCCTCCGGACAACCACCGATTTTGGTGTACATAAAATAACTCTTTTCTACCGAAGAGTTCGGGACATCAGGATCGGCGTGGAAGTCCAGTTCTGCAGCACCTCCCCTGGTTCAGCATCATGAATACCAGCTGACTCAACCTCCTCCTCGACAATAACATTGATCTCTTCGAAGAGGTCACAGATTCCTTCCCCAAAGTCTTCAGGCTCGACACACTTCCTGATTGGAAAGGATTGATACAGAAACGGGATCGGCTTAGCCAACTCTTGACCTCTTTTCTTCTTCATCTTCATGTCGTCATCTGTGGGGATGTACCCCAAACCATATTTGGATCCTTTAAGAAAGGCCGGAATAGGCTCAATAGTTTCTTGGGAATCTCTTCCCAATTCGAAACCTGGCTCGAACCCATTCCGCAGCATCACCGTGGCTATCATTTTGTGTACGGCTGGCATGGGGTTCTGCGGGGCTAAATCTTCATTGGTGGCTTTCACCAGCTCTACCGTGTAAAAGTCTGCACCTTGCGGCATCTCATCAATGACCGACACCTGCTTGCCCGAGCGACTTCCCTCGCCGTGAATCACTAACTCTTCATTTTTCCATACAAGCTTCATCATTTGATGGAGAGTAGAGGGGACGGCTCCAGCCATGTGGATAAATGGCCTTCCTAAAAGAAGGTTGTAGCTAGTGTCTATGTCCAATACTTGGAATTGCGCACTGAACTCTGCGGGGCCCATTTGAAGGGTCAAAGTCACTGCCCCCAATGTGTCTCTTTGCATTCCATCAAACGCTCTTACATTGACCTGGTTTTGCTCCAGACTCCCCAGGTCAAAATTTAGTTGCCTCAACATTGACAGTGGGCAGATATTCAAACCGGATCCATCATCTATCAAAACACAGTTGACAACTTTTCCACGACATATCACGGTAATGTGCAGTGCTTTGTTGTGGGTTCTTCCTTCGACTGGCAACTCATTGTCACAAAAGCTGATCCGGTGCCCCCGAATGACTTGATGAATCATGGCAGCCACGTTGTCACTACTTGTACCTGAGGGTACATATGTATCATCAAGAGCTTTCATTAAGGCCTGCCTGTGGGACTGAGAGCTCATTAGCAGGGCCCACACGGAGATCTGAGCCGGAGTCTTCTCTAAATGTTTGACGATGGAATAGTCCTTCGGTTGCATCCTTCTCCAGAACTCTTCTGCTTCCCCATCGCTTATCGGCCTCTTAGTATGGTCCTTCTTCTGTCCTCCGAGAGCAAGCTTATCAGGAGTATAGCACCTTCCGGACCTGGTCATGCCTTGGGCCACAGCAGTTTCAATTACAAATTTAGGCTTGACGAGAGTTTCTGAAGGCACCAAAGCAACAGCCTTTGCGGGTGTCAGAATAACAAACTTTCTCTTTTCCTTGACGCTTAAAGAAGCGACAGCCCTTTCTAAGTCCTCATGCACAATAGGAGTAATCATCTTTGTTTCACACCCGTCTTCATCCGTTTCAATCATATTAACGTTGCTACCTCCATGATCCGGCAACGGATTTGTGTTGACGTTTGGGGCCGCCGGCTGAAGAGAAACTACCTCCTGATCGATCAGGTCTTGGATTCTGTGCTTAAGGTTGATGCAATTTTCAGTACTATGCCCAACACCGTTGGAATGATAAGCACATCTCTGCTCAGGTCTGTAGAATCTGGAATCGACATCCACGGGCTTGGGCCCCACAGGGTGGATGTATCCGGCCGCGGATAATCTTTCGAACAATTTAGTTTTGCTTTCAGCCAACACGGTGAAGCTTCTGGAGGGCTTCTTCTCAGACCTGGGGCTAAGGGGATCATACCCGCCCTGTTGAGGGGGAGGGACTTGTTGGTAATTGCGGGTGTTAGGTCGTGGAGCTTGGGTTCTGGGTAGGGATTCGTTTGATAGTTTGGCATTGGGGCTTGGTAATTTGGATGGGGGCTTTGATACGCTGGGGTCTGTATTTGATATGCGGGGGACGGTGCTTGATAGCTTGACTGTACATTGGCACAGTTGGGAGCAATATTCGGATAAGGGTAATCTGCATATATGGGAGAAAACTTTTGGAGATTTGGGGGTGGGCTTTGGTATGACGAAATTTGAGCATTCGGATAGGTGGGGGCAGTATTGTGGTTATTAGGATGATTGGATTATGGGTAGTAGTATCGGGAGGGCTTGGAATGATTTCGGGAGTGTGACGGGTCTCTAGGGGTTTTTCCTCCCCCATACGAGACAGCAGCAACTTCCTCTCTTCTCTTCCTTATCAATCCTGAAGACCCAGGTGACGCGGATACACGGGCTATTTTCCCCGATTTCAAACCATCTTCGATAGTCTCGCCAACTTTGACCATCTCAGCGAATTTAGCTCCGACTAGCAACATGATTCGATCATAGTACTCTGGATCCTGTACCCGCACAAACACTTCCACAATCTCTTTCTCGGTCATGGGCGGCCTTACCCTCGCAGCTTCTTTCCTCCATCTGTAGGCAAATTCTCTATATCTTTCAGTTGGTTTTTGCTTCATCTTCTCTAGAGAATACCGATCGGGAACTATTTCGACATTGTAGGCGAATCGATCAACGAAATCCTTAGCCAACGTATTCCAATTGGGCCACTGTCTGGTTTCGTGTGAAGAAAACCACTCGAGAGCCTCCCCAAATAGACTTCGGCTGAAAAGTCGCATTAACAAAGCCTCATCCCTGCCAACTCCCATGAGCTGGTCACAATATGCTCTCAAATGCGCCATAGGGTTGCCTACTCCCCCAAAGGTGTCAAACTTTGGAATTTTAAACCCTTCGGGAAGGTTCAAATCTGGGTGGATGCACAATTCTGCATAACTGAGTCCGACGGCGTCTGGGATGCATTGTAGTTCTTTCATAGCCTTTTTGATTTCCTCCTTTATATCGATTTTTACTTCTTCTTTTGCCTTCCATTCTCTTTCCTGCTCTTCATAGTGATCCAACTCAGAACCGTGCCCCTCGTGCTCGGTCAGAACGGGAATTTGGAAGGTGGCTCTTTTTGGGAGGGGTGGAGCTATAGAAGGACTTGGGACGTTTTGGGCGGTCTGGTAGTTCTGTGGGTAAGCCTGAGGATTGGTGTTCTGGTTTAAATGTTGATAAGGTATTTGGGGATTGAAGGCTGTTTGAGTTTGGTTTTGATTTTGTGGTGGTGGAGCAGTTTGAGTGTTCTGAGGATAGGGTGGCATTTGAGGGTGGTTATTTGGAAGAAGTGGAGGAGCTTGGTAAGATACAGAAGCATATTGGGGATGTTGGGTTGTTAAATCTATCCCAGATGGATTATGCACAGGTGTAGAAGACTGGTTCTGAGTCGGATCCATGTTTGCTGAAGGGAAGTAGATCGGAGGTCTTGTATCAGCAATATTATCACCAAATCCAGGTGGAGGCGCATCCTGTCTCCGTTGCATTTCAACTTTCATTTCAGCAATCTCTCGTATTAATTGCATGATCAGTTCGTTCTGTTCCACTAAGGTGGGCTGAGCCACCACGACATCAGTAAGACGCGCTTCGTCGTTGTGGTCTCCCATAACTTTCTTTCCTTTGTCTGAATTGGGTCTAGGGAAGGAATCTGTAGGACCTTTCGATCTGGTGAAGTAAGGATGATCTGCCAGCTTTGATCGACACAGACCAGTTAAAAGGTACCTGAGAAGTGAAACAACTCAAAGGCAGATTTGTTAGTGCATATTCGGGGTACGAAAATACATAATATCACATAGAGAACAGGTAAACACACAAGTTGCTTTGTTTGAGGATATCTTTATCCCACGAATGAGAACTGGAAAACATTTTTTTTTCAACAAGCAGGAGTTTGCTCGTTTTTTTTTTTTTTTTTTTTGGTGAGAAACTTAAGACTCGAAAATTTTGGTCGGACATCTTGCAATAGTGGATTCTGTATATTCTTTGGAATTTTAGCTGGGAGTGGGTTTACGATATCCTCAATCATAGCATAACACATAAACATTTAAACATATATATCGCGTCCTAAGCATGCATGTGACCCTTTTGTGCCAAGGGTAGGCCTAACGATTTGAAGGATGTATATGCTTTTTAAAACCTGATTTATTATTCCTAAAATAGCATCCAAAATGTCTGATAAACATAAACAGAAAGTAGTCCTGAAAATAAATTACAAAACAAAGTGCAAATAAAACAGTCCCTCGCAGGGGATGGTAAAAATCAGGACTCCTCTGATCCTTCGCCAAGTCTGGTCCTCTTGGCGATGTTGACCTCTTCCCACATGGCATATCTATCCGCCCAGAGATGATCTCTCGCCAATCGAGCTCCTTCTTGATGACTGAACCCCTCTAACGATTGAATCTGTCGCTCCATGCTATCATCTAACTCTATCATGCATTGTCTGGCACTTCGCAGTTCTTGTTTCAATCGAGCTATGACTTTGGCATCTTCAGAATGGCGACGTTGATGCTCTAATTCACTCTTATCAAATTTCTCTTGAAGGCGGTGAAGTCGAACTTGATGTTTGGCTCCAACATCGGCAATAACGTGAGGAATGTTCGGACCAGGCTCAATTGTTCCAGCGAGACTCTTTTTTAACCATTCTTTGTACTCCCTCGAACATTCCGGACGAAACCTATCGGGTACAGGCTCACCCAACACTCTTCGAGATCTCCACATCCTACGCATGTCTTCGGAAAATACAACTCGCCCATTCTTGTGGTCAGTTACGAATTTCCTCATATCTGCAATCTGGGGCAACTCCTGTTTCCCTCCTAGTTGCCTCAACACTCGACCGGGAGTGTATGGCCTGGTTCCTCTTAACCCAGCAAATACCAAATAAGGGACTTTTTCAGTTCGAACCACCATATTCTTAGTTACCACCAAACTATCTATCGACCATTGCACGTCTTCTTCTCTCAGCCCTCGAAGCCTTGGATACCAAAAACTTTCTCCTCCAGTCTTGTTGCAACGATTGTGATACAACCACCAGTCATGACTATGTAGCTCGTCGGATCGTCTTAAGGGATCAGGTTCTTTTGGGTTATGAGTCTTGATTAAATGACGCATCATCCACCACTGTAGTATAAGATTACACCCTTGAAAGAAGCGTTCTCCGTTCTGACATTTGTCTAAAGCCCTGTAGATGTCGGCCAGAATCATAGGCGCTAGAGTGTAATATTTTGTCGATGTTTTGTAATCTACTCCATAAAAGATGGCATGAGTGACCATAAATATACTGGGATGAATAGTGTATTTTGGCCCTTGGGGAAAAACCATCGTGCCGAGCAAACATATCGCAAATGCAAGGGGACGCGTCTCTTTCCATTTTTCTTTTGAGACGAACTCGTCTTCATGTTTCTCATAAGCCCTTGCACGCCCAAATCGATAATATAACTTTCGGAAAGGTATGTTCGGGCCAGGGAGCTTGTCCATCCACTCGGCTTTAACCAATGATAACTTTTCTTTAATTTCAGCAAAATCCCATGCTATAGGATTTAGGAGATCTGTATCTGGATGTCGTTTCCTTTTGTTGCACATGGCGACACTTTCATAACTGATAAGAATTTCTTCTATAGTCGGCGTCAACTCTACTTCCCCAAATTGAAAAACCATATTCTCGCTATCCCAGAATTTCACCATCGTTCCAATTAAGCCAGGCCACGCATTCATCTCTAGCAACGACGGAAGATGACCTATGTGTTTCTGAACAATCCTTTTATCATCGTTGTTCATGAACTTCCACCATACTTTAAGGAAAGGGTCGGGGATAGTAACCATTCTTGTTTTCAAAGGTTTGTGTGTTGAATTCATCCTACAAAATAGCGAACAAAATTTAGTCAACCCCCAACCCGTAGACAATTTTTTTTTTTTTAAATGCATATACATCCTTCAATTAACACATAAGCATGATTGTCCGTTTTTGGCAATTTGGGCCAAATAGACACAAGGTGGGCTTCTAATGGGCTCAACGCGCCTTGGGCGTTGGGTCGTCTTAGTTCAAATGTTCTTACGTTCGGGTTTTTGGCTCGGCTCTACACTAGTTGACTAAGAGTGACTTTTGAAAGGACCGGGAACCCAAACGGACAATTTGGGCTGAAACTTGCGACAACCATTGGACGCCTAACGAACCAATAAATTGCCGCTAATTTCGAAATAGGGTGAGTATAAAAAAGTCCGGCTGCGGTTCCGCAAACCGTCCTTTAATATACTATATATACACATCGGAAATATGCCATGAGAGATATGCAATTTTTCAAAATTTAAAGCTTTAAACAATTTAAACAAGTAAACAGTTATCACAAATAGTCAAACGAGTTAACCTTAAGGTTAGAATCCTCCAAATAGTCCCCAGCGGAGTAGCCATTTCTGTTTTATCGAAAATTTAATATTTCGAAAAGAGTTTGTTTTATTTTCGACTTTTAGGAGTCGCCACTTAATTTTTAAGAAAAATCAAGAAAACTTATTTCCAAAACAACTTAAACAGAAAAATTTGTTTTGAAACATTTTTAAGGGGGTTCGGGATTCATATTAGCGTCTTAGGAAGGTTTTGAAGGCACCTAAGACACTCCGCTAACTTACGGTTTTCCAACGGCTAACTTATTTGACTATTTATTATTTTAACCTTTGCGAATCTTTTGTTATTTTGAAATTATCTAAATATTAGGCGAATATTCAAGTTCTGAAATATTTGTAGTTTATCTAGCCACTTCGCGAGTCTATTTCAAAATCGAACTTAAAGTTTTATCTAGACAATTTTTTTATAAATTTTACAATCTTTATTGTTTTTAGGACTTAACTAAAGTAAAACCTTTCAAACCTTAATTTTGAGCAACTTGCAAGTTGAAACTTTATTGTTTTAAGATTCAGTTTTAATTTTAAGTTCGATAAAATAAAAGGCATTTCGATGGGGTTTGGATTCTTCTAATCCTAAGCTAACGACATGTAAAACAAAACGTAAACAAATAGTAAAGAGAGATTGAGAGAGAGAGGGAGAGAGAGAGATCTGGGTCCAAGTTTTCGGGTTCTGTTCGCCTTGACCGAGTTTCGGACCCACCTGTTTTGGGGTTTTCAACCCATTCACCTGTCCTATCTAAACATACACAATAAAATACCAAAAATACAACAACGAGGGCTTATGCCCATTACAAGATAAAACACAAAAATAAATAAAAATATATAAAAGTGTCTTCCAATCTTTCTTCTTCCAACTCCTTCAATCTTCCAAACACTTGATGGGTTGACTCAAAAAGGAACACGTGAGTCTTTATGACTCTTCCGAATACCTACAGGAGGATGGAGTCCCAAACGGACTCGAGGTAGAATTTCACATGCAACCAAACAAACACGAAGTTAAGAAAGGAACGTGAACTCTTAACACAAAAAAATAGAAATAAAATAGTGATAATAATAAAAGAAGAAACAGAGGAAACAAAACATCAATAATGTAATTTAGAAAACAAGGATGCATAAACTATTATTAGCCATAGTGCTAAGTGTCGTGATATAATCGAAACAGAATACAATTACTCTCACATATGACTAAATAAACTCATCACATCAGTATGAGACAATGACAACATAAAAAGGTGACAAAAGATCATGTATTTTTGAACTCCCAACAAACGGATCTTTCCATGTTAACAGGCTAACCACAAACTAGCTGACGTGAAATAACAAAAAACGGGATAGAACCGACTATCATTGCAACATCAATAACAACAAAACAGTGCCATTTCATGCTAAAAACCTCAATGCAAGCTAGATATATTTAGAGCTAGCCTAACATTTTTAAATACATAACCACCATACCCAGCTGTTCGATATAAGACAACGGGTTATACGTCGAAGAAACCGGGTGGACATCCTTAAGGACAAGAAACAGATGCAAAGCCCCCATATTAACCTTGCTAAAAAAAATAACTACCACCATAACACCTTACGAGATAAGATTTAGAGTCAGTATACGTCGTGCAAGGTCAGCCAACCAACGAAAATGGCTGCCTCGCGACGACAGACTCAGAAAACAGTGAGAGAACACTAAACATACAAACTTCAGCGAAACAAACCGACACAAAGTAAAAATCCGTAAGCATTTCTTACATAGTAACCATCGTTTGAAAAAAAAAACATAATGCAAAAGCACCATCTAAACTCGCTGGAAACAGATGCTTATCGCCAGAACAGCTTGCGAAATAAAATTTAGAGTCGGCATACATCGTGCAAGATCAGCCAACCAACGACAATGGCTGCCTCGCGACGATGGACTCGGAAAAGAGCAGGGAAGCACAAAACCGACAAACTTCAGCAAACAACCCAATACAAATAATCACTAACATCAAAAATAGCCATAACCAACAAAGGGTTTTAGTAACAGAACCTATCATTGCTACAGCGATCAACAGCACATTACAATAATTCGAAAATTCACATATCAACTTGCTTACATAAGAGAATAGCAAACGAAGGAACATTGATGGTAAGTTGCGTTAAAGCAAGCTGAATGTTACCTTTCTGAGCGCAGTGAACAGGGACGGGTACGAGCAAAGGAACAAGAAGGAACCACGACTTCACAGCCTAGAATCAACCTTCGCTCCGAATGGACAGAACTCAAACGCTTCCCTCAAACAAGGACTTAGAACCACTCCCCTTTAGAATGAAGAAACGAATCCTTAATCGGCGAAGGATGAGTGAGTGTAGAACACTTAACAGAACTCACTGAGTTTCCTATCGACTAATAGAAATTTATCCGAGAAACCCTCTTTTTCTTCGACCTCTTGATTTTCCAATGGTTCCTCTACAAAGACAGAAGAAACGGAATCCAATAATTCCCGAAAATCCCCGACCCAAAATTGCTATCCTCAGAAATTGATAACCAAAAAAATCCTCCGAATCTCCAACTTCAAAAACCTGTCCTAAAATCTGAAGAGGGGGGGGGGTTTAAATAGAAAGAACCACTAGGGTTTTCGCGTGGGGTAGGGAGAGCGTATGTTTTGCCTTTTTTCCGGGAATTGGGGGGTGTTTTCTCTTTTTCGTTGGGTTGGTGGGTCGTGCGAAGGGGTGTCTGGTGGGGTTCTGTTTCTGGGAATCGTGGGGGTGGGGAAGAAAGGGGGTCGCGTGGGCGTTGGGAGAGAGACGCGACGCGAGGGAAGGGAGAGAGCGAGAGCGTGGGAGAGACGAGCGTGGGCGAGACGCGTGAGGGAAGTTTCTGCGTCTGTTTTTCTGGGAATTTTGGAAATGGCCTCTGTTTTTTTGGTTGTGGGTGAGGGGAGAAGAAGGAAAGGGGAATGGGTCGGGTCGGTTAGGATGGGTGTTGGGTCGGGTGTTGGGTCGGGTCGGCGGGATGGGTTTGGGCTGGAGCGGGTAAGGGAGAAATGGGCTGGATTTATTAAATTAAAAGGGAAGGGTTGGACGGGATTTTGGGCCTGGGGGTCGATTGGGCCTACAAATTGGACATGGGAAATTGATTTGGGGTTGAGGGGGATGGGCTGAAATTGGAATGGATTGTTAAAAATGTAAATTCAATTTGAATAATAGCCAATTTAGTTAAAACGAAAATGAATTTGGTGTAAATTTATTAACGAGCTTATTTATTTAGTAACATAACTATTTAAATTGTAAAAATAATGATTCAAAATATGGTCGTGATTTAAAGTAAACTAGTTTAATAGAATACCTTCTAAACTTAAGATATACATATATACATACCCATATACATATATGTATATATATATACATATTTTAATTTTCGCAAGATTTATAAAACTAATTAACTTAAATAATTTGAAAACTCACGAAGCTCGATAATTAATTTATACCAACGTGGGTCAAAATTTGGGTGTCAACAAAATGCTTCTGAGCTCCTAACGACAATGTTAAACAAGATTCTTAATTTTTAACTTGGCCGAAAGAGTTAAGGTTGTTAGTCAAAAGTGAATAATTTGACAACTTTATTGTAAAAAAATCAATTGGATAGAAAATAAATCATATATATATTATATTAGGTAAGATAAACTAAAATATGTAAAAATTTGCCTTAATTTAAAGTATACAAACGGAAAGTGTAAGAGTTCTAAGTTATCAGATCACCATTAAGGTATCTACATATAGTATCTTACTATAAAAAGTTGGATGAGTAATTTTAAAAATAAAAAACACCTATTATAACATATAAAATAATTTTAGTATAAATTTAAGGAATCACATAGTGTAATATAATAATTACATTCTGTCCCGACAAATTTAGTATTTACTAATAATCCCTTAAAATTGTTGTGGCGTGATACATTAGTATGTTGTGATACATGGTAAATGATACACAGTAACTTAAAACTGTTAAGATTAAAAGGGGGAAAAACGGAACATTTAAATTTGTTATCTAAATCAGCTTAAATTACGGTAACAGTTTATTAATAAGCATTAATGCAGCACGTAATTGGATAACAATTTCAAATTTTGAAAATTCAAGATTATATCATCTAGTTTGAAGACATTTTTATGAACATCCAGTTATTAAACTTATTGACTGATACATGATAACAATTTTTAAAAACTCGTGATACATAGAAAATCATATGATACACATCAAATTCATGTATCAATGCATCGTCTAAACACTATAACACACCGAGTCGATATGTATCAGCAAGCACACTTGATGACGCAGTTATTAAACTTACTGACTGATACATGATAACAATTTTCAAAAACTCTTGATACATAGGAAATCATATGATACACATCTAATTCATGTATCAATGCATCGACTAACACACTATAACACACTGAGTACTTATGTATTAAACTTATTGTCTGATACATGATAACAATTTTCAAAAATTCATGATACATATGGGATTCCTTTAATAAAATTTTTACTAATTTCTAAAACTTGAACTTGAACTTTATCTTGATCTTGAGTTTTAATTGAATTCAAGGCCTTCAAACTTGATCTTGAACCTTTAATGAATTTGAACTGGAGTTTATCTTGATATTGAATTTTACTTGAATTCAAGCCTTCAAGGACTTTGAGTTTGTTTTTGAATCTGATGGTCTTGATCTTGATCGTTCTTACGAGTAAACCAATTCTCCGACAGTTGTGGTGAAAGTCTGCTGATTGAAAACTGACCTCGGATAAAAGCTAATTTAATTGGATAGTGAAAAGATCATAATACCCTGCTAAAATTTGATTTTGACTTTACTTATCAAGACAACTCAACTTCGAATGGGCATATTTCTCTCGTACAGACTCGAAATCACGCAAACTCGTGGCCTTTGGAAAGAAATTGAATTCTTGAACTTGTACTCTGTAGAGAAATCCGCAAATTTTGACCCACCAGATTCTGTAGTTTCTTATTCAGAATTTCTGGTCCATTTTCTGAATTATGAAGACCACTATTGATAGTTTTAGAATAGAGAAGTTGTGATTGAAACCTGATTTCCTTCGACCAATCAAATTTACGTGACATGATATATGAGCTTTATGGAACAGATATTTCATTTTTACAAATGACATGATCTTATTGGCTTCTTCGTTTGACTTGACATGCCACATCATTTGTCACGTGGCACTAAAATAAGTCTCTACGATGAGATGACGATGGACTTAGCAAACTGGGCTCATCTATTGTAGCTCAAATCAATTAATTTGGACTTTGATTAAATCCATATTTATTGGACTTAAGTTATTAACTCAATTATATTATGAGCAAAGGACAATAATCACATACTTTAAGGTAAAATTACCATTTGTCCCTTATAAGTTTATGATTAGAAAAATTCCACAAACTGATACAATAATATAAGCTTTGATACATTAATCTGATGCGTGAGATAAATTAATCGTTAAGTAAGATACATTACATTTTATACATGAAACACTAATCTGATATACATTTTATACATGATATACTAATCTAATGCGCGAGATACATTAATCTGATGCGCGAGATACAATAATTTAATGCACTGATGCACTAATCTGATGCATGAAAAGGAGGAATTTTGGGAATTTGTAAAACTAAGGGATAATGGTAATAAAAGAACTTAAAGGTGAGATTTCTGTCATTTATTCTATTATTAATCCGTAATATTATTCCATCACAATTTTTTTAAGACAAGCTAATACGTGATAACCGAGAATTGGTCACTAATCCGTCAAAAACTTATAAATTTTGGTAATATTGTGATGGATTCTTTCGTTACAAATCTTGTTTTTTTATTATAATGTAATTGATAATGATAGATAATATCGATTATTAAAAGTGTACGGAGTAAAGACGAACTATATCATCTTTATAAGACTTTTTGGATAGACATTTTAGTATTATTAAGACTTTATTATAGATTTTAGTTATTCTTACAAAGTATCATTTTCATTGAAATGTGCATACTTCTTTTTAGACATATATAGAGTAAGATTTTATGAAGATTTACTTCCATTGAATAACGCCCAAAAGAGTAAAACACATTTTTTGCGCTTTCTTATTTTATCCTTTGTAAATTATTGAAAAAGTTATTTTTATAAATTTATAATGAATTAAGGAGATCATGGTGAAAATTATTTTAAAAAACTAATATAAAGTGTAAATTATAAAAGAATGCAACATATACAAGTTATTTGTATGTAAATAGAGTAGTTTCTATTTTTGACTCAATAAAAAGAGTTAAGGTTGTTAGTCAAAAGTAGGAAAGTGAATAATTTGACAACTATTTTTTGTGAAAGTAAATTTAAAAGTTTTAATTTGGTTCTTTGGATGGGGAAGGTCGGGTACAAGGTATGGATAGGGTAAGAAAAATATATAGGGTGAAATAGAGTTTTGTAAAATGTTTTTTTTTTTCTAATTTTGTAATCGAAGATATATTTTTTAAATTTGAGGAAAATAAATTGATTTGGATTATTTAGTCAACCAAACATGAGAAAATAGAAATTTTAAGAGAATTTTATGCATTGGATCGCCAATAAAATACTACATATAGTAACTTATCATAAAAAAAGTTAGACATGTAATTTTTAATATAAAATAATTTATCTGTGATAATTATATCTTAGCATTTTCTGTAAAATGACACTAAACCCTATTATGACAATATTGGATCTAATGAAAACAAAAGTAGAGGCTTTAATGCTCTTTATATAATATGCATATTCATTGCTATTAAATATTGTTTTTATAGGTATTGCTCAAACACTCCACCAACAAATAGAAAGGGAAATTAAGATCTATTTTTCTTCTTCAACAAGTGACATTTCAATTGGGATAATTTTTTAAAGTAATTTTCAAGATTTTATCATGCATGAATCACATTAACTTAAATATAAACAAATTTTAAAATTAATAATAAAAATTATTGAACGTTTTTCACGATAATTTTCATTACCACATAACTCAATTATCAATATTTAAGGCTTACAACAAAGACTTTAGTTGCTTGCGTAACCGGGTTGAGCTGTCCGGTCCGGTTTAATGTACTCGTTAAGTAAAATATAGAAAAAGTATAGTATAAGAACAACAAGCGGGGATAGCTCAGTTGGGAGAGCGTCAGACTGAAGATCTGAAGGTCACGTGTTCGATCCACGTTCACCGCATACATTTTTTTTGACACTTTAGAGGAAATATTAATATTAAATTCACCGCATACTTTTTTTTTTTTTGACACTTTAGGGGTACAACTTCTAGAGGGGATGGGAAAATATTAATATTAAATTTAAAATTTTGAATTTTTCATCATCTTGACGGGATGAGAAAATATTAATATTAAATTTAAAATTTTGAGCTTTTCATCAATTTGACGCCTTTTTAAAAATGGCTATAGATTGAGTTTAATCAGAGATCTATAGCTATGAGATTTGGGAAAGAAAGGTCAAGAGATAGAATTAACGAATATATAATGTATCAGATTATCATGAATACAATTGATTTGTATCAATGTATATAACTGAATTAAGCATATATGTTTTTTATGTACTCATTGTATTTAGTATATCAATGAATATAATTGTATCAAGTGTATTGATTCCTTTGTGTATTAACTTATCTCAACTATTACAATTGCATCAACTATGTATTTGCTCCTTGTATATTCACTTTCTATCAAATATATCAAAGAATTATATCAAATGTATCAATGAATATAGTTATTTTAAGTGTATATATATATTTGTATCATGTGTTCAATATAGTTAATACAATACTATATTTCTTCCTAAGTTAAGCAAATTGAGAGTTTTAGTATGAATATCTCATAAGTTTTGAGGAAGCAACAAACTTCATCTTATTAAAAAAATATTTGGGCATAAATGGTAAAGACACATTTTGCATATTTAAATATTGAAAAAATAAAAATATTTTAATTATTTAGAATTTCGCCCAAAATATATTAGTCGTTGATAATTTGGGTTTATAAAACATGCCCCAATTATTACAAAATTGGTCCAAATATGTTCTAATTCACTAACATAGAAATCTTTCTAACACGTGATATTTTTTCTTTACAAGAGAGAAAGTTCAAATTTGACCCTAAACTTTGAATAAAGGGCGTATCATTCTTGTGACAACAATGTCATCTTCTTTAAAATGCAATACCTATAATTATATTGTTTGTCTTTCAAACTTACCATGTAAAATTTTGAACCTTCGTTAGAACTTCGATCGACACACACACTATATAGTAAAAAGTTTTCTTTCATTTCTTAAATTCCGTTCAAAGTCAAACTAGGTCATTCTTTTTTAAACGGGGGAGTAGTAATTATTGTCATTGTTAGTGTTGACAATTAAATTATTGTTAGTGAAATTATCAGCCTCAGTCAATTAAATTACAGTATAATCAGTCTAGTAAATATTAATTACATGATTAAATCTTAACGAAAAAATAAATATCTAAACCAATGTAAAACTAAAGAAGAAATATTCAATATAATTGTAATTGTTAGTGTTTATTTTTTATTAAATTAGTATTGATTTGATTTTGATTTGAGCTTTATTAGACTTATTACTTATATCTATGGACTATAACCTTTATTGGACCATTCAAAATTATAAATCTAAAAAAATTGAAATAGTATGTTAAAAGATTAAAATTATGAAAAAGTATGAGAAATACTTATAAATTACATCAAAGTAAATATTTTTATGTATAATGAATTTTACAAATTAAATATATAATGTTGAATTAGTTTGATCTTGGGTTGCCTTCTTTTAGTTAAAATCAAACCAACTCAAGTATAATCTTTTCTTAATATCAAACTAAGTCAAATAAAATCATTAATTACATTTTTTTTAATTTGACTCGATTTGTAATTTAATCAATTTTGTGCGGTACTAATCAATATGGTGGACCACAATGGTTGAGGATCATTGGTCTTTCTTATAATAAGACAAAATGTGATGACATAAAAAAGAAGGCATAATACATATATTGAATCCTAAACTTAGTTTCAAATTTTAACTTTGATCTCCAATTTTCATAATGCACAAACAGTCACTTTAACTATTCAACTTTTAAATAAATAAACACATGAGTGTCTATTTGTTCAACTTTATACAAGTTTAAGTGTTTACTTGTGCACAAAGTTGAAGGGCATAAATGTGATTCGAAATCAAGTTAAAGGGTATGCTAAAGACGAAGGTCTGATTGAAAAAATATATACGTAATTTCACAAAATTTAGAAGCAAATATGGACCTGTTGCAAAGTTCGATAACAAATTCGAGTTTCTTTTAAAAAAAATCTTTGCTTTCCTATTTATGAATAAAGATATATGTGAATCAATTTTGTAATATAGGAACACACACCCCAACTATATATATTGACTAACAACATATTTGCATGAGTCATTTCATAAAATTTGATGACATATTTATCTTTTCTCTAAAACACTATAAAACAGTGGTGACAATTAGATAGGTTTGATCAAAATTTAAACCTTTTATAATGGATAAAAATTCAATTCAATTGAAAAATTCTTGGGTCATAATCGGTTAAATAATTAGTTATAAAACAAATCAAGACTCAGTCCAATACAATTTTTACGAAGATTTTATTTTTTAAAAAAAATTATTTCAGTATCTAATAAAATTATTTTATCTTATTTATTATAGCTACATATAACATACCGATTTCTTTTTAAAATTTTTTTTTTCAAAAATATCTGATAAAATTTCTCAAGAATCAATTTGAATTACATATCAACCAACTATTAATACATTGATATTTTTTTCAAAAAATCTTAAATCATAATTACAAACTTTCTTGCCGTGAAATTTTTTGAACCATGCATCTATAGGTATAGGTGCCCTCTAAATTATCACTAATTAACCATATTCACGTGGCTTCTTTAATATCAAGAGTATGAGATTATGGCTAGTTTCTTTTTTACTATGGCTAATTTATGTTTTACGTTTTTCTGATTTATTATATTTAAAATTGGAGATCTCTTATTCTTATATACAAAAATGCCATAAGTAAAAAATGTCTGAAATTCGATCAACTATATATCTTGACCTCAACTAAAATGTCTGAAGTTTATTCCAATAATATCAAGATCAATAAGGCAATAGAGACATTACAATTAACAACACAATGTATAAAATGGAAGTTTCAAATAAATTTGTTTGAAGTTGTTTTCAGAATGTATAAATTTGTAAAGAATAATAACTTGAAATAAATATAAATAACGATTTTAAAGCAGATATTTATTGACTCCGCCGATCAAATTACTCTTAGCCAAAATTCATTACAAGATCTAGTTGACCTAACCACTTGGCACTAGCTAGCTAGGTGCCCCCCTCCCCCCAAAAAAAAAATTTAATGGAGTAGGAGATCTTTGATTGTTCTAAATAATTTTTTAATCACATTATATTATAACTTAAATACTATACGTACTTTTCTGTCCACGAGAAATGTAATTAAATTTCTTTAATTAAATCGTTCATACTAATAATGAAATTACAAAATTGATTTTTTGGAGTTCATGATTGCTTACGGTTTTGGTTTTACATGCAAGTTCAGCTTTATATTACATAATAATAAAATAGAATTAACTATATCCAAATTAATTTAAGTTTAATGTAAGGTTATTTATAGCGGGTAAGAAAATAACTCAATTTTTTTTTAAATAAAACGTGCGTTATTTGGTACAAAACATATTTTTTACTTGTGTGTTGGTTGGAAGGAAAAAAATCCGTGGAAAATGTTCTCCTACAAAATAATTTTCGTAAAAATAAGACTTGGTTTCTTACTTATATTATGATATATAGTAAGTGCTTAAAATGAAGATATTATTCCGTTTCTTTTTAGAAAAATGAAGGCAAATATTATAACTCCCACTCTGTAACACAAACCCAAAATCCTATCACACTGTCACACAATACCTAACCTAGTCTCAACTTCGAAATTAAGAAATGACCCTCACCCAAACTGCGACCGGGATCAACCTTGACCCTGAGTTGGAGTTAGGGTGAGAATTGAATCTTGGGTTGAGGCCAAGATTGTCAGGGGTTCGAACCCGAGTCAGGATTTGAAAGTCAAGTCTCGAAATCGGGATCAAGAGTCAAGTCTCAGGTCATGTAGGGGTCGAGGTCCCGAGTCTAGATTGTATCAAAGTAGGTTCATGGTGAGGAGTCAAGTCTTGGGTCAGGCCTGAATAAGGAGTCTGGTATTAGATCGGGGTTGGGGTTGGGGTTAAAATTGAGGTTTGAGGAGTCGACATCGCATCCCTGAATGAGGTCGGAAGTTGGGTCCCAAATTGGTGTTGGTGTCGGGGTCAAGAGTCGAGAGTTGGGTCCTGGGTTGAGGTTGGAGGTATATGGTCCTGATTTAGTATTAGGATCAAGGTTAGGAGTTGGGTCTTGGATCGGGTCCATAGTCGAGGTCGGATCCCATGTTAAGGCTAGGAGTTGGATCTCGTAATGGGGTTAGGTGTCATTCCTTGGTCGAGTCGGATGGTGAGGTTGGAAGAAAGATTTCAAAAATTGTTTTCATATTTTTTTTATATAGGAAAAGTTTTTTTCTTATATGGGAGAAAAATAAATTTATTTGAAAAGTAGTTCCTCTAAAATGTTTACGTACCACACACATCCTTTACTTTCGAAAGTCGCATTTGATTCTCTCCGTATATTTTACAAGTCAAATTTACTCTTAGATATTCTATTATAAATAGAGGCTCTAATATGTTAAACAACACAAATCTCTCTAGTTTGAGAAAATGGCCAAGTCTACTCCTTCATCCCCAATAGCCAAAACATTTTCCTCTTTTTTTCTTTCTTTATTTTTCTTATTCATAATCTTCTCCTCTTCCACTGCGACGATCCAAAATAATGATAGAAGGTATGTTAATTTTCATTCCTATGTGATTTTATACATTGAATGTCTTACAATTGCTTCTTTTTGTATAACAACTACTTTCCACGTGGTCTGGGAGGTTGAAGTGTACGCAATACTTATATTTTTATTCTTTATCTTATTCATTTTTAATTTTCTTTTACTAAAATACTAAATTTATTTTTGTAGGCTTGAAGGTAAGGTAGCAATAATAACTGGTGGAGCTAGTGGCATAGGAGCAGCCACAGCTAGACGTTTTGTTCAACAAGGTGCAAAAGTTGTAATTTGTGACATTCAAGACAATCTTGGAACTTCCGTAGCACAACAAATTGGTAATACGCAAACAATTATCTATGTCCATTGTGATGTCTCAATAGAATCGGACGTTCAAAATGTTGTTAATACAACAATTGCTAAATTTGGTAAGCTCGACATAATGTTTAGTAACGCTGGTGTAATGGGCAATCCATTTACCAGTATCCAAGACATTGATTACAACATGATTAAGAAGACATTTGATGTAAACGTTGTTGGAGGGTTTTTTTGCGCGAAACATGCTGCTAGAGTGATGATTCCGAAAAAGAAAGGTGTCATTATTTTCACTACAAGTATCGTATCGACGTTATATAGTGATTTGACTCACATCTATACCGCTTCAAAGAATGCACTTTTGGGACTTACTAAGAATGTTGGAGTCGAATTAGCGAAATACGGAATAAGAGTTAACAGTGTTTCTCCTTATGCAATTAGCACACCATTGATGTTAAATGCATTTAGAGTAAACAAAGAAATGGGTGATAAATGGTTTGCAGAAGGAGCAAATTTAAAAGGAGTTCTACTAAGTGTTGAAGATGTGGCAAATGGAGTGTTGTATTTGGCAAGTGATGAATCTAAATATGCAAGTGGACTTAATCTTATACTTGATGGTGGTTATACCACTACAAATATTGCTTTAGGAGAGGCCTACAAGAGATTGTTCATCAACAAAACAATGTAATATTATTATAAAAATAGGAATTAATAAAGATACACCAACTAATTATATATGGTGAAATTCAAATGGTCATTTAACTATGATGATTATGTATTATTATCAATATAAACAATCAATAAAAATCTAGCCCTCTTTGAACAATTGGTTCCCCTAAATAAAAGTATTTTGTGCACTAGTTACTATTATAATAAAAGAGAGATTTAGTGACAGTTGATTTTATTTAAAGATAATATTTGATATATTTAATAGTAATTGAATTAATGTGATGGGATTTGCAATGTTTAATTTATGTCCAAGACACCTTCAGACAAATGAAATTAATGAAGGATAATAACAGATAGCATTAAATAATAGTATTATATAATATTAGTATTTACTGTGTACTAATCCTAGTCCTATTAAGATTAGTACTCCTTAATCCTAGTCCTATTAGGATTAGTACTCCTTCCTATATCTCTTATATATATCTTCCATGTACTCACTTATTAGGTTAACACTTCAATACAATCAATATTCCTTCATGGTATCAGAGTAGTTGTTCCCGACACTTGATTTAGCCTTTTGCCCCCTGTTTATAGTTAAGCTAAAAGAGTTTTTTGTGTCAATGAAATGACAAGCACTTCTCCCTCTCCTCAACGGGATTCCTCAACTGCGACACCCGAATAAGTACAAGTGAGACTATCCACTGCTGCTCCATTTTCTTTCGTTTTACTCCAAGATATTCTCCAACTTTGAAATAAACCTAGATCTTCTTTTCTCTAGGTTTTTTCTCTCTTTAGGGCACCGATCGTTCCCTCTCTTCTCTTGGGCGGTGGCAGCCATGACAACCGAGGTGGATCTTCTCGATTCACTTCCTTCTAGCGTTAAACTCTTTCTCAGGCATCTTTATGCCCTGATTCCCGAAAAATTATCAGACATAAATTACCCTACATGGAAAATCACCGTTCTTACAGCCCTTGAGGCCAATTACCTTCTCAAATACGTCGATGGAAGCACAAAACCGCCGCCGGCAGTCATCACCGCCACGTACAAATCAGAAAAAACCAATCCGGCCCATGCCGCCTGGAAAGAGTGGATGGCCAGATCCGATCATGTTTGATTGCGGTCATCTCTCCCACGGTTCAGAAACACGTCCGATCCTACACAACTGCTTCAGCCCTGTGGACGGCCCTCGCAACACGCTATGCATCAATTTCCCACTCTCATATTTTTCAATTGCATGATCGTCTCCACACAATTACCAAAGGCACGAAAACTATGGCGGAGTATTTATACGAGGTCTCCACCATCATCACAGCCCTCGACACCGTGAACGAAATCATTCCCGAAAAAGATCTCGTCATGTGCGTCGTTCGGGGGCTCCCATCAGCTTACTCCTCCATTAAACAGGCGGTTTGCATCAGTCCAACGCCCGTTGACCTGGCTACTCTCTCATCGTGGCTAAAAAGTGAAGAAATCAACGTGGATCTGGAGAGCAAACTTCTTCTCCGAAAAGCCGCTGTTATGGAGCCGGACACCGTCCTCACCGCAAGCCAGAACTATCGCGGGGGCGTGGTGGCGGCCGGCAGGGGAGCCGCGGCGGCTACGGCAGAATCAGCGGAGGCCGCGGGTGCGGCGGTCGATAGGGCAGTCGTCCGCCGTACGACGGTCAGTAGCACGGCAGCAACAACAGCCTACACTCCTTTGGCAGCGGCGGGCAGGGCACTTACGAGCGGAATCGTCCAACTTGTCAAATCTGTCAGAAAACAGGACACACCGCTGCTCGTTGCTGGTTTCGGTATGATGAGAGCCGAAATAGTGATAACCGTGCCAATTATGCATCTCAAGCCGGCCCTTCCTCTGAATGGCTGTTGGATACTGGGACCAACATGCACGTTACTTCTGATCTATCCAAGCTTAGCGCTCCAAATCAATATCATGGCTCCAATGGTATTACTGTTGGGAACGGTGAGTCCCTTAATATTTCTCACACTGGCACGGGTACCATTAAAACCCCCACTGCTATCTTTCACCTAGGTAACCTTACCCACTTCCCTTCTATTAAATCCAATCTCCTTTCAGTTCACCAATTCATAAAAGACAATAATTGCTCACTCTTGTTCACCTCTAATGATTTTCAGATCCTAGACAATACTACCACGAGGGTGATTTTTCAGGGCCCCTGTGAGCATGGTCTGTACGTTTTTCCTGGCACAAGTTTGTCTGCCCACCCAGTTTCAGAAAGCATTCCTGTGGCTCCGGTGGCTCTTTCGGCTGATGGCCACAGTCTGTTGTGGCACAGTCATCTGGGTCACCCGTCTACTCAAAAAATAAATTCTTTAATGTCTCAATTAGGTTTTTCTTCCATTCATGTAAACAATTGTGACTCCTGTTCAATTGCTAAATCTCATAAATTACCTTTTACTTTATCTGAGAAGCGTACAACTGCACCTTTTCAACTTATTCATTCTGACCTATGGGGTCCTACTGCTGTTCCTTCATTTGCTGGTTTTCGCTATTATATTTGTTTTGTGGATGATTTTACAAAATACACTTGGTTGTACCCACTAAAACACAAATCACAGGCATACACCACCTTTGTCACTTTTGAAAAAATGGTCAAAACACAATTCAATTCTCATGTTAAACTTTCTCGAAGTGACAATGGAAAGGAATATGTCAATAACATTTTTGGCCAGTTTCTGCAATCCCTGGGAATTATACATCAAACCTCCTGTCCATACACTCTCGAACAGAATGGGGTGGCTGAGCGTAAGCATCACCATCTCATTGAAACGGTGGTTACTCTTATACATCAATCTCATCTCCCTGTCTCCTTTTGGGTAGAAGCTCTAGCCACCGCAAACTACCTCATTAACAGAATGCCCAGTCACACTCTCTCCAACAAATCACCCTTTACCAAGAACTTCCCAATTATACCAACCTCCGCGTATTTGGGTGTCTTGCCTACCCTTGGTTACGCCCTCATATTACTCACAAATTACAACCCCGATCCCGTCCTTGTATTTTTTTGGGCTATCATCCTACCTCCAAGGGTTATCGCCGTCTTGACCCACAAACTCATAAAGTCTACATATCTCATCATGTCAAATTTGTCGAAAATGAGTTTCCCTACGAGTCTATTTCCTCTTCCACAAATACATCATTCATTGGCGTCCTTCCCCTTTTTCCAACATACTCACAGGGTCCCTCACCACCTTCCCCCACACCTCCACCCACTACCCAACCACCCCTCATCACCCCTTCGACCGTCACCCACAATATACCCGCAACCACCACCCACACCCACAACCAACCCGAACCACCCCATACCCACAACATCTCTAGCCCGATCCGTTTTGGGTCCTTTCCGGCCACCCCCGAATCACCACCGCCCGTGCCACCCCCCAATACTCATCCCATGTTAACCCGTGGCAAAGCCGGTATCTTTAAACCCAAAACCTTTCAGGCTACCATACTACCAAATACACCCCTTCCCGATAGTGAACCAACAACCTACTCTGTTGCCTCAAAAAATGCTTATTGGCGTCATGCTATGGATGACAAGTTTAAGGCTTTGACTGATCAGAAAACTTGGGTTCTTGTACCTAAGCCCCATGGGCGGCACTCAGTGGGCTGTAAATGGGTGTACGAAATCAAACACAATGCGGATAGAAGTATTTCCAGGTACAAGGCTCGTTTGGTTGCTAAAGTCTACAATCAGAAGTATGAGCTTGATTACTCCGAGACATTCAGTCCTGTTATTCGGCAGGAAACCATCTGCCTGGTAATGTCACTCGCCGTGCGCAACAATTGGCTCATCAATCAGTTGGATGTTTCCAATGCTTTTCTTCATGGCATGCTTGATGAAACTATCTACATGGCGCAACCATCGGGCTATGTTGATCCCCGCTTCTCTCAACATGTTTGCAAACTCCAGAAGTCTCTGTATGGGCTCAAGCAAGCCCCCCGTGCTTGGTACAAACGTCTGAAAATGTTCCTCTAGGGACTCGGCTTCACGTGTTGCGTACACGACACGAGTCTATTTACTCGACATTCAGCACACGGTACAGTCATTCTTCTTGTCTATGTAGATGATATCATTATTACAGGCTCTACTGCAGCTCTCATTCAGGATGTCACTCGAGCTATGCATACTACCTTCAAAATGAAGGACCTTGGCCCGTTACATTATTTTCTGGGAATGGAGGTTTCTCGGACAGGCAGCGGCTTGTTCTTCATCAGTCAAAATATGCTCGAGATTTGTTGCATAAAGCTGGACTAGAAAAATGCACCAGTCAACCAACACCGATGGCAGTCTCTTCGTCTACGAATGGAGCGGACACCCCCTTTGCCGATATCACCCACTTCCGCAACCTCATTGGAGCTCTACAGTATCTGGCCATTACCTGTCCTGACATCCAGTTTGCTGTCAACCGAGTTGCTCAGCGCATGCATCAACCAAGTGAACATGATTACCATTGTCTAAAACACATTCTCAGGTACATTTTTGGCACTCTTGGTCGTGGTTTACTCATTCGACCCGGGGACTTGGAGCTTCGGGGTTTCTCAGATTCAGATTGGGCGAATGATAAAAATGACAGAAAATCTACATCGGGGTTTCTCATTTTTTTGGGGCCGAACCTGATCTCCTGGTGTACAAAAAAACAACCCAAGGTCTCTCGGTCCTCGATTGAAGCTGAATACCGCGCCCTTGCTCTTCTTGCTGCTGAGACCATGTCGGTCACATATATTCTTCGCGAACTCCGCGCCACTCATACTGTTCCTGCTCTCTATTGTGACAACAAATCAACCATCTGTGTGGCCAAGAATTCCGTCCTACACACCAGAATGAAGCATGTTGATACCGATTGTCTCTTTGTTCGCGATGAAGTTCAGGCCGGCACCATGACTGTGCAGTATGTACCCACTGAAGAACAACCGGTTGATATTCTCACCAAGCCTCTCCCGAGCCGACAACACGATTACCTCAGTTCCAAGCTTCCGTTCGCTTCCGCTCAGCTCAGCTTGAGGGATGATAATAACAGATAGTAGTAAATAATAGTATTAAATAATATTAGTATTTACTGTGTACTAATTCTAGTCCTATTAGGATTAGTACTCCTTAATCCTAGTCCTATTAGGATTAGTACTCCTTCCTATATCTCTTATATATATATCCTATATATATCTCCCATGTATTCCCTTATTAGGTTAACACTTCAATACAATTAATATTCCTTCAAAGGACATAAAAAAAAGTCCTAGTGCTAATATACATGGGATTGGACCTGAGAAATGAGTATTCTATAGAATTCATAATTATAATAATGAGGCAAATATCAACCAAAAATTCCAAGAATTGCTAACCATTATAAAAAATAAAAATGAAGTGATTTCTTTGTGTTCTGAAGATGGGGTGTTGGATCTAATATTTTTGGCATAATACGTATATTGGACTGTAAATTTGGCTTCAAATTTTTATTTTGATCTCTAACTTTCATAATGCACAAATAGACACTTTAACTATCCAACTTTTAAATAAATTAACACATGATTCATACATGAAAAACACTTGGGCAGAGAACTGTATAAAAACGAAGTGTATAAAATGAATTGTATTATTATAAGTGTATAGAACGATAATATACAATTTGAATTTGTATAAAATGAGAAAGAGAGAAAGACAAAAGAGAATTGACAAGGAATATACAATTGAATCGAATTCTATAAAACGAGAAGAGAGAAATTAGATACAATTTTGAAAATTGTATAAAACGAGAAAGAGAGAAAAGCAAAAGAAACTAGGCAAGGGAGTATTTTTATTGTATAATTATAAGTGTATAGGACGAAAATATATGTACTTGCATGTGTATATACAATTTTTTCACGCTTTATACAAACAGAAACGCAATTTATACATTTCACTTCTGTTTGTACAAGTGAGAAAGGCGAGGGTGGCGATTCGGGAGAGTCGCGAGCGAGATCTGAAAGAAGGAAGAGAGGGGAACAAAAATATATGTAATTATCACTACTAAAAAAAGGCCAAAAAGAGACCTCAACGGTAGTTCAGTAAAATGCATGTCATTTTTTTAAAGACACCTCATGAGGTCGCCAAACGGAGACCTCACGAGGTCACCAACAAATTGTCAGATTTTTTTTTAAAAAGAGACCTCATGATGTCACTATTGTATTATTTAATTTAATTTTATATTTTTTATATAGAGACCTCATGAGGTCACCATTTTATTATATTATTTAATTTTATATTTTAATAAAGAGACCTCATTAGGTCGCTAAGATATTATTTAATTTAATTTTATATTATTTTAAATGAGAGACCTCATAAGGTCTCTTTTCTGCATTTATTTTCTTAGCGACCTCGTGAGGTCTCTATTATGAAATATCTGGAAAAATTAATGCAGAAAAGAGACCTCTTGAGGTCTCTTTTTCTGGAAAAAAATGGAAGCTAATTATTATTTCTGCGGCTTCTCATCACCTGTCATTTTAATTCAATACCCAAATCAAGCTCAAAGATCTTCCAAAAATCAATTGAAGCAATACATTTACTAAATATTCTCTTATCAACTCAATTTCAACTCACTTCAACATAATTATATATTAAACAAAAACCATGATATCCATAAGTTATATAATACATTACAACGTTATCATGTATTCACAAAACAAATAATTCCCATCACAAAATTATAAAGTTAACAAAATGATCCATAAGTTAACTATCACAAGTCTAAACTTCACTAATGTGGTAGTGTGTTTGCCACATAATCATCACTTTCTTCATCACTACTAGACTCATGTGTCATATTTCTTTGTTGACCATACATTGGATATTGAGTAGGTTGAGATTGAGGAGGTCGAGGAGGGAAAGTGACATCACCAGAACAAGGGGGAAGGAATCCCTCCTGAAGCAAGTAATGCATCGAATTGAGCCTTAAGACCCGCAAACTGTAATTCCAACCGCCTTTCCCTAGCCCGTGATTCTTCGGCTTGGCTAGATAGCTCAACAATCTTTTTCTCCATAGCCAAATTTTTCTTCGTCGATTCATCATGATTTGAACTATTTAGGCCTTCAAACTCAGAAGAAAATTCACGAAAGGTTTTATGTGGCATTCCATATGCATACCCATATCTACTCGGCCCACAAGTCAAGTCTAACCAAAACTCTCTCATCCTGTTCTTGAGTAAGTGGCATACCTCGATTTTCTTCCGGCAGAGTTTGTTGTAAATCCTCCAAAGCTTGAAGATATCGATTCTAAATTGAATGTTATCATATGAGAATATAAATTTAGAAAATAAGTAATTATTTTTTAAAATTAGAGGCTTACATAGGTCACTTCAGCTCGCGGTTCAACCTACACGTCTGGATCTTCAGGATTTTTCTTCTTTCTAATGTGTGTTGCCTTAAATGCCTCAGTTTGAGTTACCGATCTTCCTAGTTCCTTTTCCTACATAAAATAATAAAGTTATAATCAAGAGTAATTAAATATTAATACATAAAATATATAAACACAAAGAAAAATGATACACACCAATTTCCTCCTCACACTTCCTTGACTTTGAGCCCCACTTGTGTGTAGAGAATCATCCTTAGTAGAAGATCTTGCCTTTTTACCGATCTCACTCATCTGCTTAAATCTTGGATCATATTTCCAATGCACAAGTAATTTTGCCCAATCCTCCGGTAGAACCCAACTAGGTTTGTTAATATTATCTCTACGAGCTTTATTAAACAAACTAGCAAGAGTATGCGTAGCTTTCTTGTGAAAGTTTGCACAAATTTTGGCCTCATGTCCGGACGCCAAGCACATTTTTTCTACAATTAAAGCATAAATTATTTTATTTGATAAGTATTAATGAAGACAAATATTTTAATAGTGTTAAACAATTTTCTCTGCTTTATACAATTAGAAATAATTTTTATACACTTGTGTTTGTATAAAAAGTGAGGAAGCGAGCGAGAGATTAGATGAGAGTGGCGAGCGAGATAGTTGGGAGAGAGGCACCTGTCAATTTTTTGCAAACGTTTGCTATGGAGCACAATTAAATCAAACCCTAACTACTCCATTTATTTTAGGTTATTAATTTGCTATTATATATACAATTTTCCTTGAATTAATGTAATGGAATTTGCAATGTTTAATTTATGTCCAAAGACACCTTCACACAAATGAAACTAATGAAGGACACAAAAAAAAGTCCTAGTGCTAATATACATGGGATTGGGCCTGAGAGAGTATTCTATAGAATTCATAATTATAATAATGAGGCAAATATTAACCAAAAATTCCAAGAATTGCTAACCATTATAAAAAATAAAAATGAAGTGATTCCTTCCTACACATTTAGAGAAAAGGAAACTTACGTAAATTCTTCTAGTTTAGAAGTTAATAACTTACATACATTCTAGTTTGTATTATTATAAATTTTATTAAATTTTGGTACATCCTGATATGTTTAGATATGTCCATATACATATATCTTTGGATACATGAGTTAAACTTGCATGTAATTTATTCTAGACATAGTGTATCCAAGTGGATATATATTTATTTTAGATACATAAAAAATCTCTCTTGCCACTCTCATACGTATTTGATATCCCAGATACAAGTGAATCACACTAGATACGTAGATGTTTGTATCTAGTGTGTATCTAGAGTAATTCGTATTTATCTGAGATACATAACAAATCTTGCTCACCTTTCTCTTCTCTCGCTCGCCTCTCTCTACGTTAATGTATCGGTAGCAAAAGTACATGTATATCTAAGTATATTTTTTAAAATATATAATAGAAAACACTTCATTATTAGTAAGATACCTAATATTTTTAAAATATAGATAATAATAGTATATATAATAACCAACTCTGTCTAGTTTTGGTTTTATAATGGAAAAGTTGTTTCTTTCCTCCATTTAGTAGTAGTAAATTGTTTTAATGACTTAAAAATGATTTGTGAAAGATCAATTAATTTTAATTCTTTTTTTTCCTTATAAATTTCAATAAACGCTTCTATTATTAAAATACTTGAAAAGAGTCCATAGGAACTTTAAGTTACTTTTCATGTTATATAAGTATTTTAGCTCCGCTTCTGAATCTAATATACGTATTAATAATGTTTTGATAAGATACTTTGGAATTTAATTAACTTTTATTTCTTCATTTTGGAAGATTTTCTTTTACCTCGTATGAGATATTATTATATTGATGTTGCAAGTTGCCTTCAAGTTTAAATGGCTGAACATATTTTTATGTATAAATTTCAACAAAATTTAAACAGCATCACATTGGCTTCTATCAATTTAATTATTTTTGCTAAAATACGTGTATTAACTATCATGAAAAAGTAAAATAAGTATTATGGCAGGAAAAAACTATCTAATTACACAAACATACATATTTGAAATAATTATATTTTACTTTCATTAATTAATAATGTTATCCTAAACTTCAAGTCAAGATGTATTTACATATACATGACTTCAAGTCAGATACATATACATACATATAATTCTTTTGCTACTAGATACACAAAAATAGGGAGAGAGACAACCAAGAACAGGAGGGAAGCGAGTGAGATTTGTCTATTTGTCACAGATATATATGCAAATCACATGACTAAATACACATTAGATACATGTATCTGGGATACTTGATAGATACGCGAGCGAGATATGAGAGTGGGAGTGAGATCTGTCTAGATATCTCAAATACATGCAAATTCACTTGAGTACAGTATATCAAGAACAAATTATATTTTTAATTTTGACCTCATGTATCATTAGATACATGTATTTGAACGCACCAAATTTTGATAAAATTGTTAATAATGCAAACTAATATATATATAATTATAAGCTTCTAAAATAGTAAAATTGTTATGAGCTACGCATAAATTAATGACCGTGTAAAGCATGAACATATTTATTCGGGAAATATAGACTTTCATTTGATTTTTTCTCTTTCACTTTTGCGCCTCTTAAAAAACGAAAATTTGATATAGTAAAAGCAGAGTGAATTAATTAAGTCAAGAGATAGGAGTATGAATGATGAATGAAAATGAAATGTTATATTGGCCACATTATTATTATTATATCATAGTCAAGAAAGACGACTATTAATCAAATGAAATCAACCGTAAACAAATTCTTTTCACTTTAGACTTTACATTTGATGTTTTATCGTTTACGTGAACTTATATATTATTTAATCAAATTGCATACTCACTCTATATGTGATACAATTTTAGAGATTTAAATAGTTTAAATTTAATCAGAAATTTATTCGTGAGATATTTAATATTTATATAGTTGTAAACTACGTAAAAAGTATTATATATAAGTCACAGTAATTAATAATTTAAATATTTAAAAGCTACATGAAAATTTTTTAATAAAAATAAACTTATTTAAATCTCGAAATCCAAAATATATCACGTAAATTGAGACAAGTGTTAGTTATCCATTTATGTTGTCTTCTTTTATCGCACACTATAATTGACATTTCTTTTCCTTCTACTTTTCTTGCTTCTCGAAAGAATCAATTTTTCCTAATATACAATCCAATAATTATATCCATAAATATTGCATGAGTATTTAATTCGAGTTTTCATGAATAAACTTCATAATTACTTTATAATTAATTCGTCCAATTAACAATATATATGAAAAAAATATAATTATATTATGTCTTATCAATCAGTATAATAGTATAAAGAATTTAGTCCATCAGTATAATTATAATTTACTTTATTCATGAAAGTAAAACCACAACTCCATTTCATAACTCTTTTCATAAAATATTTCACAAGCACCAACTTTAATTACAAGTGCATATAATTAAGAGGTATCGATAGTCGAGTTCAAGCTTTGAATATATATGAAAAAATTCTAGTGAGAGTGTTACCGTCGAATGGCCCCGTACTAGCCCCAGACTGAACTTCAATTTCCCTCTTTGCAATGTAGCTCTAGGAATATCATCAACACTTGGATCCGCAGCCTATCTTGAATTTATTTAAGCAATCAAAATCAAACTTAAAATTCCTTAAATATTTTTAAGTCAAGAAAGACAACTATCGTTTCTTAAGTCAAATAACTTGATATTATATATATTTCTCTTCCACAAAATATACGTAAATCACACAAGATACGTATATCTGAGATATTAGATACATTATGAAATACATATACATTACAAGAAATGCGAACGAGAAGAGAGAGTACGAGTGAGATAAAGAAAAGCAAGTTGAAAAGTCAGATAAATATGAATTCATTGCATCTGAAATAAATTACACATAATTATTGCAATTTCCAATATAATAATTCCTAGTTGTCACTTGTCAGTAATATTCTTCTTATATATAAGTCTATATATAGAGTATCATAATAACCCCTAATATATAGCTAACTTCCTATAATACATATTTTGTGATCAATAATTATGTCTAGCCAAAAATTTGTTCGTCCAATTTTTGACAATCCATTTTTGAACATTGAAGAATTACCAAATGATACAATTAAACGTCAACCTGAACCCCTCACACAAGCCAATTTTGATCCCAATGGTACTTCTTTAGTCATATCTAAGGATGTAGACCTAGACATCAATAAAAAAACATGGATGAGAATCTACGTACCACGACGAATAATTGCAAATCATGACGATGATAAATTGCCAGTTATTTTCTACTATCATGGCGGAGGCTTTGTCTTCTTTCATGTTAATACTTATGGTTCGGATCTATTTTGTCAACAACTTTCTGAGAAACTTGACGCGATAATTATTGCCCTTGAATATCGTTTGGCCCCTGAATATCGACTTCCTGCAGCTTACGATGATGCCATAGATGGGTTAAATTGGATTAAATCAACTCAAGATGAATGGATTCAAAATTATGCTGATTTGAGTAATGTTTATCTTTTTGGATCAAGTTCTGGTGGAAACTTGGCTTACCATGCAGGTACTTTGTTAGAGTTATTTGGATTCAAGATTTAAAATTGATACGTTCAATTCTCTATATATTTATGTTCATTATAGTAACAAAGTATCTTAGTTTAACTGGATACTAAGTTTTTGAATTTTATAATTTCAAATTAAAATATCATGATTTGTAGCATTTTCAAACTCGTGATCGTAAATTTACGCCAAAAAATGTTTAGGATAACGGTATCATTTACTCTCTTTCTCCCAATTTATATGATTTATTTTTCTTTTTAATCCGTCAAAAGAATTATATCACATTTTCTTTGTTTGACAAATATTTAACAATATTGTCAAATAGTTTATGCTTGTTGAGTCCCACTTATTTGGCAAGAAGTCTACATTAGGTGTACTCTTTTTAAGGTTAATTTGGTAACATTGTAAAGTACTCCTTTTATGTTTCTTTAACTACGTGCTCAGTCACACTATATATTAGATAAAGTGGAATGTTAGGAGGGAATAATAAGGAGATTAGCTAGCTTTGATTAGAATACATCCCTTTTATTAACCATCTAAATTTATATGTATTGAACTAATTATAATTTTATGGGCTAATTTTGTCACCCTTACCTACAGGGTTACGCGTAGCATCTTTATCAGACAAAGAACTAGAACCAGTGAAGATCAAAGGGCTTATCTTGCATCAACCATATTTCAGTGGAAAAAATAGGACAGAATCTGAAGAGAAGCTAAAAGATGATCCAACTTTGCCACTACAAGCAATTGATAAGATGTTTGACTTGTCCTTGCCAAAAGGAACACTAGATCATGATCATGAATATTCCAATCCATTACTAAACGGAGGGTCAAAGCATTTAGATGATATGATCACACGAGGCTGGGGGATCCTTGTAACTGGTGTCTCTGAAGATCCTTTAATCGGTGCCTCGCGCAACTTTGCTGATTTTATTGAAAAGAAAGGTGTAAAAACTTTCAATCTCTTTGGAGATGGTTACCATGTTATTGAGTTGTTTGAGCCATCTAAGGCTGCAATCTTATTTGATGCCATTAGGGATCTCATATCTGCTACTAAAAATTAAAAGTATTGAGTTTGTTTTGTTATATTTCCTTTTGTGCAAATAAGAGAGGAGTGTATAGTATGCATTCCTTTGTGTGTGAGATTACTTTAAGTTGTTGTATTTTTCTCATGAATAAAAGTTTCTAGGATTGAGTTAGTCCTAATATCTATTTCGTATTTTGCACTGTTGATGACAACCCTCTCACTAAATTTGTAAGTTTAAAGACATAATATCATCACCGAAATTTAGGCTTTGAAATTTATTGAATTTGAAATATTCAATAAGACAAGAATAAAATTTATGAAAACCATGCATGTGATTAATCAACCCCAATCATTTTTATCAAATTCAACTTAACTTCCATTAAAAAGAATGTGGTGGCAAAGTTTTAATTGATTCTACTTTGTTAGATCCACAACTAAAAGCTTGTTCAACTAGACAAACTTATGTACTAATAAACATTATCATAATTTCATAATTTTACTACACTCTCTCTCTCTTTTGCATGAGACAGTAATAGTTGAGTGGTTGATTCGATTCCTTAGAAAACTTTATTCTTTGTGTTTCACAATAACCTGTGCACCACTCTTTTTCTAGCTTAGCTTGTGCAATCCTATAGGCAGAGAGAGTAGTACGGTGGGGTATTGATCAACAATGAAGCTCTCCAAGTGATTGAATCCACCACTCAACTGCTACTATTTTACGTAAAAGAAAGAGAAAAGTAAAACATTAAATGATAATAATGAATAATAGTAGGTAAGTATGTCTAGTTGAACATGTTTTAAGTTTTGGGGTCCAGCCTAGGATAATTTTTTGAATTTGCAACCATTTCCTCTTTAAATAGATGTGAATATGAATGTGATGAAAATGATTGGGGCTGATTAACCAAGATTCATATAGAAAAGTGTCACTTTGGTATGAAGCTTTTCCTACCAAAGGCGACTTTAACAGTTTAGTCCTATAAAAATGTAACAATAGTATGTAGTTTTGATGATTGACAAAATATTTTGATGTTTTACAAAGTAAACTATGTTGCATTGTTTATCATCATCAAAAAGGGAGAAATTGTTTGGAAATAGGTGAACATATAAATAGTTTAGATGATTAATAAACTTAACGTGGTTCATTATTTATTGTCTTATATATAATCAATTAGGTTAACCAAATCCCCACACATGAATGCAGACAACATGTATAGATATGAGAGATTGCAGCAAAGAAGAAACTAATAAATTTATAAATAAAAGAGCAAAAAAAGAAACAACTTAAATGAAGAAGCAAAATAAGGGTAAAAGTGAAGTCCAAAGAGGAGTCAAAGTTCCTTATAGGATGAAACTCCTCTAGTAATCTTCACCATGACATATATGGTAAGTATATATAATGAAAAAATAATAAATCATGAAGATTTTACTAATATCGAACATGAAATTATTTTCAAACAAATTAAAAAATAAATAAGACTTAAAATTTAAAATAAATGAATCACGATGACATTGATGATAACTGATATTCAGTATAAAATAAATACATTTAGTTGTTATAAAGTCTTCATATGTGTTTTTCTACCATCATTTAATCATTATTATAATCATTATATGCCTATGAGTGTACTTGTTTGTACAATTTTTTTACAGCTAATAAGCATGTTTGAAAGAAAATTTGAAGTGTTATGGAGTTTCAAAGTTGGAATAGAGGACTGAGGAATGTTATCAAGACTGAGTCTGAGATTCAATAGTCAAATGGACATACAAAATATCTAGAAAATTGTGAGAGTTCTACAACAAGTCACATGCGGCGCGATCATGCTACCAGGCTTGTGCTGCATCAAGAGGAAAACATGGATCAAGGCTAAAAAGGGAGTTACCACTGTCAACCGTGGCCACACTACCCATCCCGGTTCGTGTGATATTTATAAAAAATGATAAATAATCTTAAGAATGAAAAGAAATTGTCATACAATAGTCTTGTTTAAGGTGAGCCCATGTATCTAAAGACTAGTAAAAATCACTTATCCTATGAATTGAGTACCTACCAACTAGCCATGAAAACCACATGATGTCAAGTGTTTAAATGTAAGACAATCCGAACAAGAGTTCCTATGGTTATTTTTCAAGTAATCATAGAGGAGATCTTACATATGCTCAAAGAGAGGAAATTCATGAGACAACAGATATTGAGGAAGAAGTAATTGCAATCAAAAAGATCATTTATCATTGTGTTTTATGAGCCTCAATAAGATGATTTTTAAGATTGGTTCTTTAGACATTATTCGAGTTCTTTTTTAAATTTGGGAGATTCTGTGGCAGATTTCAACTATAATAGGACACATTAAGTATCTAGCTTAGTTATGTCAAGTGAGACTTCAACATGTTTCCAGAAAGGAAATTCATTAGCAAATTAAATTACTAATGTAGACTTTGAAAGGGTTCGACAACAATGATTTTTTCCACCTTCCGTAAACTTCTAAGCAACGAAAGAAAGACTATTAACTTAGAAAAGCCGATAATACCTAATTTGAGAATACAACCTAGAGAAATGAAGCAGAATGAAAACATAGAGGAACACAATTTCATTATTACATGATATTAAAAGTAGTATATATCATGAAAATGAGGGAGTTTCAGAAGATTTGAAACAAGAAGCAATTTGGCTAAATATTCATACGCAACTGAAGATTTCTTTTCAATTATTCAAAACTCACTGTTACTTCTTTAGTTATAAAAAAATGAGTCACTTTATAGAATTTCATCAGAAAGGAAAAACCTGAAGAATCAACGACCAACTCTTTTTTGGATTCCACATAGAAAATGCAGCATCAAGTTTCACTGGAGGAACATATCCAACCAAAATATCTCTCTCCTGACAAAAAGAAGTTTATTGGTTAGAATTAGACGATAAAGACATCAAGGCGTTTTTATTTTTTTTTTTGAAAGAATAACACTCACCTTGTCACGACCCAAATTTTCAAGTCGTGATGGCACCTATGTTCCCAACCAATAGGTAAGTCAACCCAACATATTAACCCAACTAAACCAACAAATGAGTAAAAAAAAAAAAAAGACTAACACTTAGCAAGAATCTCCAACATTGAGTTCATTATAAGTACGAAATGCGGAAGCTAAAATATATCACCCCAAGAATTGGTGTCTTAAGTACAAGAGCTTCTAGAATACGATACAAGTCTGAAACTAAAATGACAAATCTAACTTAAGAGATATCCTGTCTGAATACTGAATAACAGAATACGTAATGATAGAGGGAGGTGTGGGCCACGGAACAGCCAAGCAGCTCACCACAACTCCAAGAACTTCAAGCCGGACTCAATTTGCTCCACGAGATGTGCTCCTACTCGGAATCGAATCTGCACCACAAAGAGTGCAACAAGCGTAGTATGAGTACGAAACCACGTGTACCCAGTATGTCTCATTGACCGACAACGAAGAAGTAGTGACGGGGGTTATATAAGAAAAATAAATTATTAAATTATACAAGTATATATACATATATAACACTTACAATTTAAGTTCCATCAATAAAGGAAATCAAGCATCAAGTATTTTCCAAACACCAAACAAAACACATAATCATCAAAATAAATGATGTGATGAAATGCAATGCAATATAACACCATGTAATGAAATTGTCTCAAAATACCCAGTACACACTCAACCGTATATACATGATACTCCTCGGAAATACATCGAGAGTTCATGACCCATGGGGGACTCGCGAGGTCCATATACCGACACGGACGATCTCCACGTGTCTGTGCGGACGATCTCAACGCACTATCATAATATCAACAATTTTCGCACGGACGATCTCCACGTGCCCAAATTACAATATTAACATCTCACCATCCCCAGCACGGACGATCTCCACGTGCCCAACTTATACTCAGTCTCATGTCTATGCATGTGCACAATATTATTTCAATAGAGGGGATGATAATGCATCTCAATCAATCAATATGAACATAATACATAACCACCTCAATTATCTCAACTATACGGGCGAAATAAATAAAACACAATCACACAAGGAATTCAAGTCAATAATACATCAGCTAATGCCCATATGCTTTGGCATTCTCAAATTTCAATCCAAATTCTATAATAGTAATTTTCCTTTTTATAACACCGGTACTCGTACCAATACCCGTCACACTATTGATACGAGACCACCATCTTTCCCCTTTACCCCTTTGTCTATTTTCATTTTAAATCCTTAATTAGAAAAACGTCCTTCAACAAGTCTAAAAGTCTTAACATACCTCAAGTGCCGAATTCGTGTCACAAATCTTCAAGATAGTTCCTTCCCTTTTTGCAAAGTTTTGGAATGTTCCCAATCTATCAATTATGCAATATTTATAAGTAAACAAATCCGTACATACCCGTATTTTACTATATGTTTTTCCTACACTCAAATCTATATCAAAGTTTATAAATTTTGGTGTCACTAATATGCCAAGTCTCATATTCTAAGCTTCAAAACTAAGATTAAGTCTTAATTTCCAAAGCATTATAAATGTAATGATATCCAAATACATCTATTTAATTACCTATTTGCAATATATTAAAACTTCAACTATAGGGTAATAAGCATTGGAAAATTCCAAACTTAAAGCCAAATTCCCGTAGCCTGGAACATTAACAACAAAATGCACAGAAACCCATTTATGCAATAGTCTTACCTTTTGCCAATAATTATATTTTCTATTCTTAATCAAAAATTAATTATCCGCAATCCAACCCATCACAGTGATATTGGCAGTGTATTACAAGTCCTTACTACTAACACATCCATAAACTAATTATTAACTCAAGATGATTCCGTTATATATATATTTTCAAGCTACTAACTATCCAATCCTAAATAACCTGTTATTTATATCCCACAAACTTACAGATTGTATCGGCAACAAATTTCCATTTGGGTTACTTTATTTTATTTAATCCGTACTTATTTATTAGTCCTAATCGAATAATCAATCAGAATGGTCACTCATGTAGCATTATTAAGTAGAACATTCAATTTTCTCCCACCTTCAATATATAAAAAGACCCACTTCCTATGAGAACAATGCATACTTTATTTTTACACCTAGTAAATTAGTACATACTCCATGGATTTGGGAAATCTAAAGTTCTCACCTGATTTGCGGTTGCGGCAATGCGTAGATAGGTTTTCCGCCTATGCTTTTCTTTCATTCCATATGAATAACACGCTCCCCTTTTCTTTTCTTTAGTTATGACCCCAAAAAAAAAAATTCAATTAGTTTAGTCCACTTTTGCCTATAGTTAAGTGGTTAAGCCACTAAAAAAAATTTAATACTTAAATATTAGAAGTGGTCAGGCCACTAGCAATTTTTATTAAATTAGTTATTAAAAAAATTTATCATCAACTAGATATTTTTATATTTTTTTTTTTTCGAATAGTTTAAAAATACCCCCTCAAAATTTTCAAAAGAAGTCAAACTAGTCCTAGTTCTCAAAACAACCTAGCGGGTCGTTACATCACCTACCACTTAAACAAAAGTTCGTCCTCGAACGGGAAAGAAAAGAGCTAACCTGAACGCTCAAAAAGATGAGGATATTTACTCCTCATGTCTGACTCTGTCTCCCATGTAGCCTCCTCCACTGGACGATTCTTCCACTGAACCTTTACTGAAGCAATCTTCTTGGACCTTAGCTTCCGAATTTGCCTATCCAAAATGATGATCGGCTCTTCCTCAAAAGTCAAATTCTGATCAAGTAACACTGAATCCCATTGAATCACATGATCACCACCTTGATGATACTTCTTAAGCATTGAAATATGAAAAACAGGATGAACACCTGACAAACCGGGTGGCAAAGCCAACTGATACGCCACCTCACCAATACGCTCAACAATCTCGAAAGGACCAATATACCTTGGACTCAACTTGCCCTTCTTTCCAAATCTCATCACACCCTTCATGGGTGAAACCTTAAGTAGAACCCTCTCTCCAACCATAAACTCCAAATCACGAACCTTCCTATCTGCGTAGCTCTTTTGCCTGCTTTGAGCCATGATAAGTCTATCTTGGATCAACTTGACCTTGTCCAAAGACTCCCTCAACAAATCTGTACCCCATGGTCTAACCTCAAATGCATCAAACCAGCCAATTGGAGATCGACATCTCCTACCGTATAGAGCCTCAAATGGTGCCATCTCGATGCTCGAATGATAACTATTATTGTAAGCAAATTCCGCTAATGGCAAGAACTGATCCCAGTGACCACCAAAGTCAATCACACATGCTCGCAACATGTCCTCAAGAACCTGAATAGTCCGCTCAGACTGACCATCAGTCTGAGGGTGGAAAGCTGTACTAAGATCCACCCGAGTACCCAACTCCTTCTGCATAGACCGCCAGAAATGAGATGTAAATTGGGTGCCACGATCTGAAATAATAGATATAGGAACCCCATGCAAACGAACTATCTCTTGAATATAGATCTTGGCTAACTTCTGTGAGTTATAGGTAGTCTGAACTGGTACAAAGTGTGCAGACTTAGTCAGTCGATCCACGATGACCCATATAGCATCAAACTTACCCAAGGTACGTGGCAACCCTACCACAAAGTCCATAGCAATGCGCTCCCACTTCCACTCAGGTATGGGCATCCTCTGAGTCACACCTCCAGGCTTTTGGTGTTCATACTTCACTTGCTGACAATTCAAACATCGAGATACAAAATCTACTATGTCCCTCTTCATACGACACCACCAATAGTGTTGCTTCAAATCACGATACATCTTAGTAGCCCCTGGATGAATAGAGTACCTCGAACTATGGGCCTCCTCCATGATTAATCTAGTCAAATCACCTGTACGAGGAACACAGATACGACCTTTAATCCTCAAAACTCCTTCACTATCAAGAATTGCAGCCTTGGCTTCTCCTTTTAACACCTTGTCCCTAATCTTACATAAATCGCCATCATCAAACTGTTGAGCCCGAATCTGCTCCAATAAGGATGACCTAGCCTCCATATAAGCCAACACCTTACCAGGTTCTGAAATATCAAGTCTCACAAAGCTATGGGCCAAGGATTGGACATCCCTAGCTAAAGGACGCTCGTCGACCTGTAACATGGCTAGACTACCCATACTTACCGCCTTTCGACTCAAGGCATCTGCTACAACATTTGCCTTGCCTGGATGATAAAGAATAGTCATGTCGTAGTCCTTGAGCAACTCCAACCATCTCCGCTGCCTCAAATTCAGATCTCTTTGATTGAATATATATTGGAGGCTACGATGGTCCGTGAACACCTCACAATGCACGCCATAAAGATAATGCCTCCAAATCTTTAATGCAAACACAACAGCCGCCAACTCTAAATCATGAATAGGGTAGTTCTTCTCATGAACCTTTAACTGTCTCGAAGCATAAGCTATCACCCTTCCCTTCTGCATCAACACACAACCAAGACCAACCCGAGAAGCATCACAATATACGACAAAACCCTCTCCCTCCACGGGTAGGGTCAAAATCGGAGCAGTAGTCAATAAAGTCTTGAGCTTTTGGAAACTAACCTCACATTCGTCAGACCACTGAAAAGTCACCTCCTTCTGTGTCAATCTAGTTAATGGAGATGCAATGGATGAGAAACCCTCAACAAACCGTCGATAATAACCTGCAAGGCCCAAGAAACTCCGAATCTCAGTAACTGAAGTAGGTCTGACCCAATCTCTAACCGCCTCAATCTTCTTAGGATCCACCATGATACCCTCCTTGGACACTACATGTCCCAAGAATGCTACTGAACTAAGCCAAAACTCACACTTTGAAAACTTTGCATAAAGCTTTTTCTCCTTTAGAATCCCAAGAACAATCCTCAAATGATGCTCATGTTCCTCCTTAGTGCGTGAGTATATCAATATATCATCTATGAAAACAATAACAAAGGAATCTAAATACGGTCTGAACACTCCATTCATCAAGTCCATAAAAGCTGCTGGGGCATTAGTTAATCCGAAAGACATCACCAAAAACTCGTAATGACCATAACGTGTTCGAAAAGCCGTCTTAGGGATATCTTCCGCCCTAACTTTCAGCTGATGATAGCCAGATCTCAAGTCAATTTTGGAGAAAACTGAAGCACCCTGCAACTGATCAAATAAATCATCAATACGAGGTATCGGATACTTATTTCTGATGGTTACCTTATTCAACTGCCGATAGTCAATACACATACGCATAGATCCATCTTTCTTCTTCACAAATAACACTGGAGCACCCCAAGGAGATACACTTGGTCTAATAAAACCCTTGCTCAACAAATCCTGCAACTGCTCCTTCAACTCCTTCAATTCAGCCGGTGCCATACGATAAGGAGGAATGGAAATAGGCCGAGTGCCTGGCTCCACATCAATACAAAAATCAATATCACGATCTGGTGGAAGACCTGGCAAATCGGTCGGGAATACCTCTGAAAATTCACTCACCACTGGAATAGACTCAAGCATAGGAGTCTCAATACTAGTATCTCGAATGTGGGCCAAGTACACCAAACATCCTCTCTGTACCAACTGACGAGCCTTAAGGAATGATATCACACCCTTTGAAGGATGACTAAGAGTACCTCTCCATTCTACTACAGGAATTCCAGGCATAGCTAAAGTGATGGTCTTGGCATGACAATTTAAAATTGCGTGGTAAGAAGATAACCAATCCATACCAAGAATCACATCAAAATCTATCATATCTAAGACCTTTAAATCTGCATGAGTGTCATACCCCATCAAAGTAACAGTACATAAACGATACACCCGATCTACAACTACAGAATCCCCGACAGGAGTAGAAACACTTATCGGCAAATCAAGAGACTCACACAATATATCCAGACTAGGAGCAAAATATGTGGACACATAAGAATAAGTAGAGCCTGGATCAAATAATACAGTAGCTGGTCGATGACAAACCGGAATAATACCTGTGATAACAGCATCTGAGGCTTCAGCCTCTGGCCTACCTGGAAAAGCATAACAGTGAGAACGACCTCCATCAGATTGTGAACCTCCACGACCCCCACCTCGACCAGAAGTAGAACCACCTCTACCTAAATGAGAACCACCTCTACCATTCTGTGCACCACCCCTAGCTGGAGGTTGTGCAGCCCTTGAAGTCGAAGCCTGAGAACCCTGATGTAAGCCACCACGTCTGGTCCTAGGGCAGTCTCTCACAAAGTGTCCCATATCACCACACTCAAAGCAGCCCCTACGAGACGCAGGCTGATGAGAGGAACCTGAATGACTAGAATGCCCTCCACGAACTACAGGTCTAGAAGATGAACCCTGTGAAGTATGCACCAAGCTCGAAGAGTTATGCCCAGCGTATCCAGCCTCAGACACTGGTATAGCAGCATGAATGGGTCTGCTGGACTGAGGGTGATAACCTCTGCCTAAGTAACTCCGACTCCTAGGCGGAGCACCACCATAATCACCTGAATAACGAGTCCTTTTGCCCTCTCGCTGCTCAAATCCCTCACGTCGAATCATCTCCAACTCCTTAGCAGCATCTACCACTTTCTGGAATGGAACACCAGAAGCAGCAACCTGAGAAACTCCTAGACGAATTGGAATAATCAGCCCCTTAACAAACCTCCTCACTCTCTCAGCCTCTGTGGGAAGTATCATCGAAGCATGCCTAGCCAAGGCATGAAATTTACCCTCATACTCTGCAACTGACATACCATTTTGCTGCAAACCCTCAAACTCGGCCCTCTTGCGCTCCCTCTCACTACGTGGAACAAATTTGGATAGAAATACCTGAGTAAACTCAGTCCAGGATAGTGGATGAGATCCAGCTGGCCTACTACTAATATAATCCCTCCACCACTGTTTAGCAGAGCCAGTCATCTGAAACGTTGTGTAGTCAACTCCATGAGACTCCACTAATCCAAGATTATGCAACCTCTCATGACAACTAACTATAAACTCATATGCATCCTCAGCTAAGTCACCAGTATAAGTAGGAGGATTCATTAGTCTGAACCTCCCAAACATCTTTTGCTCATCAATAGTCATAGAAGGCCTGTTCACCAAATGTGATGTCATATCTGGAAACTCCATACTATCCAAACGAGGAGCTACAGCGGCAGCTGGCTGAGTCCTGGGAGTCTGAGAATCTGGAGCAACTATCGGGTCTGGAATTTGACCTCCAACACGAGTCTGTGAGCCATCAGAAGTGACAGGCAAAGCTCCTGCCTGGGCCATCCTCTCTAGGATTCCTAACATACGAGCCAAGGTATCTTGAAGCACTGGGGGGACAATAGTACTGGGTGGAGCCTGAGCTAGCCCATCCCCCTCGACACGATCTTGCACATCCCCACGAATAACCTCTGCATCAGGAGGTACGGTCCTATCACGACCCTGGGTAGCTACTGGTACTTGACCATCCACCGGTGCTGCAACACGGCCCCTACCCCGACCTCGAGCTCGTCCCCTACCTCTACCTCGGATAGTGTTCCCAGAAGCAGGCGCAGGAATAGGATCCTGACCACCACTTACCGATGTACGATTCCTCGCCATCTGAGAGAGAATGAAATATCAAGATTAGAATTCTACAAGGTCAAGTGTGCACGATAATGAATAAAAGAAAAGAATATTTCCTAAATGTCCTATAGCCTCTCGAAGATAGGTATGGACGTCTTCATACCGATCCGCAAGACTCTACTAGACATTGCTCTTGTACTCATGAGACCGATGAACCTAGCGCTCTGATACCAAATTTGTCACGACCCAAATTTTCAAGTCGTGATGGCACCTATGTTCCCAACCAATAGGTAAGCCAACCCAACATATTAACCCAACTAAACCAACAAATGAGTAAAAAAAAAAGACTAACACTTAGCAAGAATCTCCAACATTGAGTTCATTATAAGTACGAAATGCGGAAGCTAAAATATATCACCCCAAGAATTGGTGTCTTAAGTACAAGAGCTTCTAGAATACGATACAAGTCTGAAACTAAAATGACAAATCTAACTTAAGAGATATCCTGTCTGAATACTGAATAACAGAATACGTAATGATAGAGGGAGGTGTGGGCCACGGAACAGCCAAGCAGCTCACCACAACTCCAAGAACTTCAAGCCGGACTCAATTTGCTCCACGAGATGTGCTCCTACTCGGAATCGAATCTGCACCACAAAGAGTGCAACAAGCGTAGTATGAGTACGAAACCACGTGTACCCAGTATGTCTCATTGACCGACAACGAAGAAGTAGTGACGGGGGTTATATAAGAAAAATAAATTATTAAATTATACAAGTATATATACATATATAACACTTACAATTTAAGTTCCATCAATAAAGGAAATCAAGCATCAAGTATTTTCCAAACACCAAACAAAACACATAATCATCAAAATAAATGATGTGATGAAATGCAATGCAATATAACACCATGTAATGAAATTTTCTCAAAATACCCAGTACACACTCAACCGTATATACATGATACTCCTCGGAAATACATCGAGAGTTCATGACCCATGGGGGACTCGCGAGGTCCATATACCGACACGGACGATCTCCACGTGTCTGTGCGGACGATCTCAACGCACTATCATAATATCAACAATTTTCGCACGGACGATCTCCACGTGCCCAAATTACAATATTAACATCTCACCATCCCCAGCACGGACGATCTCCACGTGCCCAACTTATACTCAGTCTCATGTCTATGCATGTGCACAATATTATTTCAATAGAGGGGATGATAATGCATCTCAATCAATCAATATGAACATAATACATAACCACCTCAATTATCTCAACTATACGGGCGAAATAAATAAAACACAATCACACAAGGAATTCAAGTCAATAATACATCAGCTAATGCCCATATGCTTTGGCATTCTCAAATTTCAATCCAAATTCTATAATAGTAATTTTCCTTTTTATAACACCGGTACTCGTACCAATACCCGTCACACTATTGATACGAGACCACCATCTTTCCCCTTTACCCCTTTGTCTATTTTCATTTTAAATCCTTAATTAGAAAAACGTCCTTCAACAAGTCTAAAAGTCTTAACATACCTCAAGTGCCGAATTCGTGTCACAAATCTTCAAGATAGTTCCTTCCCTTTTTGCAAAGTTTTGGAATGTTCCCAATCTATCAATTATGCAATATTTATAAGTAAACAAATCCGTACATACCCGTATTTTACTATATGTTTTTCCTACACTCAAATCTATATCAAAGTTTATAAATTTTGGTGTCACTAATATGCCAAGTCTCATATTCTAAGCTTCAAAACTAAGATTAAGTCTTAATTTCCAAAGCATTATAAATGTAATGATATCCAAATACATCTATTTAATTACCTATTTGCAATATATTAAAACTTCAACTATAGGGTAATAAGCATTGGAAAATTCCAAACTTAAAGCCAAATTCCCGTAGCCTGGAACATTAACAACAAAATGCACAGAAACCCATTTATGCAATAGTCTTACCTTTTGCCAATAATTATATTTTCTATTCTTAATCAAAAATTAATTATCCGCAATCCAACCCATCACAGTGATATTGGCAGTATATTACAAGTCCTTACTACTAACACATCCATAAACTAATTATTAACTCAAGATGATTCCGTTATATATATATTTTCAAGCTACTAACTATCCAATCCTAAATAACCTGTTATTTATATCCCACAAACTTACAGATTGTATCGGCAACAAATTTCCATTTGGGTTACTTTATTTTATTTAATCCGTACTTATTTATTAGTCCTAATCGAATAATCAATCAGAATGGTCACTCATGTAGCATTATTAAGTAGAACATTCAATTTTCTCCCACCTTCAATATATAAAAAGACCCACTTCCTATGAGAACAATGCATACTTTATTTTTACACCTAGTAAATTAGTACATACTCCATGGATTTGGGAAATCTAAAGTTCTCACCTGATTTGCGGTTGCGGCAATGCGTAGATAGGTTTTCCGCCTATGCTTTTCTTTCATTCCATATGAATAACACGCTCCCCTTTTCTTTTCTTTAGTTATGACCCCAAAAAAAAAAATTCAATTAGTTTAGTCCACTTTTGCCTATAGTTAAGTGGTTAAGCCACTAAAAAAAATTTAATACTTAAATATTAGAAGTGGTCAGGCCACTAGCAATTTTTATTAAATTAGTTATTAAAAAAATTTATCATCAACTAGATATTTTTATATTTTTTTTTTTTTTTCGAATAGTTTAAAAATACCCCCTCAAAATTTTCAAAAGAAGTCAAACTAGTCCTAGTTCTCAAAACAACCTAGCGGGTCGTTACACACCTGGCCCTGCTCAGATCTAGAAATGTGATTAGGAATGACAACAAACATGGGAAGAAGAAATGAGATAACATTAGCTACTTACAAGGAATTGAGAGTCAGACCACAAGACTAGGTTCCTTTACAAGAACTATCTTACAAACCACTAGACCACCAGATTAAGTCTCCATCATTGAAATGGAGGAAGTCGGAAATTGAAGGAAAGAAATGAAGAACAAAATACAAAAACATACCTCTACAACCTAAGCAAGAATAATATTAGAAATAACAAGAAAAAGGGGTTAAGGACCCCACAACAAATGGGGGAGGAAGGTGGAATTCCACAATGCTACAAGCAGCAATATGAAGGACAAGGATGAGTGAGGAACACAAACTTATGAACCCTTATTTTTAGGGTTTCTTTATAAATACCTAAAGGTTCATTTTAATGGGCTGGGCTATTTTTTTTTGGGCTAATCCTAGTTTTGGATTGGCTCATACTTGTACATACTTTATTAATGAATAAAAAGATTTTGATGCTCCAAATTATTATTTTTTTAAAAAAATCAAATGCTTATAAATTTTAAACATAATTCAGAAAAGATATTTTATAATAATGCAAGATATATAACTTAACTATAGATATAAAAATTATACTAAAATCAATATTTTTATACCCTTCTTCTAACCAATCAAACTCATATTTAATGCAACATCTATGCAAGAAATTAATATGTATATATTATATTTTATTTATATTATATTTGGATTCTTTAACATATTCTAATCATGATTTCAATTTTGAAGCTTTTGAAATTATGGTTAATTTAGGATTAATAGTGATAATTACACTTGAATTTATTAATTTGCATGCACATGTAGATATATTTTTATAGATATTATTTAGCTTAAAACAAAAAAGAATATATATCTGAATTTAGACATGTTTGCATGAAAGTTATCCTTTTTTTTATCATTACATGTCAGACACTAAATCGAATCAAGTAAAATTCCTAAAGTATTATTTTATGATCCAATAACTTTTGCAGGTTCAATATAATTACTGATATTATTCCTCAATTTCGAATTAAACCTTCTCATATACAAATGCTCCTTGAATAATTGCAATATTATAAAAGCAAGGATTCATGTATTTTCTATATATACTATGAAACAACTTCCTTTTCAACATATGTGTTCCTTGACAATTTAGAGTTCTTATTACATTAGTTGTTAGCTGTTATTTGTAATATATTAAATTGTTTAGAGTTTAATGTCTGAGTTAATTGGCAGGACAAATACTTAATTGAAAGAGACATTATATATACTATTTATTCTAAATTTAGGAGAAATTGGTCAAAAGTCCTCCTAATCTGTATTTGGATTTTTAGCTATACATACACTTTAGTTTTACGAAATTCGTATCACCCACCTCAACTGTTAATAACTGTAATAATTATCTCTCTAAACGCTTAGTTGACAATGTGAGTGTATTTCATTCTCGGAAAGTGAACATCAAAATCTATTACTAAAACTTTATTCTTAATATTTTTTTTCAATAAATATATGTATTTTTAATTATTTTGATTAAGGCCACAAGGTCAAAAGGACAATTTTGTACATTTGACATATTTTTAATTTAGGACCATAAAATTCAAAAGTCTTCTTTATTTATTTAAACTCCGTGTCAAGTCAAACCAGGTCATTCTTTATGAAACAGAGGGAGTATTATCTTTGAAATACATCGATATTCGATTTGGAAAGTTTTGTTTTATTGTGAACTCCAAAATTATTGTTGCCCTCCCATTATGGAACTAGCTTGAAAAAAAAGTCAATCAGCGTTGGCCCACAAGATAGTGCCACGTAGGCCGAAAAGGGGTGGAAAATTATTGATAAAATAAGTTCAGGGGGATAATAGGACCTTAGTATAGTATAAGTGTGTCTCTTATATTTCGGGCATAGCTTGAGGGGTACTTATTTATTACCCTTTATTAAATGCTAAGTTTGTAACCATTGATTTGTTGCATTGACAGTATTTCCTGTATTGCTTTTTTTTTTGTGTTTATGTTTAAAGCAATATATATATATATATATATATATATATATATATATATATATATATATATATATTCAAATATAATAATTCCTAGTTGTCACTTGTCAGTAATATTTTTCTTATATATAAGCCTATACATAGAGTATCATAATAACCCCTATTATATAGCTAACTTCCTATAATACATATTTGTGTGATCAATAATTATGTCTAGCCAAAAATTTGTTCGTCCAATTTTTGACAATCCATTTTTGAACATTGAAGAATTACCAAATGATACAATTAAACGTCAACCTGAACCCCTCACACAAGCCAATTTTGATCCCAATGGTACTTCTTTAGTCATATCTAAGGATGTAGACCTAGACATCAATAAAAAAACATGGATGAGAATCTACGTACCACGACGAATAATTGCAAATCATGACGATGATAAATTGCCAGTTATTTTCTACTATCATGGCGGAGGCTTTGTCTTCTTTCATGTTAATACTTATGGTTCGGATCTATTTTGTCAACAACTTTCTGAGAAACTTGACGCGATAATTATTGCCCTTGAATATCGTTTGGCCCCTGAAAATCGACTTCCTGCAGCTTACGATGATGCCATAGATGGGTTAAATTGGATTATATCAACTCAAGATGAATTGATTCAAAATTATGCTGATTTGAGTAATGTTTATCTTTTTGGATCAAGTTCTGGTGGAAACTTGGCTTACCATGCAGGTACTTTGTTAGAGTTATTTGAATTTTTAAGATTTAAAATTGATGCGTTCAATTCTCTATATATTTATGTTCATTATAGTAACAAAGTATCTTAGTTTAACTGGATACTAAGTTTTTGAATTTTATGAGTTCAAATTAAAATATCATGATGTGTAGTATTTTCAAACTCGTGGTCGTAAATTTACGCCAAAAAATGTTTGGGATAACGGTATCATTTACTCCCTTTCTCCCAATGTATATAATTTATTTTTCTTTTTAATCAGTCAAAAAAGAATTATATCGCATTTCTTTGTTCGACAAATATTTAACAATATTGTCAAATAGTTTATGCTTGTTGAGTCCCACTTATTTGGCAAGAAGTCTACATTAGGTGTACTCTTTTTAAGGTTAATTTGGTAAAAATTGTAAAGTATTCCTTTTATGTTTCTTTAACTACGTGCTCAGTCAAACTTTAAATTAGATAAAGCGGAATGTAAGGAGGGAATAATAAGGGGATTAGCTAGCTTTGATTAGAGTACATTCCTTTTATTAACTGTTTAAATTTAAATGTATTGAACTAGTTATAATTTTATGGGCTAATTTTATGACCCTTACCTACAGGGTTACGCGTAGCATCTTTATCAGACAAAGAACTAGAACCAGCGAAGATCAAAGGGCTTTTCCTGCATCAACCATATTTCAGTGAAAAAAATAGGACAGAATCTGAAGAGAAGCTAAAAGATGATCCAACTTTGCCATTACAAGCAATTGATAAGATGTTTGACTTGTCCTTACCAAAAGGAACACTAGATCATGATCATGAATATTCCAATCCATTACTTAACGGAGGGTCAAAGCATTTAGATGATATGATCACACGAGGCTGGGGGATCCTTGTAACCGGTGTCTCTGAAGATCCTTTAATCGATGCCTCGCTTAACTTTGCTGAATTTATTGAAAAGAAAGGTGTAAAAACTTTCAAGCTCTTTGGAGATGGTTACCATGTTATTGAGTTGTTTGAGCCATCTAAGGCTGCAGTCTTATTTGATGCCATTAGGGATCTCATATCTGCTACTAAAAATAAAAGTATTGAGTTTGTTTTGTTATATTTCCTTTTGTGCAAATAAGAGAGGAGTGTATGGTATGCATTCCTTTGTGTGTGAGATTACTTTAAGTTGTTGTATTTTTCTCATGAATAAAAGTTTTTAAGATTGAGTTAGTCCTAATATCTATTTCGTATTTTGCAATGTTGATGACAACCCTCTCACTATATTTGTAAGTTTAAAGACATAATATCATCACCCAAAAATAAGTTGCATAGCATACATATTTATGATATTATTTTCTGATCCTTCAAATGGATGTTGATAAGATATTTAGACTTTGAAATTTATTGAATTTGAAATATTCAATAAGACAAGAACAGAATTTATGAAAACCATGCATGTGATTAATCAACCCCAATCATTTTTATCAAATTCAACTTAACTTCTATTAAAAAGGATGTGGTGACAAAGTTTTAAAAATTGATTCTACTTTGTTAGACCCACAACTAAAAGCTTGTTCAACTAGACAAACTTATCATATATTATTATAAGCATGAAGGTCAAAACTTAAAAGTTGAATTACCATTTTAGCCTTATACTAAATTAAAATATTATAAAATAATTAATTAATTAAATATTAAATATGCTTAAATTGTTAATTAAGTTGATTCACTTATTGTTAAAATAATGTAGGAGAATGAATAGTTGTAAAAATAATTAATTATAAAGTTATTACGAAAACGTATTGGAGAAACTTTTCATTTCTCTATCTGATCAGTTTTAGGTGTAATTTTGTCATAATGTGTATTAATACCACACCTCCACTATCTCATCATTAATATTCATACCTTCATAATCTTTCCACACTCTCAAGAAGTTGATGGCACTTCTTGGATCACTTAATTTGAAATGTTTTTATCTTCTATTAGCAGATTCTCCATTTTCCTATATTATATATTATACTTTCTCATTTAATCATGTTATCTTTATTATTTTTTTTTATATGAGTTTGTTATGCTCAATGTTTTATTTATCTTTATTTGAACTCATCTAAATTGTTGAATATTTCAACTACTAATAATTTTTTTAAATTTGACTTTTTTTTTATGAAGATACAATTAAGAAATGACGCTAATATTTCATAGTGATGATGTAGTAAGTGAAGCAACACAGATTGAACTGTTTCAAGTGGTATCAATTTTCAGGTAATAAATCATTGTTCCTTATATGCAATTAATTATTTTTGTGTAAGTTGATATGTTCTTAATAAAATTTTGGTTTGATTTTTAAATAAAAATTATTTTATAGAAGTTGAGACGGTACACTTAATTGGATTATCCAAAAAAGGAATCTTTTACACAGGGACAAGAAGAAAGACTTCTAGCTTTATCACTGCATTCATGACAATCAATGGAATATCCTACAAGACAAAAAGTTGATGTGATTCTGTACAAGTGAATCCAACTCACTAACAAAAAAATTAAAGAAAGAAAAAAATTAACATGAAGAGAATAAAAATGAAGATGAAGAGAATCAATGGTGTCCTATAAGTTGATGAACCACTGTAACTTCATATTTTTTGAATTTACGAGAAAATGAATTATTGACGAAATTTGTGAAATGTACATATATACCTTTGGGTCGGTAACAAATGTGATTGAAAGTAGTATGTTTTCATGCATAATAGCTAATTCTTGATATATATATTGTTTAAATTTATTATTTGCATACAAACATTGTATGAAGTATTTTAGGATAAACGTGCAACGCACGTTTTCGGAAACTAGTGTACTAATAAACATTATCGTAATTTCATAATTTTTACTACACTCTCTCTCTCTCTCTCTCTTTTGCATGAGACAGTAATAGTTGAGTGGTTGATTCGATTCCTTGAAAATTTTTATTCTTTCTGTTTCACAATAACCTGTACACCACTCTTTTTCTAGCTTAGCTTGTGCAATCCTATAGGCAGAGAGAGTAGTACGGTGGGATATTGAGCAACAAGAATGAAGCTCTCCAAGTGATTGAATCCACCACTCAACTGCTACTATTTTACGTAAAAGAAAGAGAAAAGTAAAACATGAAATGATAATAATGAATAATAGTATGTAAGTATCTCTAGTTGAACATGTTTTAAGTTTTGGGGTCCAGCAAAGTAGGATAAATTTTCTAATTTTGCAACCATCTCCTCTTTAAATAGATGTGAATATGAATGTGATAAAAATGATTGGGTTGATTAACCAAGATTCAGATAGAAAAGGGTCACTTTGGTGCGAAGCTTTTCCTATCAAAGGTAACTTTAATATTTTAGTCCTATAAAAATATAACAGTAGCATGTAGTTTGATGATTGACAAAGTATTTTGATGTTTTACAAAGTAAACTATGTTGCATCGTTTATCATCATCAAAAAAGGAGAAATTGTTTGGAAATAGGTGAACATATAAGTAGTTTAGATAATTAATAAACTTAACGTGGTTCACATGAATGCAGACAACATGTATAGATATGAGACATTGCAGCAAAGAAGAAACTAATAAATTGCATAAATAAAGGAGCGAAAAAATAAACACTTAAATAAAGAAGCAAAAAAGGGTAAAAGTATAGTCCAACGAGGAATCAACGTTCGTAATAGGATGAAACTCTTCTAGTAATCTTGACCATGACATATATGGTAAGCAGATATAATGCAAAAAAAATAAATTATGGAGATTTTACTAATATCGAATATAAAGTTCTTTTCAAAGAAATTAAAAAATAAAATAAGACTTAAAACTTAAAATAAATGAATTAGGATGACAAAGATTATAACCGACATACAGTATAAATTAGATACATTTAGTTGTTATAAAGTATTCATATGTGTTTTCTACCATTATTTAATTATTATTATAATCATTATGTGCTTATGACGTGTGCTTCTCTGCATAATTTTTTTTTACAGCTAATAAGCATGTTTGAAAGAAAATTGGAAGTGATATGGAGCTTCAAAGTCGGAATAGAGGAACGAGGAATGTGATCAAGATTGAGTGTAAGATTCAAGAGTCAAATGGACACACAAAATATCAAGAAAATTGTGATAGTTCTACAACAAGTTGCATGGGCTTGATCATGCTACCAGGCTTTTGCTGCATCAAGAGGAAAACATGGATCAAGGCTAAAAAGGAAGTTACCGGTGTCAACTGTGGCCATACGACCCATCCCGGTTCGTGTGGTATTTATGAAAAATGAGAAATAATCTTAAGAATGGGAAGAAATTGTCTTATAATAGTCTTGTTTTTAAGGTGAGCTCATGTATCTAAAGACTAGTAAAAATCACTTATCCTATGAATTGAGTACTTACCAACTGCCCAAACATGGTGGTTTTGCTTCAAAACTATAAACCTAAGTTTTTCTTTTTAGCTGACACATGGAAATCACCTGACGGCAAGTGTTTAAATGTAAGATAATCCAAACAAGAGTTCCTATGGTTATCGTCCAAGTAATCATAAAAGAGATCTTATATATGCTCAAAGTGAGAAAATTCATGAGACAACAGATATTCAGAAAGAAGCAATTGCAATCAAAAAGGTCATTTATCATTGTGTTTCTATGAGTCTCAATAAGATGATTTTTAAGATTGATTCTTTAGGCATTATTCGAGTTCTTTCTGAAATTTGGGAGATTCCGTGGTAGATTTCAAATATAATAGGACACATTAAGTACCTAGCTCAGATATGTTATGCAAGACTTCAACCTGTTTTTAGAAAGGAAATCCGTTAGCAAATTAAATTACTAATGTAGCCTTTGAAAGGGTTGGACGACAATTATTTTTTCCACCTTCTCTTCCAAGCAATGAAAGAAAGATTATTAACTTAGAAAAGCCGCCAATACCTAATTTGAGAATACAACCTAGAGAAATAAAGGAGAATGACCACATACAGGAACACTATTTCATTATTACATGATATTAAACAGTAGTATATATCATGAAAATGGGGTTTCAGAAGATTTGAAACAAAAAACAATTTGGCTCAATATTGATACACAATTGAAGATTTCTTTTCAATGATTCAAAATTTACTAGATCAAAAGTGTTACATCTTATAAAAAGAATTAGCCATTCATAGAATATGATCAAAAAGGAAAAACCTGAAGAATCAATGACCAACTCTTTTTGGGATTTCACATAGAAAATGCAGCATCAAGTCTCACTGGAGGAACATATCCAGCCAAATCATCTCTCTCCTTACAAAAAGAAGTTTGTTGGTTAGAATTGGACAATCAAGACATCAAACACCTTTTTTTTTTGAAAAAATAGCACTCACCTTGCTCAGCTCAAATCTAGAAATGTGATTAGGAATGACAACAAACAAGGGAAGAAGAAATGAGATAACATTAGCTACTTACAAGGAATTGAGAGCTAGACCACAAGACTAGGTACCTTTACAATAACTATCTTAGGAAACTACTAAACCACCAGATTAAGTCTCCATCATTGAAATGGAGGAAGTAGAAAATTGAGTGAAAGAAATAAAGAACAAAATACAAAAACATACCTTTACATGCTAAGAAAGAATGATATTAGAAAGAATAAGAAAAAGAGGTTAATGACCCACAACAAATGGGGAAGAAAGGTGGAATTCCACAAACCTCCAAGCAGCAATATGGGGGACAAGGAAGAGGATCACAAATTTATGAACCCTTATTTTTTAGGGTTTCTTTATAAATACCTAAAGGTTCATTTTAATGGGCTGAACTTTTTCTTTTTGGGCTAATCCTAGTTTTGGATTGGCCCATTCTTGTACATACTTTATTAATGAATAAAAAAAGTTTGATACTCCAAATTAATTTTTATAAAAAAAAATCAAATGCTTATAAATTGTTAACATAATTCTGAAAAGTTGTTTCATAATAATGCAAGATATCCAAATTAAATATTGATATAAAATTATATTAAAATTAATATTTTTAAACCCTTCTTATAACCAATCAAACTCATATTTAATGCAACATCTATGCATGAAATGAATATGTATATATTATATTTAATTTATATCATATTTGGATCCTTTTAACATATTCTAATCATGATTTTTTTAAGTTTGAAGCTTTTGAAATTATGGTTAATTTAGAATTAATAGTGACAATTACACTTGAATTTATTAATTTGCATGCACATGTAAATATATTTTTTTAGATATTATTCAGCTTATAACAAAAAGAATATATCTGAATTTAGACATGTTTGCATGCAAGTTATTTTTAACCTTGTCAAACAACTTTAAAAGTTTAGAATAACTTAAGAGTAGGTTTAACCAATTTTTACGTCAATTCAATAAGGCTCTAAGTAAAACTATATATATGTGTAAAATTCATAACAATAGTTCGACACAATTCTCAACTTCAATTATATAAATTTACTTTGAAGGAGGAACAATATTTTTGTGTAAGATTGTCCCTTTAAAAGAGACTTAAGTGTTTGATTATAAAAAATAAGGATATTATTATTACACTTTCCTAGGAATACACTGTTTAAGTCTTCTTTGTTAAGAAAAGTTTCGCTCCAAAGTGGGACTTTTCTATACAAACCTTGATTAATCAACCCCACTCATTTTTATTAAATTCAGCTTAAGTTCTATTTATAGAGGATGTGGTTTCAAAGTTTTAAAAATTGATTGTACTTTGTTAGACCCACAAATTAAAAACTTGTTTAACTAGACAAACTTATGTACTAGTAAAAATTATCATCATTTCATAATTTATGCTACTCTCTCTCTCTTTCTCTCTCTCTCTCTTTTGCATGAGTAAGTAATAGTTGAGTGGTTAATTCGATCCCTTACAAAACTTTATTATTGTGTTTCTCGATAATTCACTGTGCACCACTCTTTTTCTACCTTACCTTGTGCAATCCTATAGGTTACTCAATGTTTTTGTTCATCATCTTTTGTGCATTTCTTATCTTGGTCAATATCAACAACCTTTCATTTTCAATATATGAATCAATTTTCTTGCATTTTTTATTTGTAGCTTCATGTTCCGTTGTTACCTTATTATTTTATTTCCTGTTTTTCTTGGATGTGTTTTATTTGCTTTTCAATATTATTTGCACGAAGCACATCATCTAAATTTCTTTTCTCCAATTCTGAAATAGAAAACATATCTTTATGTCTCTGAAATGAGTAAATCATATTTATAACAATCATGTTCTAGGCATCTACGTGTAATGAACCATAATATCCAATTCAATGTGGAGAAAGCAGAATTTATATAATTAATTATATCATCTACTCTAGTAGTCATCTCAAAAGTGAGATGTGACACCAACATAGTTTGGACTTTATCAGTCAACACTTTCTAGATATTTCATGTATTTATCATTGGAAATAATATGTCAGATTTGGTGTCTCCGGTCTTAATAGAAAAAAAGTTAAACCCAAATCCACTATTAAGACTGGAGTCATCAACACAATTATTTCTTCTCAAAGTCAAATAAATGAAATAACTAAAAATAATGTTGATCGATGAAGTTTAGTCCATGTTGATGTCTCTTCTCACTTATGGACGACTATTTATAGCGTGAATGACATGTTTTATCTTGTCAATTTTGTTTTATCCACATTGAATTAGATCGGTGCTGATTATAGATAATTTTATGAAGATACCAAGAATATTACTGCTTATAATAAATATGACTTACTTATTGTAGAAACAGAGATATGTTCTGCTTCAGAATTGGAAAAAGAGGTCTGAAAATTATTCTTCGTGCAAATGATATTGGAAAGGAAATTGAACATACTCAAGAAATTCTGAAAAGGGATAAAGAGAAAAAGGAACATTTGAAGATATAAATAAAAGATGCAAGAAAATGATTCGCAAATTAGAATAAGAGGTTGCTAAAATTGAATAAGATGAGAAGTACGCGAAAAATGATGAACAAAAACATAAAGCATTTCATATAATTGCACAAAATAAGGTAGAAGACGTCAGTAATCAAACTAAGGCAAAGAGAGCAGCACAGTGGGATATTGAGCGACACAAGAATGAAGCTCTCCAAGTGATTGAATCCACCACTCAACTGCTACTGTTTTACGTAAAAGAAGAGAAAAGTAAAACATGAAATGATGATAATGAATAAAAGTATGTAAGTATCTCTAGTTGAACATGTTTTAAGTTTTGGAGTCCAGCAAAGTAGGATAAATTTCCTAATTTTTCAACCATCTCCTCTTTAAATAGATGTGAATATGAATGTGATAAAAATGATTGGGTTGATTAACCAAGATTCATATAGAAAAGGGTCACTTTGGTGCGAAGCTTTTCCTATCAAATGTGACTTTAACATTTTAGTCCTATAATAATGTAACAGTAGTATGTAGTTTGATGATTAACAAAGTATTTTGATGTTTTACAAAGTAAACTATGTTGCATTGTTTATCATCATCAAAAAAGGAGAAATTGTTTGGAAATAGGTGAACATATAAATAGTTTAGATTATTAATAAACTTAATGTGGTTCACATCAATGCAGACAACATGTATAGATATGAGACATTGCAGCAAAGAAGAAATTAATAAATTGCATAAATAAAGGAGAAAAATAATAAACAACTTAAATAAAGAAGCAAAAAAGGATAAAAGTATAGTCCAAAGAGGAATCAACGTTCCTAATAGGATGAAACTCCTCTAGAAATCTTGACCATGACATATATGGTAAGCATATATAATGCAAAAATAATAAATCATGAAGATTTTACTAATATCGAACATGAAGTTCTTTTCAAACAAATTAAAAAATAAAATAAGACATAAAACTTAAAATAAATGAATTAGGATGACAAATATGATAACTGACAGACAGTATAAAATAGACACATTTAGTTGTTATAAAGTATTCATGTGTTTTCTATCATTATCTAATCATTATTATAATCATTATGTGCTTATGACGTGTGCTTCTTTGCATAATTTTTTTACAACTAATAAGCATGTTTGAAAGAAAATTTAAAGTGTTATGGAGCTTTAAAGTCGGAATAGAGGAACGAGGAATGTGATCAAGATTGAGTCTGAGATTCAAGAGTCAAATGAACATACAAAATATCAAGAAATTGTGACAGTTCTACAACAAGTCGCATGCGGCATCAAGAGGAAACATGGATCAAGGCTAAAAAGGAAGTTACCGATGTCAACTGTGGCCATACTACCCATCCCGGTTCATGTGGTATTTATGAAAAATGAGAAATAATCTTAAGAATGGGAAGAAATTGTCTTAAAATAGTCTTGTTTTTAAGGTGAGCTCATGTATCTAAAGTCTAGGAAAAATCACTTATTCTATGAATTGAGTACTTACCAACTGGCCAAACATGGTGGTTTTGCTTCGAAACTATAAACCTACGTTTTTCTCAAATGGATGAAGTTCAAAACAAGAGTTCCAATGGTTATTGTTCAAGTAATCATAAAATAGATCTTATATATGCTCAAATGGAGGAAATTCATTAGACAACAGATATTGAGGTAGAAACAACTGCAATCAAAAGGTCATTTATCATTGTGTTTCTATGAACCACAATAAGATGATTTTTAAGATTGATTCTTTAGGCATTATTCGAGTTCTTTCTGAAATTTGGGAGATTCCGTGGTAGATTTCAAATATAATAGGACACATTAAGTATTTAGCACAGATATGTCATGCAAGACGAACATGTTTTCAGAAAGGAAATTCGTGAGAAAATTAAATTACTAATGTAGCCTTTGAAAGGGTTGGACGACAATGTTTTTTCCACCTTCTGTGAAATTCCAAGCAATGAAAGAAAGATTATTAACTTAGAAAAGCCGTGAATACCTAATTTGAGAATACAACCTAGAGAAATAAAGGAGAATGACAACATACAGGAACACTAATTCATTATTACATGATATTAAACAATAGTATATATCATGAAAATGCTGTTTCAGAAGATTTGAAACAAAAAACAATTAGGCACAATATTCATACACAATTGAAGATTTCTGTTCAATTATTCAAAATTTACTAGATCAAAAGTGTTACTTCTTATAAAAAGAATTAGCCACTTTATAGAATATCATCAAAAAGGAAAAACCTGAAGAATCAACGACCAACTCTTTTTGGGATTCCATATAGAAAATGCAACATCAAGTCTCACTGGAGGAACATATCCAGCCAAATCATCTCTCTCCTTACAAAAAGAAGTTTGTTGGTTAGAATTGGACAACAAAGACATCGAAGAACTTTTTTTTTTTTTGAAAAAATAGCACTCACCTTGCTCTGCTCAGATCTAGAAATGTGATTAGGAATGACAACAAACAAGGGAAGAAGAAATGAGATAACATTAGCTACTTACAAGGAATTGAGAGCTAGAACACAAGACTAGGCACCTTTACAATAATTATCTTGGGAAATGTAACGACCTATTTAGTCGTTTTGAGCAGCAGATTTTATTTCTGGAAAAACTGGCTGAGACGACGGACACCACGACGGACCGTCATGGGCACGACGGACCGTCGAGGGTGTCTCGTTCCAAAACACTTAGGAATTCTGAAATTTGAGTGCTGAAATTGACTCTCTGAACTCTGTGACGGACCTGCAGGACGGACCGTCACAGTTACGACGAACCGTCGTGAGCCCCCGTTTCAAAACACTTCAACTCTTGAAAGTTGGTACTGGAAAAAATTCTCTGTACGTCGTGACGAAGGTGCAGGACGGACTGTCGTGGGTACGACGGACCGTCACAGACTCTTCGAGAAAAGTGAGTCTCTGATCATTGCGACGGACCTGCAGGACGGACCGTCGCAGGCACGACGGGCCGTCACAGGCACGACGGGCCGTCACAGGTTGCGTAATCCCAGGCGGAGTCGGATTTCTGTTTAAGTTTTAAAGGGGCGTTTTGGACTATTCCTGCTATAATTATAAAATTCGTGTGTTTACATTAATAACTCAATTTCTTGGGGGATAAAAGTGGTAACCTTGAGTTAATTAGTGGGTTATTATTGTCATCTTTTACACTTAATTATATGTTAATTAGGGTAAAAGAAAGAGGGTTTGAATAAAGAAAATAAAAAGATCAAAGAAGAGAGAGAGGATCGAACGAGAGAGAGGAACGAAGGGGATATCAAGGATTGTGGGGATTTGCTTGCTTGATCACGAAATCTTCGGTGGAGGTAGGTTATGGTTGTTTTTACGTTGTTCGTAGTAAACTCTTAATAGCGAATGATATGTATTGGTAGTATTGTAAACCCTTCTATATGCTTAATTGTATGCTTGCATGAATATGATTATGTAATTGTGATAAAATAAGCATGATGAAGCTATTGAATCCCAAATCTTGAAAGAAACACTAATCTACCTTGTTAATGGGATCGATGATGCCTTGATATAAAAGAAAGGCTTGATGAACTAAAGTAATGAGATTGATGATGCCTTGGTATAAGAGAAGGCTTGATGAATTGATAGAATGATGTTAGTGGATCGGAGTGTCACGTACCGACACATAGTATTAGGGGATCGGGTGTCACGAACCGACACGTAGAATTAGGGGATCGGAGTGTCACGTACCGACACATAGTATTAGGGGATCGGGTGTCACGAACCGACACGTAGAATTAGAGGATCAGAGTGTCACGTACCGATACATAGTATTAAGGGATCGGGTGTCACGAACCGACACGTAGAATTAGGGGATCAGAGTGTCACGTACCGACACAAAGTATTAGAGGATCGGGTGTCACGAACCGACACGTTGAATTAGGGGATCGGAGTGTCACGTACCGATACATAGTAGTAGGGGATCGGAGTGTCACGTACCGACACAAGAGGAAGGAAGATAATGAATCTTGAAAGATGTTAACATACTCAATATAATGAACCTAATTCCCAAATGAGTATGGCCTTGAGGCTTGAGTCCTCATGGATGAACTTGGTGGTACTTATTGATGATTATAGTACTTGTTGTTGCTACATGTTGAGTATTGTAGTCGATTTATGATATTAACTGATATATATTGTTTTCTATTTTGAGTTGGCCGATGATACTTACTCAGTACCCGTGTTTTGTACTGACCCCTACTTGTATGTTTCTTTCTTTGTATTTGTGGAGTGCAGCAAACGTGCCGTCGCCTTCAACTCAACAGTAATTCTAGCCAGTCTTCATTACATCGGATTTCAGGGTGAGCTAATGCTTCTAGCTTGGACTGGATCTACTTCTTCATGTCTTGATGCCTTGAAGTTCCGGCATGGACTAGCTTTCATTTGTTTTAGCTTCTCAGAATACTCTTAGTTTAGTAATTTGATCATAGATGTTCTTGTGATGATGACTTCCAGATTTTGGGGATAATGAGTTTTAAATTATTTGTTGATTTTGTTAATGAATTTAAGTCTTCCGCATTGTATTTTGTTCAATATGTTTGGGTTTAGATTGGTTGGTTCGCTCACATAGTAAGATTAGTGTGGGTGCCAGTCGCGGCTCGGTTTTGGGTCGTGACAGGAAACTACTAAACCACCAGATTAAGTCTCCATCATTGAAATGGAGGAAGTAGAAAATTGAGTGAAAAAAATGAAGAACAAAATACAAAAACATACCTCTACAAGCTAAGCAAAAATGCTATTAGAAAGAATAAGAAAAAGGTGTTAATGACCCACAACAAATGGGGAAGGAAGGTGGAATTCCACAAAGCTCCAACCAGCAATATGGGGGACAAGGAAGAGAATCACAAATTTATGAGCCCTTATTTTTTAGGGTTTCTTTATAAATACCTAAAGGTTCATTTTAATGGGCTGGGCTTTCCTTTTTGGGCTAATCCTATTTTTGGATTGGCCCATTCTTGTACATACTTTATTAATAAATAAAATTGCTTGATACTCCAAATTAATTTTTATAAAAAAAATCAAATGCTTACAAATTGTTAACATAATTCAGAAAAGATGTTTTATAATAATGCAACATATCCAAATTAACTATAGATATAAAAATTATATTAAAATCAATATTTTTAAACCCTTCTTGTAACCAATCAAACTCATATTTAATGCAACATCTATGCATGACATATATATGTATATATTATATTTAATTTATATCATATTTGGGTCCTTTAACATATTCTAATCATGATTTTTAAGTTTGAAGCTTTTGAAATTATGGTTAATTTAAAATTAATAGTGACAATTACACTTGAATTTATTAATTTGCATGCACATGTAAATATATTTTTTTAGATATTATTCAGATTATAACAAAATGAATATATCTGAATTTAGACATGTTTGTATGAAACTTATTTTTAACCTTTTCAAATAATTTCAAAAGTTTAAAATGACTTAAGAGTAGGTTTAACAAACTTTTACATCAATTCAATCAGACTCTAAGTAAAACTATATATATGTGTAAAATTCATCACAATAGTTCGACAAAATCCTCAACTTCAATTATATAAATTTACTTTGAAGGAGGAACAATATTTTTGTGTAAGATTGTCCCTTTAAAAGAGACTTAAGTGTTTGATTATAAAAAATAAGGATATTTTTAATACATTTTCCTAGGAATACACTGTTTAAATCTTCTTTGTTAAGAAAAGTTTCGCTCCAAAGTGGACTTTTCTATACAAACCTTGATTAATCAACCCCACTCATTTTTATGGAATTCATCTTAAGTTCTATTTAAAGAAGATGTGGTTTCAATGTTTTAAAAATTGATTCTACTTTGTTAGACCAACAAATTAAAACTTGTTCAACTAGACAAACTTATGTACTAGAAAAAATTATCATCATTTCATAATTTATGCTACACTATTTCTCTCTTACTCTTTTGCATGAGACAGTAGTAGTTGAGTGGTTGATTCTATTCCTTGGAAAACTTTATTCTTGTGTCTTTCAATATCCCACTGCTCCACTCTAGTAATTTTGTTTGATTTATGACTTTTTCTACCTCAAGCTTGTGCAATCCTATAGGTTATTCAATATTTTTGCTTATCATATTTTGTGAACTTCTCATCTTGTTCAATATCAACAACCTCTCATTTTCAATATATGAATCAATTTCTTGCATTTTCTATTTGTCTCTTCATGTTCCGTTGTTACCTTATTATTTAATTTCTTTTTTTCTTGGTTGTGTTTAATTTGCTTTCAATATTATTTGCACGAAGAACATCATCTAAATTTCTTTTCCCCAATTCTCAAATAAAACACATATCTTTATCTCTTTGCAATAAGTAAACAATATTTATAACAATTATGTTCTTAGCATCTACGTAGAATGAACCATAATATCCAATTCAATATGGAGAAAAGCAGAATTTGTATTATAAATCATATCATTCACTCTAGTAGTCATCTGAAAAGTGAGATGTGGCACCAACATTGGACTTCATCAGTCAACACTTTTTAGACGTTTCATCTAATTAGCTTTAGAAAGAATGTTCTTGATTTGGTATCTCCGGTCTTAATAGAAAAGTTAAACATGAATCCACTATTAAGACTAGAGTCATCAGAACAATTATCCTTCTCAAAGTCAAATGCATGAAATAACTAAAAAAATGTTAAACCGATGAAGTTAAGTCCATGTTAATGTCTCTTCTCACTTATGGACGACTAATAGCATGAATCACATGGTTTATTTTGTCAATTTTGTTTTGTCCACGGTGAATTAGATCGTGTTGATTATGGATAACTTTATGAAGATGCCAAGAATATTACTCCTTATAATAAATACGATTTACTTATTGTAGAGACAGAGATATGTTATGTTTCAGAATTGGAAAAAAAGGTCTAAACGTTATTCTTCGTGCAAATGATATTGGAAAGCAAATTGAACATACTCAAGAAATTCAAAAAAGGGATAAAGAAACAAGGAACATTTGAAGATGCAAGAAAAATGATTTGCAAATTAGAATAAGAGGTTGCTAAAGTTGAATAAGATGAGAAGTAGGCAAAAAACGATGAACAAAAACATAAAGCATTTCATATAATTGCACAAATTGAGGTAGAAAAAGTCAGTAATCAAACTAATAAGAGAGAGTAGTACAGTGGGATATTGAGCGACAATGAAGCTCTCCAAATGATTGAATCCACCACTCAACAGCTACTGTTTTACGTAATAGAAGAGAAAAGTAAAACATGAAATGATGATAATGAATAATAGTATGTAAGTATCTCTAGTTGAACATGTTTTAAGTTTTGGAGTCCAGCAAAGTAGGATAAATTTTCTAATTTTACAACCATCTCCTCTCTAAATAGATGTGAATATGAATGTGATAAAAATGATTGGGTTGATTAACCAATATTTATATAGAAAAGGGTCACTTTGGTGCGAAGTTTTTCCTATCAAAGGTGACTTTAACATTTTAGTCCTATAAAAATGTAACAGTAGTATGTATTTTGATAATTGACAAAGTATTTTGATGTTTTACAAAGTAAACTATGTTGCATTGTTTATCGTCATCAAAAAAGAATAAATTGTTTGGAAATAGGTGAACATATAAATAGTTTAGATGATTAATAAACTTAACGTGATTCACAAAAATGCAGACAACATGTATAAATATGAGATATTGCAGCAAAGAAGTAACTAATAAATTGCATAAATAAAGGAGCGAAAAAATAAACAACTTAAATAAAGAAGCAAAAAAGGGTAAAAGTATAGTCCCAAGAGTAATGAACGTTCCTAATAGGGTGAAACTCCTCTAGTAATCTTGACCATGACATACATGGTAAGCATATATAATGAAAAAAATAAATCATGAAGATTTTACTAATATCGAACATGAAGTTCTTTTCAAACAAATTAAAAAATAAAATAAGACTTAAAACTTAAAATAAATGAATTAGGATGACAAAGATGATAACTGACATGCAATATAAAATAGATACATTTAGTTGTTATAAAGTATTCATATGTGTTTTCTACCATTATTTAATCATTATTATAATCATTATGTGCTTATGACGTGTGCTTCTTTGCATAATTTGTTTTTACAGCTAATAAGCATGTTTGAAAGAAAATTTGAAGTGTTATTGAGCTTCAAAGTCGGAATAGAGGAACAAGGAATGTGATCAAGATTGAGTCTGAGATTCAATAGTCAAATGGACATACAAAATATCAAGAAAATTGTGACAGTTCTACAACAAGTCGCATGCGGCTTGATCATGCTACAAGGCTTTTGCTGCATCAAGAGGAAAACATGGATCAAGGCTAAAAAGGAAGTTACCGGTGTCAACAGTGGCCATACTACCCATCCCGGTTCGTGTGGTATTTTTGAAAAATGAGAAATAATCTCAAGAATGGGAAGAAATTGTCTTATAATAGTCTTGTTTTTAAGGTGAACTCATGTATCTAAAGACTAGTAAAAATCACTTATTATATGAATTGAGTACTTACTAACTGGCCAAACATGGTGGTTTTGCTTCAAAACTATAAACCTACATTTTTCTCGAATGGAGGAAATTCAAAACAAGAGTTCCAATGGTTATTGTTCAAGTAATCATAAAAGAGATCTTATATATGCTCAAGTGGAGGAAATTCAATAAGATGATTTTTAAGATTGATTCTTTAGGCATTATTCGAGTTCTTTCTAAAATTTGGGTCTGTGGTAGATTTCAACCATAATAGGAAACATTAAGTATCTAGCTCAGTTATGTCATTTGAGACTTCAACATGTTTTCAGAAAGGAAATTAATTAGCAAATTAATTTACTAATGTAACCTTTAAAAGGGTTGGACGACAATGTTTTTTCACCTTCTATGAACTTCCAAGCAACGAAAGAAAGATTATTAACTTAGAAAAGCCGCTAATACCTAATTTGACAATACAACCTAGAGAAATAAAACAAAATGACAACATAGAGGAACACTTTTTCATTTTTAGGTGATATTAAACAGTAGTATATATCATGAAAATGGGGGTTTAAGAAGATTTGAAACAAAAAATAATTTGGCTCAATATTCATACACAATTGAAGATTTCTTTTCAATTATTCAAAATTTACTAGATCAAAAATGTTACTTCTTTGTTTATAAAAAGAATTAGTCACTTTATAGAATATCATCATAAAGGAAAAACCTGAAGAATGAACGACCAACTCTTTTTTAGATTCCACATGGAAAATGCAGCATCAAGTCTTACTGGAGGAACATATCCAACCAAATCATCTCACTCCTAACAAACAGAAATTTGTTGGTTAGAATTGGACAATAAAGACATCAAAGAATTTTTTAAAACAAAAATAGCATTCACCTGGATCTGCTCAGATCTAGAAATGTGATTAGGAATGACAACAAAAAAGGGAAGAAGAAATGAGATAACATTAGTTACTTACAAGGAATTGAGAGCCAGACCACAGGACTAGGCACCTCTACAAGAACTATCTTAGGCAACCACTACATCACAGGATTAAGTCTCCATCATTGAAATGGAGGAAGTCAAGAATTGAGGGAAATAAGTGAAGAACAAAATACAAAAACATACCGATGCAAGCTAAGCAAGGATGATACTAGGAAGAAGAAGAGAAAGGGATTAATGACCCACAACAAATGGGGGAGGAAGGTGGAATACCACAAATCTCTAAGCAGCAATATAGGGGACACTGAAGAGGAGCAGAAATTTATGAACCCTTATTTTCTAGGGTTTCTTTATAAATACCTAAAGGTTCATTTTAATGGGTTGGGCTTTTTCTTTTTGGGCTAATCCTAGTTTTGGATTAGCCAGTGCTTGTACATACTCTATTAATAAATAAACAGAGTTTGATGCTCCAAATTAAATTTTTTTAAAGAAAACCAAATTGTTGTAAATTGTAAACACAATTCCAATTGTTATGACCAACTGCCATCGCAATCAGTTTTAACATAGTAATAATTGATTATTAGTTAACCAAATTAACTATAGGTATAAAAACTATACTAAAATCAAGATTTTCAAACCTTTCTTCTAATTAATCAAACTCATATTTAATGTCACTATGCATATATTATATTTAATTCATATCATATTTGGGTCCTCTAACATATTGTAAACACGATTTTAAGTTTCAAGCTTTTGAAATTACAGTTAATTTAGAAGTAATAGTGGTAATTAAATCCAAATTTATTAATTTGCATGCACCTGTAAATATATATTTATAGATATTATTCGGCTTATAACAGAAAAGAATATATTTGAATTTAGACATGTTTGCACGAGAGTTATCCTTTTTCATATCATTACATGTGAGACGCTAAATCGAGTCAAATAAAGTTACTAAAGTATTATATTATGATCCAATAACTTGTGCAGATTCAATATAATTACTGATATTATTCCTCAAAATTTTGAATTTAACCATCTCATATACAAATGCTCCTTAACTAATTGCAATATAATGAAAGCAAAGATTTTTTTTACTACGAAACAACTTCCTTTTCAACATATGTATTATTTGATAATTTAGAGTTCTTATTATTAGTTTTTTTTGTAATATATTAAATTATTTAGAGTTTAATTTTGAGTTAATTGGCAAAGGACAAATACATAATTGAAAGAGACTTTATATATACTATTTATTATAAATTTAGGAGAAAATGGTCAAAAGTCCCCCTAATCTATATTTGGATTTTTAACTATACATATACTTTAACTTTACAAGAGATCAATGTAATGACCCGGAAGGTCAATCGTTTAACATTAATTAATTAATTGTTGGGTCATTGGAGATAAATGACTTAATCGATAGTTAGTGGGCTAAAGTGATCAAATATTTAAGACCTTATACCATTAGGGACATGTATTAAATATAAATTAGTGGATTTTGTAGGTTTTAATAAACAGTTGATTTTTTTTGTTATAAAAAAAAGAGTCAGAAAACACAAATGAAAAAGGGAGAGGAATAACGTAACCTAGCGCAGCATCGATCAAAGAGGGAAAAAAAAGAAATTTGCAAATACCCGTCGGCCATTTTCAATTCTTGGTAGGCATGCGTTAATTACTTTATATTACTTTATATAAAATATAGAGAATATTTAACTGTTGGTTATATATAGAATTGGAAGAAGTATATTGGTTGGAAGTTTTAAGGGGGGGGGGGGGACAAGATGGAGGTTGACATTAATATTGAATTCATTCTTTCTGTAGAGAAAAATAGATTGAAATTTATTAGATACTTTATTTATACATTTGGATGGATGGGTTATTAGTTAGGGAGTGTGTGTTAAGAGAATTGTCATGGTCGCCAGTACTGATTCGTAACCGGCTGGCTTTCATTTTTTAACTAATACCATTTTATTATCATGTTATAAAGTAAGGATTAATATATTGAGATAGATATTAGAAATTAGGGATATCATATTACTTGAATATGTTCGAAGTTTTAATAATTGGAGGAACTGATACTTAAACTACGCCTGATTAAATGCTCTTATGCAAATGTTTCATTAATGGCTATATACATATATGTTATGATATTATAATTGAATGGAAAGAAAAGAGATTTGGAATAAGGAATTGGCAGTGATATACATATTTGAGTTGGGTATGAAAGTGGTTGATTTGTATTGTCTAATCATTGTCCAATGATGACATAATCATTGGACAATGATGGCCTAATTATTGGACAATGATCCTTGGGAAGTTTAAGTAGGAATAGTGATAGTTAATTAGTAAATGTAAGAGTTATTGGTGCACGCATATTTTATCTTTGTGCTTTCTTTTAAAATTAATATATATATATATATATATATATATATATATATATATATATATATATATATATATATATATATATATATATATATATATATATATATATATATATATATATATATGGTACCACATTATTATTAAAGTTATGATTTAGTGATAGAACTAATCAAATATTAGATTAATATGTTATATGAATATCATTAAATTTATGATATTAGGGAATTATGCTTTAACCTTAGACTTGAAATTTGAAAATATGATAAATTTGGATAAGCTTTTCGGTCTAAGCTAAACCTATATAACATAAGTGTTGTTAGTGTCGGAATATAATTCTGACTATATACTTGAATAGATTGCATTGGTTTGAAACCTCAACGAAAGGGGAAAACTCAAGTCCCGGAGTGACTGTTCGTTGATTTGAGGCAAGTGGGTTTCTAAACTCTTTTTAAGCGTATAAAATTCGTGTATTTCCTTGTGTGGTGTTGAGAATGATTTGGAGACTTGTTGCTTATTTGTTGGTATTGTATTCCTTGTTGCAAATCGTACTTTGTTATCAAATGGCTATCTCCTCATTTTTTTTAGTATGTAATTCACACTGCATTTGAAATATGGTTGTGATAAGAGTTATGTGATAAGAGGATGTACCATTTCGAGGGTCGTATCGTGCGCCGTGATGGATATTATATTTCGAGTGACGTATCGCGCACCGCGATGGTTACTATTATCGAGGGTCGTGTCGTGCGCCGCAATAGATGCATAGACAGATATGTCCCCCATGGGTCCCGGACTGAGAGACAGCGGGTGTGTATCGTTAGGAAAGACATGCATCACTATATTTGACATAGCATCTCATGGCATTGCACATTTTTATTATTGATGAACTTGAACACGTGTTTTGGTGATCTTGTGAGTGTTTCTCTGTAAAGCTTGTGACTGTTGAATATTGAGTTGTTATTGAGAATGTGTAAACTGATAGAGTGTGGTTATTGAGTTGTGTGTTTGGTAAACTGTAAACTGTTAGGCTGTAGCGTGGAGGTTTAGATAGGGTGTAAGGAGTACCCGTATTTTGTTCACTTAACTTGTGTTTAGAGATTTGCTTGTTGGGTACCGCGTGGTTTGGTACTCACCCCTTGTTTCTACAAATTTTTGTAGGTTATGAGCCCGGATCTTCGTGATACTTGTCATTCTTTTCGTTTTCGAGGCATCTTGTGGAGGGTTGTGAGGTAGTTGCTTGTCATCTCAGCGAACTTTCCTACTCGAGTTTATGACTTTGTTTTTACTTGAAAGACAACTTCATTTTAGACTTCTATTTTATTTACATTAGAGGCTTGTGCACGTGACAACCTGGTTTTGGGGATTGAATTAATATGACTTAGTTTCATAATAGAAATTGTTGTTGGATTGTCATTTACTTCCACACTTTGTTAGATATTGGGTTTTAGACTGACTTGTCTTGATGGGATAAGACGAGTGTCATCACACCCATTTTTGGGTCGTGACAATCACCCACCTTCACTGTTTATAATAGTAATAATTATCTCCCTAAATGCTTAGTTGACAATGTCAATGTATTTCACTCTCTTTGAGAGAGTGAACATCAAAAACACAGGCGGACCCGCATGGAGTCCGCCGATGTCACACCTCGAGCCTACACCCTGGACGTGGCCAGCACCCAATGACCATTGTTGGTCTTGACGAATCCTTGGTCTGACTTACTTAACTCAGCAGAAGACTTAACTAAGCTCAAATATGAAATAAGAACATTCTTGAAAAAAATACTTAATACACAATAGTCTGGCCAAAATGGCACTCAAATTCTCATAGCAAAACATCTGCAGTTAAAAAAAGACACTCAAACTGACTACCTGACTGTCTATGAAGTCACCACAATACTAAGATAGATGTTGGGACAGACCCCACTACATCCTATAAATGAAATACTAGAAAGCGAATAAAAGTGGCCTCTGAATACAAGGAGGCTCACCATTGACTCCGAATGCTTAACTGGATCAACGAGGCGCTGGGTGCTGATCCTGGTTACCTGCGTCTGCATCATAAGATGATGCAGGCCAACTGAGATCAGTACATTGAATGTACGAGTATGAAAGTTGTAATGCTAAACAACAACTTAAAGCTTGAAAGGCTTAAAAAGAATTAATCTTGGCTCTGCTCAACTCATGAAATACTAAATCAATATAAAGCAGTAACGACACATGCAATATATATATATATATATGAAAAAACTTACAAAATAGTGTAAACAACTTAGTTCGTTAGAGATAATTTGATAACAAACTCAACTTTACTTATAATGAAAGTAAAATAGTTTTTGTGAGCGATTCTTTAACAGACAACCATCACCATGAGCATAAGCGGTTGCATAACGTCTTACATCAAGTTACAAGAGGACCGCTCTATACCTTGTCGTCGGTATAGAACATGAACTACTAAGTGGATCCACTAGTTTGTGCTAAAAAGTATTAAGGAATCATCTAAAAAGTATGATCATTTCTCTGTCCATGTTGGCTACATGGTTTATGGAGACTTGAGTTGTTATGAACTCGCGCCCCCATATCGGTGCTCAATACTACTCCCAAAATACTTAGCTCATGTGTTCTTAAAACAACTATTTCTCTGATTTGAGGTAATTGCTCAAACTTATCTTTAAAATCTCTCTTTGAATTCATAGTTTCCTTTTTTCTAAAATTAGCCAAAGGCTCTGTGGAAATCTAGCTTCCTTTCTTTTCTCAAAATGTGAAACATTTGTAACTCTTAGGGACTACTTAGTTCTTTTATAGCTTTTTGAGAAATGCAATAACTCTTTACTCTTTGCTTTACTTGAAACTTAACTCTTAGGGAATACTTAGTTCCTTTATAACTATTGAGATTTAACTCAACTCATTGATCTTTGCTCAACTTGTATCTTGAGCCTTAAAAAAAAATTAAAATGTTTGTTTAAGACTCTTGAAAACTTTAAGAACTTACTTTGACTTGCTCTTTAACTTTGAGACTTGACTTTTAACTTTTTTGACTTTGATATTAATTTTCCTTGAATTGGATTATGGATTCAAGGACATGATCTCATGTTTATGGATGATTTTCATGATGTTTTGGTGTACTTTAGAGTGTTAGAATCAACTAAGAGACATAGGTACATCACTTAGGAACTAGTACGAAAAAATGAGGGGAAATAGGGTCTCTAGGTGACTTTGGCTCTCTGAGAAGCGATGGGCGCCAAAGCCTGACGGACAGACACTTTCCTCGAGCACTCTAACTGGCAAAGCGCACCAGATTCTGTCCTTAGGGGATATGGTTGGCGCGGTGCCCCTAGGCCTATCAGACGGGATTTTCAATTTTTCTTCTCCAATTTTCATCTCTAACTCTTCTAAAATCCCATGAATTTTTTTCCCAAAACTTAAGATCACTAATATTCTCAATACCCAATCGATTAGCCTCTTAAAATAGCTTGGAAACACGAATCAAAACAACTAAAAGTATACTTCAACTCAAACAAAGAGAATTCAACAATTGTTTATTAATAACTACGATGTTCATCATTCAATCTACTCTAAATGCATTGAATTAAACATGTTGATGTATGGGTGAGAGAACCCAACACAAAAGATCTCATATACCTTATAGGGATCACCCCCAACGAATTCAACTCGAAGATCTTGGCGTTCTTGATGAATTCTTGGTCTTTTCTCCTTTATACTTCTTCTCTTCTCTTTTCTCCCAAGCCCTAAGCGTATTGCAATTTTCTAAAACTGACTTAACACTTAGTTTTATTTATAATAAACCCTTAAAACAAATTAGGAAATAGTAGGGCAAAAAGACTACTTTGCGCTTACTAAAATTCGGATTGGACTTTCCTCGATCCAACATCCCAACTACTGATAGTCATATCTCCCTCATACGACACCAAAAATGCTCAAACTTGACGACGTTGGAAAGATTTCTTCAAGGACTTTCCAACCATATGAAGAACTAACCCTAACTCATCCTGAGTTAGAAATTATGGCAGTTTGAAAATGACCAAAAACTCACTTTTTACACTTGGGAAATTTTCAAGATATTTTTTCCTGTTCTTTTCAAAAATAACTATTCTTAGTTTCTTTATTTAATCCTAGATATTTCGGTTTACAAGATGTTACAGTCGGTGCTCGAGCACCTATAAAATCGTTACAGAATATATAAAGCATTAATGATCAAATTGGCCTAATGGCGGCTCTTGGGTGGGTGCTTAAGACTATTTTAGTGTTGTTGAACCAGGGTTTGAATGTTATAGTTAACATGTATTTTTTATAATTTCCCTCCGCCACATTCAAAGCACCTATAATGTTTAAATTCTAGATCCGCCACTGATAAAAAACTATTACCAAAACTTTATATATAATTTTTTTTATAAATATATGTATTCTTAATTATTTATGTTTTTTATTTATTTTTATTCTTCTCCATAGAAATATAAGACAAATCTCTTCATCATTCACCGCCTCTAAATAAGACTTGCCACCACCATAGTCGTTGTTGCCACCACCGTTTTTACTGAATTCTTTTTTGTTGATTGCAAATAAATTTAAAAAGTCATGTAATACTTTTGCAAAATCAATCTACCTAAATAAATAAAAAGAATTAGAGGAGGAAAAAATCACGAGGAAGGTTATGGTGAAACTAATGGGGTTGGAAATCATGAACAGCTTGGAGATATTATAAATGAAGATGATAAAGATCTGCAAAGGTGTGAATTTTGATGTAAATTAGGGAGGTGATAAAGATGGATGTGGAGGTGGTAACGATTATTTCGCATATGAGAATGTTGAAAAGGATGGAGGCCCGACAAATTCACCTTGTGAGGAAGATTAAAAAAAAGAAGACCCACAATGTATCCCCTAATATTTTTCTCAAATCAAGCTTTCAAAAAAAAAAAATTAGGGTTGCAAAAAGATTGAAGAAGGACGGATGAAGAAGAAGAAGGAGAAAAGCTCTTTTCAAAAGTTTAATTGGTGAAACACACGTGTCAAAGGCGTGTGCCTCACCACAAGGCAGATGGCTAGTTATCACGTTTCAAGGGGGTAATGAGTCCATTTTAAAATAGTTTATTGGGATAATAAGACTCCTGTATAATATAAGTGTGTTATTAAAATTTCGAATATAGATCGAAGGGTATTTAATCATTTTCTCTTAATTTAGTGATTCATAAATATATGTGTCCTTATTAACTAGTAATGAATCTTTCTATTACAATTCTACTGAACGCTAAGTTAATAAAGAGTGTTAGAGTCTTTACTGGTATTAGTTAAGTGTCATTAGTTTCAATGTCGCTAAAGGCTTTAGGGACATATACAAAGAGTGACGATTGTCGCTAAAAATATATATTTAGCGCCAATTAAAAATTCATTACCACGAATTATCATTTTTATTGTAGCATGGTAACCATTGGTTGTTGCATTTGTAAGTTTTAGATCTGCAATATTGTTGTTGCTACACTAAAGTGGATAGATCTAAAATGCTAAAAAAAATTGTTCTCAACCCTCATCAATGCCAATTAATTTGTCACTTTCCTTAAAATAAAATAAAAAAATAATTAAAAAAACCCATCTATATTAAATTTGACATCATCTGGATAGGTTCTTATCAAGAAAAAATCTGTTTTTAATTAAGTATACTACTTTATAAAGCTTATTCCCAAGAAATCATCAAATTGAGATTTGGCTAAGGTTTTTGGCAGTATTGTTTTTTCCTTTTGAAAAGACAATTTACTTAGTTCAGAGAATTGAGATATTTGACTAAACAAATACTCGTTAATTAAATAGGATAGTGACACATCATAAATGAATTTGTTAATAGAGGTTATTATTTGGGTTGTTAAAGATGAGGGGCAAAATAGATTCAAAAGGTTGACGTCAAGGCATTTTAGGTCCGAATAGTAGAAGAAGAGTAATTTTAGAGTTATTCTTTTTTAAACAAACTAAAAAAGGAAACTAAGTCATTCTTTTTTAAACGGAGGGAATAGTAATTTTTAATGTTTTAATTTAAAAAAGGAAACTAAATCATTCTTTTTTTACACGTGTCCAAATACATATATCTTTGGATACATGAGTTAAACTTGCATGTAATTTATTCTAGACATAGTGTATCCAAGTGGATCTACATGTATTTTATATATATAAAATCTCTCTCTGCCACTCTCATATGTATTTGATATCCAGATACAAGTGAATCACACTAGATACGTAGATGTTTGTATCTAGTGTGTATCTAGAGTAATTCGTATGTATCTGAGATACATAACAAATCTTGCTCGCCTTTCTCTCCATCTCGCTTGCCTCTCTCTCTACCTTAATGTATCTGGTAGCAAAACTACGTATATATCTAAGTGTATTTTTTTAAATATATAATAGAAAACTCTTAATTATTAATAAGACACCTAATATTTTTAAAATATAGATAATAATAGTATATATAATAACCAACTCTGTCTAGTTTTGGTTTTATAATGAAAAAGTTGTTTCTTTCCTCCATTTTAGTAGTAGTAAATTGTTTTGATGACTTCTTTTTTTTTTTGTGAAATATCAATTAATTTTGATCTTTTTTTTTTCCTTATAAGTTTCAATAAACGCTTCTATTATTAATACTTGGAAAGAGTCCATAGGAACTTTAAGTTATTTTTCACGTTATAAGTATTTTAGCTTCGCTCCTGAATCTAATAAACGTATTAATAAAGTTTTGGTAAGATACGTTGGAATTTAATTAACTTTTATTTCTTCATTTTGGAAGATTTTCTTTTACCTCGTATGATATATTATTATATTGATGTTGCAAGTTGCCTTCAAGTTTAAATGGCTGAACATATTTTATGTATAAAATTTCAACAAATTTAATCAGCATCACATTGGCTTCTATCAATTTAATTATTTTTGCTAAAATACGTGTATTAACTATCATGAAAAAGTAAAATAAGTATAACGGCAGAAAAAACTACCTGATTACACAAACATACATACTTGAAATAATTATATTTTATTTTCATTAATTAATAATGTTATACCAAACTTCGAGTCAGGATGTATTTACATATACATGGCTTCAAGTCAGATACATATACATACATATAATTCTTTTGCTACTAGATACACAAAAATAGGGAGACAGACAAGCGAGAACAGGGGGGAAGCGAGCAAGATTTGTCTATGTATCACAGGTATATGCAAATCACATGAGGAAATACACATTAGATACATGTATCTAGCATGATTTACAATATCTGGGATACCATATAGATACGCGAGCGAGATATGAGAGTGAGAGTGAGATTTGTCTAGATATCTCAAATACATGCAAATTCACTTGAGTACAGTATTTGAAGAACAAATTACACTTTTAATTTTGACCTCATATATCATGAGATATATGTATTTGAACGCACCAAATTTTGATAAAATTGTTAATAATGCAAACTAACATATATATAATTATAAGCTTCTAAACTAGTAAAATTATTATGAGTGACACATAAATTAATGACCGTATGAAACGCGAACATATATATTCCGTAAAAAGAAATACATAGTATTTCAATTTGATTTTTCTCTTTCAGTAACTTTTGCGCCTCTTAAAAAATGAAAATTTCATATAGTAAAAGCAGAGTAAATTAATTAAGTTATATTGTCCACATTATTATTAATTAAGTTATATTGGCCACATTATTATTATATCATAGTCAAGAAAGACGACTACTAATCAAATGAAATCTACCATAAACAAATTCTTTTCACTTTAGACTTTACATTTTGATGTTTTATCGTTTACGTGAACTTATATATTATTTAATCAAATCGCATATTCACTCTATATGTGATACAATTTTAGAGATTTAAATAGTTTAAATTTGATTAGGAATTTTGTCACGACCCAAAAATGGGCGTGATGGCACTCGTCTTATCCCACCAAGACAAGTCAGCCTAAAATTACAATAAAATGCGGAAAATTTATAAGTTACTTAAAAGTACCCCAAAACCTGGTTGTCACGTGTACAAGCCTCTAAAGTATTACAATTGATTCAAAAGAAAAATTCAAGTCTCTAATGAACTTGTTTCTAGAATAGAGCAAGATCATAATTAAGGAGAAGAAAGTGTGCTGCGATGGAAACAGCTACCTGACAAATCTCCAAGAAGCCTCGGAAAAGAAGAGAATGATAAGTACAACAAAAATCCAGGCTCATAACCTACAAAAATTTGTAGAAACAAGGGGTGAGTACCAAACCACACGGTACTCAGCAAGTAAACGTCTAAACACAAGCTAAGGGGATGAAATACGGGTACCCCTACCTCCCTAACCGAACCTCCACAACTACAACCTGCATAAAATTCAGTCTAACCTAACAGTTCATATTTACATAGCACGTACTCTACAACAACACTTATACAAATTACATATATATCCTCCACAATCACACTTTATCAAATTACATATCCTCAATAACAAGCTCAGTATTATCAATCACAAATTCCGCAGAAAGGCAATCACAAGATCAGCAAAACACAATATAAAGTTCACCAATGATAAGTATGTGCAATGCAATGTCAAGTATAATGATGCATGTCTGACCTAGTGATACACACCCGCTGTCTCTCAGTCCGGGACCCATGGGGGACATATCTGTCCATGCATCTGTCGCGGCGCACGACACGACCCTCGATAATAGTAACCATCACGGCGCGCGATACGTCCCTCGAAATATAGTATCCATCGCGGCGCGCTATACGTCCCTCGAAATGGTACATCCTCTTAAGTACTCATTTTTTCTCAATGCACATAACACTTGTAACAACCAATGCCTCAGAATAATGCAGATGACAAGCTCACACAAATAATGAGGAGATGACCATTTTCATAACATCGCACAGTTCACAACCACACAAACATGAAATCACATCAACAATGATTCAACAAGCCTTCAACCCTTTCTCAACACATCACACATAAACAATAATCACATTGCCTTTTGTTATACTTTTTTTTTCTTCATTATAATTAAGCAATGTGGACAAGTCAACCCATCACCAATCCTGTTACTCCCAAACATATACCACAAGGAAAAACACGCATTTCATACACTTAACAAGAGTTTAGAAATTTACTTCCCTCAAATAGTATAACCATCACTTCAAAACTTGAGCTTTCCCTTTTCGTTGTACTTCCAACTCAAAGAAATCTATTCAAATAGATAATCACAATAAGATTTCAAAATTTACAACACTCATATCACTACATGTCTTGCCTAGACCCAAGAACTCACTCAATTATTTATAATTAAGTTCTGAAGTCTTGATGTCAATTGACATTTCAATGATCATATTTTCCAAGTTTCAAGCGTAGGGTTAAATTTTAATTTCTTTTCAATATCATAAATCTTAGGACATTCACTTAATACCATATACCTAATACTTAATTATATATATTAATATATCAAAACTTAAATGATAATATGAAAACTATTAAAAGGATCTCAAATTGATCCCAATTTATATCACCCGTATTTGAACACCAAAATAAAGATATTTCATGAAATACTTTTATACGGAAGGCTTCTTGCATGTCTATTTACCTCTCTTCCCAATAATTGTTTCATGATCATCAACAATTGGTCATAATTACTTAATGACTAAGGTGAAATTTATGCTAAATAACATATGCATACATGTACACAAAATTAAAAATTAGCTTCACATATTAGTGTAAATTATACACGTTTTAATCTAAAAATCTACTTCTAATTACATAAAAACTTAATAGAAAGGATGAAAATAATTACCTTGACGCCTTGAGATGAAAATATTGATTTTTCTTCTCCTTTTCCCTTTTCTTTTCTCCCTTTCTTTTCTTTTCTTCTCTGTTCTTTTTTTCACATCGTTCTTTTTTTTTCTCATCAGCCGTGCGGCTTTTCTCAGTTTAGGGCACTTTGCCCCCCTTTTTTTATTTTATTTTATTTATTTAATTAATTAATTTCCTTTTCTTTTTTTTTCATTATTATTAGCAACAAAAAAAATCTTTTATTAAATCTAAAAATCGTGTCACTCATTCTTACAAGTCATATAAATTATTTATAAAATCTACTAAAAAGGTTTATATAAAAAAATAATAGTTGAAATTTCTAAAACGACTAAGAGGGTCGTTACATTATCCACCACTAAAAATCATGTTCGTCCTCGAACATAAAATAGGAGAAGGAAGAATTATTGACGTTATCAAAAATCTAATGCATGATCTTCCAGAGTCGTTGTTCATCTCTCCATGAAAGCTTATCTTTAACACCATTCTATCAAGACTAACTACCAAGAACTGAACTATAGAGAATTTGATAGATCTACATATCAGAAGTGATTGTCAAGCTACATACTAACCCATGAACCGAATCTAAACTGAAACCCCTTGGACCATAACACAATAATCATGACAAATCCTTTCTCACATAGCAAAGATAACGTTCTATTGATACTAGCTACAACCAGAAGTGAACCTGAACCAATCATCACATACTCATAGTGCACAAACCATCACACATCTTATAATGATTCGCTTTTCAGAACACAATCTTTTTAGAAGTGTAAGTTATAAAAATCTGATCTTTAGACTTCGGGTATCCATCAAATAAGAACAAGATAAAGTAAGCACCCAACAAGTGGTACACTCTAGGATGCAAAACCATTAACAACACTGTCAGATAACTGTAACTCTTCATGTAAGCTCCTCTATAAAAAAAAAATTCATACGCAATGGCGTGCATGTAGAACCAATAGTATTCTTCTACTTTCTCAAACAACACCAAATATGCCATGACTGAAATGATTAAGTCTGCCCAAGGATGTCACTCTACCATGAGAACAACCACAAGATCGGTACACCCGATCCACCACTAGAAATTCACCCGTAAATATGAAAACATGTATGTGTGTAGGTAGAAAATCACACTCTAAACCATATCCAATACGAAGTAGATGGTCATATAATAATTTCTAAAATCAGAGTCGAATAAGACTAGATACTTCTTTTTATAGTGCCCATATCAAACATTTGCATTTATTTGACTCTATCTCTTTAATTTTCTAGTTACCCACAATCACCAATTTAGTCTCGATTATAATTTCTCACATACTTGTTTTATCGAACCACAACTGCTCTTTACAATACTTTACTAAAGTCAACACTTTTAATTCTAAAAGAACTTCATAGTCGCAACAACCATTTATCTTATTCTCAAATCGTCACTAGTATTAAAATCTTCTTAACAAACACATTATTTCCTCCAAAATTTCAAACTATGGCTACCTCTCTTTCTTTTTAAGCATTCCATGGCAAGTACTAGTCCTACAAAAAAAAAATTGATAACACTAGTTTCAAATATGATAGTACCTTTCCATTGATATCAAACTATTAAATCACACCCGAAGTCAACTCCACACAACTTTCACATACCATGCTTCAATTATCATTCCTAATCATCACATACCTCATGCCAATACTTAGAGAAATATTAGGTCTCCCCAATTATTTTATATACTATGGGCACATAATCTCTATTTACCATCACGTATCTATATAACACATCACAACAAGTGATTCCAAAAAAAAAAAAATTCTTCAATGACCATGTATAATTGTATGTCCATACTATTACATATCCATAAGTCACTTAACAAAATCTGAACCGTTTAGCTCCACATAACAACACATACTCTTACACATCTCACGGGTTTTACCCAAATCAACACTCAATCTTCATAAAAAAATTGCTGATAAATTCCTAGTAAGTCTATAACAAATTGATTCACAATCATAGTCATATTAGAACTATATATGTCCATTCATAGACCCTTTAACTCAGAACCAAGAGTATTCTTATTCCTTCACATCTTCTAAATTCTTTCGATGACACAAATTTTAAAATACCTTGAACTCTTCAATACACCAAACTCTTTTTCTCTTCGCTGACTTGCTTACCAATCTTATCCTTGAAATAAAAACATTACATGAAATCCCATTTAGGTATAACAATCAAAAGTAACCAAATTTACTACTCAAATTATTTTTAAGTCCTTCAAATGCTTCATACTCAATGTGAACAATCATTTCTTACCCCTTACCAATTCATACCTTGACAAAACACACTACCACAAATCTAAACTCACAATGAAAAACTTGAATTTTGAATTCAATTATGTAACTCAATCCTTTTATCTATTGAAAATAGCTCATACATAGAAAATATTTACAAATTTGGACATCTTAGCTTATTATTGATCGCCTATCCATCGACCTTGTCATACCCTTTCTTAAAAATCCAATGGTACCTGTTACCAAATTCGAAACCATAAAAGAGCTTATCACCACACTCGAGTCCAACTGTGTAGGTTTCTTTCTCAATTCTTACCCAATATATATATTATTATATTTTTTTATCAATCTAATGAACGTGTGACACTATTACCATAATCAAAATGAAACACATGAAATCGCGTATCCTTGAACTAAATTCTCAACTCTCTAAAGATATATCTTTGTCCTTTATAATTATAGTAAATATCCTTTTTCTCGATTGTCTCTTTCCAATGACTAAAATACTTCCCACTAATTCTTTTCCATTTATGACCTAGCTTCTTTCAATTCTATTCAAGCGAAATTTTCAACACACCATACAACTTTTCATACAACTGCATTGTTCATCAAATAGTGAAAAACCACAACCTTAGATGCTCGCAAGTCGTTATTACCATAAAAACTCGTTTAACCCTCAATTCTTATTTTATGATTTAGTCTCAATCGCAATCTATCACAAACTCCTATTACCATCATGCTTAGTTAGCTCTTGTTAACACCACGAAGTCAACTATTTCATCAATATGAATCCTGAAACCCAGTTATACCAATCCAATCCAAAGAACTAACCCACTTTTATCCGCACTTCCTTACTAAAACTCTTAATTGTCTTCACATAAGTATTCTCTTTAGGACTTCCTTTACCCATATGCTTGTCACTCAATATTGATCCAATTTCTTGGACATTACGATGAAATCACCACTCATTTAAAAAATTCATAAAATACATTTCACAATTTGAACATATCAATATCATACCAAAGATCCACTACTAAAAGCTTCCTTATAAATAATGTTTAACACATCCACCCATACCAACAAGCTAGTTGGGTTCTCAAATATGAGTTCAACACCAATCTTATCATATGAGCATGTATACCATAGATAAGTCCTTAAGTAGTTAATATTTGCACTTAACAATCAACATGTCCGTTTTCATGTACCACTAGTAACACATCATGAAAATTCATTACATCCACCACTAGAACATATCATATCTATTGAGAAGATCATTTCCAAATAGGTCACACACTTTATCCATCAAATAGCTATAAAATATTACCAGATTAGTTTTGTATCTAACCCAAGCTATATGTATTCTTTCGTAAGCAAGGTCAATATCAAAAGTAACACACTCCATAATTCTAACCAAGTACCCATCAATACCATTGTAATAGTCGTATCATGACCTTCTTTGGTATACACTCAATCTGTGAAACCACAGAAGGGATTCTGACCTGAATTGGCGCAACATCATTTGCTAAGCAACCCATTATAGGTATGACAACTATATCAATTGTATTACACTATTTATTATCTAGTCAATTCTTCAAACAGTTAACTTTGAATTGTCGAACCACTCCATATTTTGCTTATACCAGATAAGTACTTTATTTATTATTATTATTTTACAATGATAACTAACCTTACTCAACTCTTTCAAATATGATCATGCATTCGTTTCATAAGTATATCATTTTCACCTTAATACAAGATCTAACATCAAACCAATACACGACATGCCAGTGATTCACAAAAGGTACTACGCACGAGCCATCACATAAATGAGAGCGAATGGAGTGAAGCGATAAGAATCAAAATGGGACCAAGTACGCACAATAGAGATCCAAGAAGTGAAGATATTTCCTAAAAGTCACTACAGCCTCTCGAAGATAGGTACAGACGTCTCCGTACCGATCATCAAGACTCTATTTAGACTCAACTTGTACACACGTGAGACCTATGAACCTGGGGCTCTAATACCATTTTGTCACGACCCAAAAATGGGCGTGATGGCACTCGTCTTATCCCACCAAGACAAGTCAGTCTAAAATTACAATAAAATGCGGAAAATTTATAAGTTACTTAAAATTACCCCAAAACCTGGTTGTCACGCGTACAAGCCTCTAAAGTATTACAATTGATTCAAAAGAAAAATTCAACTCTCTAATGAACTTGTTTCTAGAATAGAACAAGATCATAATTAAGGAGAAGAATTTCTGCTGCGATGGAAACAGCTACCTGACAAATCTCCAAGAAGCCTCGGAAAAGAAGGAGAATGATAAGTACAACAAAAATCCAGGCTCATAACCTACAAAAATTTGTAGAAGCAAGGGGTGAGTACCAAACCACACGGTACTCAGCAAGTAGACGTCTAAACACAAGCTAAGGGGATGAAATACGGGTACCCCTACCTCCCCAACCGAACCTCCACAACAACCTGCATAAAATTCAGTCTAACCTAACAGTTCATATTTACATAGCACGTACTCTACAACAACACTTATACAAATTACTACATCTATATCCTCTACAATCACACTTTATCAAATTACATATCCTCAATAACAAGCTCAGTATTATCAATCACAAATTCCGCAGAAAGGCAATCACAAGATCAGCAAAACACAATATCAAGTTCACCAATGATAAGTATGTGCAATGCAATGTCAAGTATAATGATGCATGTCTGACCTAGTGATACACACCCGCTGTCTCTCAGTTCGGGACCCATGGGGGACATATCTGTCCATGCATCTGTCGCGGTGCACGACACGACCCTCGATAATAGTAACCATCGCGGCACGCGATACGTCCATCGAAATATAGTATCCATCGCGGCGCGTGATACGTCCCTCGAAATGGTACATCCTCTTAAGTACTCATTCTTTCTCAATGCACATAACACTTGTAACAACCAATGCCTCAGAATAATGAAGATCACAAGCTCACACAAATAATGAGGAGATGACCATTTTCATAACATTGCACAGTTCACAACCACACAAACATGAAATCACATCAACAATGATTCAACAAGCCTTCAACCCTTTCTCAACACATCACACATAAACAATAATCACATTGCCTTTTGTTATACTTTTTTTTTCTTCATTATAATTAAGCAATGTGGACAAGTCAACCCATCACCAATCCTGTTACTCCCAAACATATACCACAAGGAAATACACGCATTTCATACACTTAACAAGAGTTTAGAAATTTACTTGCCTCAAATAGTATAACAATCACTTCAAAACTTGAGCCTTCCCTTTTCGTTGTACTTCCAACTCAAAGAAATCTATTCAAATAGATAATCACAATAAGATTCAAAATTTACAACACTCATATCACTACATGTCTTGCCTAGACCCAAGAACTCATATCAACCATATTTCAGTGGAAAAAATAGGACAAAATCTGAAGAGAAGCTAAAAGATGATCCAACTTTGCCAATACAAGCAATTGATAAGATGTTTGTCTTGTCCTTACCAAAAGGATCACTAGATCATGATCATGAATATTCCAATCCATTACTTAACGGAGGGTCAAAGCATTTAGATGATATGATCACACGAGGATGGGGGATCCTTGTAACCGGTGTCTCTGAAGATCCATCAATCGATGCCTCGCGCAACTTTGCTGATTTCATTGAAAAGAAAGGTGTAAAAACTTTCAAGCTCTTTGGAGATGGTTACCATGTTATTGAGTTGTTTGAGCCATCTAAGGCTGCAGTCTTATTTGATGCCATTAGGGATCTCATATCTGCCACTAAAAATTAAAAGTATTGAGTTTGTTTTGTTATATTTCCTTTTGTGCAAATAAGAGAGGAGTGTATAGTATGCATTCCTTTGTGAGTGAGATTATTTGAGTTGTTGAATTTTTCTCGTGAATAAAAGTTTCTAGGATTGAGTTAGTCCTAATATCTATTTCGTATTTTGCAATGTTGATGACTACCCTCTCACTAAATTTGCAAGTTTAAAGACATAATATCATCACCCAAAAATTAGTTGTATAGCATCCATATGTATATGTATGATATTATTTTCTGATCCTTCACATGGATGTTGATAAGAAATTTAGACTTATGAAATTTATTGAATTTGAAATATTCAATAAGACGAGAACAGAATTTATGAAAACCATGCATGTGATTAATCAACCTCAATAATTTTTATCAAATTCAACTTAACTTCTATTAAAAAGGATGTGGTGGCAAAGTTTTAAAAATTGATTCTAATTTGTTAGATCCACAACTTAAAGCTTGTTCAACTAGACAAACTTATGTACTAATAAAAATTATCATAATTTCATAATTTTTACTACACACTCTCTCTCTCTTTTGCATGAGACAGTAATAGTTGAGTGGTTGATTCGATTCTTCGGAAAACTTTATTCTTTGTGTTTCACAATAACCTGTGCACCACTCTTTTTCTAGCTTAGCTTGTGCAATCCTATAGGCAGAGAGAGTAGTACGGTGGGATATTGAGCAACAATGAAGATCTCCAAGTGTTTGAATCCACCACTCAACTGCTACTATTTTACGTAAAAGAAAGAGAAAAGTAAAACATGAAATGATAATAATGAATAATAGTATGTAAGTATCTCTAGTTGAACATGTTTTAAGTTTTGAGGTCCAACAAAGTAGGATAAATTTTTGAATTCATAACCATTTCCTCTTTAAATAGATGTGAATATGAATGTGATGAAAATGATTGGGGCTGATTAACCAAGATTCATATAGAAAAGTGACACTTTGGTATGAAGCTTTTCCTACCAAAGGCGACTTTAAGAGTTTAGTCCTATAAAAATGTAACAATAGTATGTAGTTTTGATGATTGACAAAGTTTTTTGATGTTTTACAAAGTAAACTATGTTGCATTGTTTATCATCATCAAAAAGGGAGAAATTGTTTGGAAATAGGTGAACATATAAATAGTTTAGATGATTAATAAACTTAACGTGGTTCATTATTTATTGTCTTATATATAATCAATAAGGTTAACCAAATCCCCACACGTGAATGCAGACAACCTGTATAGATATGAGAGATTGCACCAAAAAAGAAACTAATAAATTGCATAAATAAAAGAGCAAAAAAAGAAACAACTTAAATGAAGAAGCAAAATAAGGGTAAAAGTAAAGTCCAAAGAGGAGTCAAAGTTCCTTATAGGATGAAACTCCTCTAGTAATCCTGATCATGACATATATGGTAAGCATATATAATGCAAAAATAATAAATCATGAAATTTTACTAATATCGAACATGAAATTATTTTCAAACAAATTAAAAAATAAATAAGACTTAAAACTTAAAATAAATGAATCACGATGACATTGATGATAACTGATATTCAGTATAAAATACATACATTTAGTTGTTGTAAAGTCTTCATATGTGTTTTTCTTCCATCATTTAATCATTATTATAATCATTATGTGCTTATGATGTGTGCTTCTTTGCATAATTTTTTTACAGCTAATAAGCATGTTTGAAAGAAAACTTGAAGTGTTATGGAGCTTCAAAGTCAGAATAGAGGAATGAGTAATGTGATCAAGATTGAGTCTGAGATTCAAGAATCAAATGGACATACAATATATCAAGAAAATTGTGGCAGTTCTACAACAAGTCCATGCGGCTCGATCATGATATCAGGCTTGTGATGCATCAAGAAGAAAACATGGATCAAGGCTAAAAAGGGAGTTATCGGTGTCAATTGTAGCCACACTACCCATCCCGGTTCGTGTGGTATTTATGAAAGATGAGAAATAATCTTAAGAATGGGAAGAAATTGTCATACAATAGTCTTGTTTTTAAGATGAGCCCATGTATCTAAAAACTAGTAAAAATCACTTATCCTATGAAGATTTGAAACAAAAAACAATTTGGCTCAATATTCATACACAATTGAAGATTTCTTTTCAATTATTCAAAATTTAGTAGATCAAAAGTGTTACTTCTTATAAAAAGAGTTAGTCACTTTATAGAATATCATCAAAAAGGAAAAACCTGAAGAATCAACGACCAACTCTTTTTGGGATACCACATAGAAAATGCAGCATCAAGTCTCACTGGAGGAACATATCCAGCCAAATCATCTCTCTCCTTACAAAAAGAAGTTTGTTGGTTAGAATTGGACAATAAAGACATCAAAAAACTTTTTTTTTTGAAAAACTAGCACTCACCTTACTCTGCTCAGATCTAGAAATGTTATTAGGAATGACAACAAACAAGGGAAGAAGAAATGAGATAACATTAGCTTCTTACAAGGAATTGAGAGCTAGACCACATGACTATCTTAGGAAACTACTAAACCACTAGATTAAGTCTCCATAATTGAAATGGAGGAAGTAAAAAATTGAGTGAAAGAAATGAAGAACAAAATACAAAAACATACCTCTACAAGCTAAGCAAGAATAATATTAGAAAGAATAAGAAAAAAGTGTTAATGACCCACAACAAATGGGGAAGGAAGGTGAAATTCCACAAAGCTCCAAGCAGCAATATGGGGGACAAGGAAGAGGATCACAAATTTATGAGCCCTTATTTTTTAGGGTTTCTTTATAAATATCTAAAGGTTCATTTTAATGGGATGGGCTTTTTCTTTTTGGGCTAATCCTATTTTTGGATTGGCCCATTTTTGTACATATTTTATTAATGAATAAAAATTGTTTGATACTCCAAATTAATTTTTATAAAAAAAATCAAATGCTTATAAATTGTTAACATAATTTAGAAAAGATGTCTTGTGATAATGCAAGATATCCAAATTAACTATAGGTATAAAATTTTTATTAAAATCAATATTTTTAAAACCTTCTTGTAACCAATCAAACACATATTTAATGCAACATCTATGCATGAAATTAATATGTATATATTATATTTAATTTATATCATATTTGGGTCCTTTAACAAATTCTAATCATGATTTTTAAGTTTTAAGCTTTTGAAATTATGGTTGATTTAGAATTAATAGTGATAATTACACTTGAATTTATTAATTTGCATGCACATGTAATTATATTTTTTTAGATATTATTCAACTTATAACAAAATGAATATATCTGAATTCAGACATGTTTGCATGCAAGTTATTTTTAACCTTGTCAAATAATTTCAAAAGTTTAAAATGACTTAAGAGTAGGTTTAACCAACTTTTACGTCAATTCAATCAGACTCTAAGTAAAACTATATATATGTGTAAAATTCATAACAATAGTTCGACACAATCCTCAACTTCAATTATATAAATTTACTTTGAAGGAGGAACAATATTTTTGTGTAAGATTGTCCCTTTAAACGAGACTTAAGTGTTTGATTATAAAAAAAATAAGGATATTATTATTACATTTTCCTAGGAATACACTGTTTAAGTCTTCTTTGTTAAGAAAAATTTCGCTCCAAAGTGGGACTTTTCTATACAAACCTTGATTAATCAACCCCACTCATTTTTATTAAATTCAGCTTAAGTTCTACTTAAAGAGGATGTGGTTTCAAAGTTTTAAAAATTGATTCTATTTTGTTAGACCCATAATTAAAACTTGTTCAACTAGACAAACTTATGTACTAGTAAAAATTATCATCATTTCATAATTTATGCTACACTATTTCTCTCTTTCTCTTTTGTATGAGATAGTAGTTGAGTGGTTGATTTTATTCCTTGGAAAACTTTATTCTTGTGTCTTTCAATATCCCACTGCACCACTCTAGTAATTTTGTTTGATTTATGACTTTTTCTACCTCAAGCTTGTGCAATCCCATAGGTTATTCAATGTTTTTGCTTATCATCTTTTGTGCACTTTCTCATCTTGTTCAATATCAACAACCTCTCATTTTCAATATATGAATCAATTTCTTGCATTTTCTATTTGTCTCTTCATGTTCCGTTGTTACCTTATTATTTAATTTCTATTTTTCTTGGTTGTGTTTAATTTGCTTTCAATATTATTTGCACGAAGAACATCATCTAAATTTCTTTTACCCAATTCTCAAACAAAACACATATCTTTATCTCTTTGCAATAAGTAAACCATATTTATAAGAATCCTGTTCTTAGCATCTACGTAGAATGAACCATAATATCCAATTCAATGTGGAGAAAAGCAAAATTTGTATTATAAATCATATCATCCACTCTGGTAGTCATCTCAAAAGTGAGATGTGGCACCAACATTGGACTTCATCAGTCAACACTTTTTAGAGTTTTCATGTAATTAGCTTTGGAAAGAATGTTCTTGATTTGGTATCTCCGGTCTTAATAGAAAAGTTAAACATGAATTCACTATTAAGACTAGAGTCATCAGAACAATTATTCTTCTCAAAGTCAAATAACTAAAAAAAATGTTAGACTGATGAAGTTAAGTCCATGTTAATGTCTATTCTCACTTATGGATGACTAATAGCATGAAATGACATGGTTTATTTTGTCAATTTTGTTTTGTCCACATTGAATTAGATCGTGTTGATTATGGATAACTTTATGAAGATGCCAAGAATATTACTCCTTATAATAAATACGATTTACTTATTGTAGAGACAGAGATATGTTCTGTTTCAGAATTGGAAAAAAAGGTCTAAACATTATTCTTCGTGCAAATGATATTGGAAAGGAAATTGAACATACTCAAGAAATTCAAAAAAGGGATAAAGAAACAAGGAACATTTGAAGATGCAAGAAAAATGATTCGCAAATTAGAATACGAGGTTGCTAAAATTGAATAAGATGAGAAGTATGCGAAAAATGATGAACAAAAACATAAAGCATTTCATATAATTGCACAAAAAAGTTAGAAAACATCAGTGATCAAACTAAGGCAAAGAGAGCAGCGCAGTGGGATATTGAGCGACACAAGAATGAAGCTCTCCAAATGATTGAATCCACCACTCAACAGCTACTGTTTTACGTAAAAGAAGAGAAAAGTAAAACATGAAATGATGATAATGAATAAAAGTATGTAAGTATCTCTAGTTGAACATGTTGTACGTTTTGGAGTCCAACAAAGTAGGATAAATTTTGTAATTTTGCAACCATCTCCTCTTTAAATAGATGTGATAAAAATGATTATTAACCAAGATTCATATAGAAAAGGGTCACTTTGGTGCGAAGCTTTTCCTATCAAAGGTGACTTTAACATTTTAGTCCTATAAAAATGTAACAGTAGTATGTAGTTTGATGATTGACAAAGTATTTGATGTTTTACAAAGTAAACTATGTTTCATTGTTTATCATCATCAAAAAAGGAGAAATTATTTGGAAATAGGTGAACATATAAATAGTTTAGATAATTAATAAACTTAACGTGGTTCACATGAAAGCAAACAACCTGTATAGATATGAGATATTGCAGCAAAGAAGAAACTAATAAATTGCATAAATAAAGGAGCAAAAAAATGAACAACTTAAATAAAGAAGCAAAAAAGGGTAAAAGTATAGTCCAAAGAGGAATCAACGTTCCTAATAGGATGAAACTCCTCTAGTAATCTTGACCATGATATATATGGTAACCATATATAATGCAAAAAAATAAATCATGAAGATTTTACTAATATCGAACATGAAGTTCTTTTCAAACAAATTAAAAAATAAAACAAGACTTAAAACTTAAAATAAATGAATTAGGATTACAAAGATGATAACTGACATACAATATAAAAAGATAGATTTAGTTGTTATAAAGTATTCATATGTGTTTTCTATCATTATTATAATCATTATGTGCTTATGATGTGTGCTTCTTTGCATAATTTTTTTTACAGCTAATAAGCATGTTTGAAAGAAAATTTAAAGTGTTATGGAGCTTCAAAGTCGGAATAGAGGAACGAGGAATGTGATCAAGATTGAGTCTGAGATTCAAGAGTCAAATGGACATACAAAATATCAAGAAAATTGTGAAAGTTCTACAACAAGTCGCATGCGGCTTGATCATGCTACCAGGCTTTTGTTGCATCAAGAGGAAAACATGGATCAAGGCTAAAAAGGAAGTTTCCGGTGTCAACTGTGGTCATACTACCCATCCCGGTTCGTGTGGTATTTATGAAAAAAAAGAAATAATCTTAAGAATGGGAAGAAATTGTCTTACAATAGTCTTGTTTTTAAGGTGAGCTCATGTATCTAAAGACTAGTAAGAATCACTTATTCTATGAATTGAGTACTTACCAACTGGCCAAACATGGTGGTTTTGCTTCAAAACTATAAACCTACGTTTTTCTCAAATGGAGGAAATTCAAAACAAGAGTTCCAATGGTTATTTTTCAAGTAATCATAAAACAGATCTTATATATGCTCAAGTGGAGGAAATTCATTAGACAACAAATATTGAGGTAGAAGCAATGCAATCAAAAGGTCATTTATCATTGTGTTTCTATGAGCCTCAATAAGATGATTTTTAAGATTGATTCTTTAGGCATTATTCAAGTTCTTTCTTAAATTTGGGAGATTCTGTGGTAGATTTCAACTATAATAGGACACATTAAGTATCTAGCTCAGTTATGTCATGTGAGACTTCAACATGTTTTTAGAAAGGAAATTAATTTACTAATGTAACCTTTGAAAGGGTTAAACGACAATGTTTTTTCACCTTCTATGAACTTCCAAGCAACGAAAGAAAGATTATTAATTTAGAAAAGCCGCTAATACCTAATTTGAAAATACAACCTAGAGAAATAAAGCAAATGACAACATAGAGGAACACTATTTCATTATTACATGATATTAAACAGTAGTATATACCATGAAAATGGGGTTTTAGAAGATTTGAAATAAAAAACAATTTGGCTCAATATTCATACACAATTGATGATTTCTTTTCATTTATTCAAAATTTACTAGATCAAAAATGTTACTTCTTTCTTTATAAAAAGAATTAGTAACTTTATAGAATATCATCAGAAAGGAAAAACCTGAAGAATCAACGAGCAACTCTTTTTTGGATTCCCCACATAGAAAATGCAACATCAAGTCTCACTGGAGGAACGTATCCAACCAAATCATCTCTCTCCTAACAAAAAGAAGTTTGTTGGTTAGAATTGGACGATAAAGATATCAAAGAACTTTTTTTTTTTTGAAAAAATAGCATTCACCTAACTCTGCTCAGATCTAGAAATGTGATTAGGAAAGACAACAAATAAGGGAAGAAGAAATGAGATATCATTAGCTACTTACAAGGAATTGAGAGCAAGACCACAGGACTAGGCACCTCTACAAGGATTATCTTAGGCAACCACTACATCACCAGATTAAGTCTCCATCATTGAAATGGAGGGAGTCGAAAATTGAGGGAATTAATGAAGAACAAAATACAAAAACATACCGCTGCAAGCTGAGCAAAGATGCTACTAGGAATAAAAAAAGAAAGGAATTATTGACCCACAACAAATGGGGGAGGAAGGTGGAATTCCACAAAGCCAAGCAGCAGTATAGGGGACAATGAAGAGGAGCACAAATTTATCAACCCTTATTTTTTAGGTTTTCTTTATAAATACCTAAAGGTTCATTTTAATGGGTTGGGCTTTCTCTTTTTGGGCTAATCCTAGTTTTGGATTGGCCAATGCTTGTACATACTCTATTAATAAATAAAAAGAGTTTGATGCTCCAAATTAACTTTTCTTTAAAAAATCAAATGGTTGTAAATTGTAAACACACTTTCAATTGTTATGACCAACTGCAATTGCAATTACTTTTCAAACCTTTCTTTTAACCAATCAAATTCATATTTAATGCAACACGTATGCAAGAAATCACTATGTATATAATATATTTAATTCATATAATATTTGGGTCCTTAACATATTGTAAACACGATTTTGAGTTTTAAGCTTTTAAAATTATAGTTAATTTAGAATTAATAGTGGTAATTACACCCAAATTTATTAATATGCATGCACCTGTAAATATATATTTATAGATATTATTAGGATTATAACATGTTTGCACGAGAGTTATCCTTTTTCATATCATTACATGTGAGACACTAAATCGAGTCAAATAAAGTTCCTAAAGTATTATATTATGATTCAACAACTTGTGCAGATTCAATATAATTATTGATATTATTCCTCAAAATTTTGAATTAAACCTTCTTATATACAAATGCTCCTCAACTAATTGCAATATAATGAAAGCAAAGATTCATGTATTTTCTATACTACGAAACAACTTCCTTTTCAACATATGTATTGTTTGACAATTTAGAGTTCTTATTATTAGTTTTTTTTTTTTTGTAATATATTAAATTATTTAGAGTTTAATTTGAGTTAATTGGTAAAGGACAAATACATAATTGAAAGAGACTTTATATATACTATTTATAATAAATTTAGGAGAAAATGGTCAAAAGTCCCCCTAATCTATATTTGGATTTTTAACTAACATATATTTTAACTTACAAGAGATCACCCGCCTGAACTGTTTATAATAGTAATAATTATCTCCCTAAATGCTTAGTTGACAATGTGAGTATATTTCACTCTCTTTGAGAGAGTGAGCATAAAAAATAGGGGCGGACCCACATGGAGTCCGTCGATGTCACGCCCCGAGCCAACACCCTAGACGTGGCCAGCACCCAATGACCAATGTTTGTCTTGACAATCCTTGTTCTGACTTACTTAACTTAGCAGAAGACTTAACTTAGGTCAAATATGAAATAAGAACATTCTTGAAAAAAAAATACTTAATACACAATAGTCTGGCCAAAATGGCACTCAAATTCTCATAGCAAAACATTTGTAGTTAAAAAAAAGATACTCAAACTGACTACCTGACTGTCTATGAAGTCTCCACAATACTAAGATGGATGTTGGGACAGACCCCACAACATCCTATAAATAAAATACTAGAAAGCGAATAAAAGTGTCCTCCAGAATGCAAGGAGGCTCACCATTGACTCTGAATGCTCAACTGGATCAACGAGGCGCTGGGTGCTGATACTGGTTACCTGCATCTGTATCATAAGACGATGCAGGCCAACTGATATCAGTACATTGAATGTACGAGTATGCGAGTTGGAATGCTAAAATTTGATAACAAACTCAACTTTACTTATAATGAAAGTAATATAGTTTCTGTGAGAGATTCTCTAACCGACAACCATCACCATGAGCATAAGCGGTTGTACAACGTCTTACATCACATTGCAAGAGGGCCGATCTATACCTTGCCGTATATAGAGCATGAACTACTAAGTGAATTCACTTGTCTGTGTTAAAAAGTATTAAGGAATCATCTAAAAAGTATGATCATTTCTCTGTGCATGTCGGCTACATGGTTTATGGAGAGTTGAGTTGTTATGAACTCACGCCCCCATATCGGTGCTCAATACTACTCCGAAAATACTTAGCTCATGTGTTCTTAAAACAACTTGTTCTCTGGTTTGAGGTAATTGCTCAAACTTATCTTTTGAAGCTCTCTTGTAATTCATAGTTCCCTTTATTCTAAAACTAGCCAAAGGCTCTGTGGAAATCTAGCTTTCTTTCTTTTCTCAAAATGTGAAACATTTGTAAATCTTAGGGACTACTTAGTTCCCTTATAGCTTTTTGAGAAATGCAATAACTCTTTACTCTTTGCTTTACATGAAACTTAACTCTTAGGCAATACTTAGTTCCTTTATAACTCTTGAGATTTAACTCAACTCATTGATCTTTGCTCAACTTGTATCTTGAGCCTTAAAACAAAATTAAAATGTTTGTTTAAGACTCTTGAAAACTTTAAGAACTTACTTTGACTTACTCTTTAACTTTTAGACTTGACTTTTAACTTCTTTGTGTTTGATCTTAATTTTCCTTGAATTGAATTATGGACTCAAGGATCATGATCTCATGTTTATGGATGATTTTCATGATGTTTTGGTGTACTTTAGACTGTTAGAATCAATTAAGAGACATATGTACATCACTTAGGAACTAGTACGAAAAAGTGAGGAAAAATAGGGTCTCTAGGTGACTTTGGCGCTCTGAGAAGCGCAGGACGCCAAAGCCTGACGGACAAACACTTTCCTCGGGCACTCTAACTGGCGCAGCGCACCAAATTCTGTCCTTAGGGGCTTTGGTTGGCGCGGTTTCCCTAGGCCTATCAGACAGGATTTTCGATTTTTCTTCTCCAATTTTCATCTCTAACCCTTCTAAAATCCCATGGATTCCCCCCCCCCCCAACAATTAAGATCACTAATATTCTCAATACCCAATCAATTAGCCTCTTAAAACAGTCCGGAAACACGAATCAAAACAACTAAAAGTATACTTCAACTCAAACAACGAGAATTCAACAATTGTTTATTAAGAAATACGATTTTCATCATTCAATTTACTCTAAATGCACTGAATTAAACATGTTGATGTGTGGGTGAAAGAACCCAACACAAAAAGATCTCATATACCTTATAGGGATCACCCCCAACTAATTCAACTCAAAGATCTTGGCGTTCTTGACGAATTCTTGGTCTTTTCTCGTTTATACTTCTTCTCTTTTCTCCCAAGCCTTAAGCGTATTGCAATTTTCTAAAACTGACTTAACACTTAGTTTTATCCCTAATAAACCCTTAAAATAAATTAGGACATAGTAGGACGAAAATACTATTTTGCGCTTACTAAAATTCGGATTGGACTTTCCTCAATCCAACATCCCAACTTCCGATAGTCATATCTCCCTCATACGACACCAAAAATGCTCAAACTTGACGACGTTGGAAAGATATCTTCAAGGAATTTCCAACTATATAAAGAACTAACCCTAACTCATCCCAAGTTAAAAGTTATGGTAGTTTGAAAATGACCAAAAACTCACTTTTTACACTTGGAAAATTTTCAAGATATTTTTCCTGTTATTTCCAAAAATAACTATTCTTAGTTTCATTATTTAATCCTAGATATTTCAGTTTACGAGATGTTACAGTCGGGTGCTCGAGCACCTATAAACTTCGTTACACAATATATATATATATATATATATATATATATATATATATATATATATATATATATATATATATATACAGTCGGGTGCTCGAGCACCTATAAACTTCGTTACAGAATATATATATATATATATGTAGAAATTAAGTCAAATTTGTATAAAATTAACATAAAGCACCCAATGAATAAATGATCAAATTGGCCTAATGGCTCTTGGGTGGGTGCTTAAAACTATTTTAGTGTTGTTCAACCAGGGTTTTAATGTTATTGTTAACATGTATTTTTTATAATTTCACTATGCCACTCTCAAAGCAGCCATAATGTTTAAATTCTAGATCCGTCACTGATCAAAAACTATTATCAAAACTTTATATATAATTTTTTTTAATAAATATATGTTTTTTTTAATTATTTATGTTTTTTATTTATTTTTGTTCTTCTCCATAGCAATATAAAACAAATATCTTCATCATTCACCACCTCTAAATAAGACTTGCCACCGCCATAGTCGTTGTTGCCACCACCGTTTTTACTGAATTCTTTTTTGTTGATTCCAAATAAATTTACAAAGTCATGTAATACTCTTGCAAAATCAATCTACCTAAATAAATATTGAGAATATTAGTGATCTTAACTGTTGGGGAAAAATTCATGGGATTTTAGAAGGGTTAGAGATGAAAATCGGAGAAGAAAATTCGAAAATCCCGTGTGATAGGCCTAGGGGCACCTCTCTAACTAGAGCCCCTAAGGACAGAATTTGGTGCGTTGCGCTAGTTAGAGCGCCCGAGGAAGTGTCTGTCTGTCAAGATTTGGCGTCCCGCACCTCTCAGAGCGCCAAAGTCACCTAGAGACCCTATTTTTTCTCATTTTTTCGTACTAGTTCCTATGTGATGTACATATGTCTCTTAATTGATTCTAACACTCTAAAGTACACCAAAACATCATGAAAATCATCCATAGAGATCATGATCCTTGAATCCATAATTCAATTCAAGGAAAATTAAGATCAAAGTCAAAGAAGTTAAAAGTCAAGTCTAAAAGTTAAAGAGTAAGTCAAAGTAAGTTCTTAAAGTTTTCAAGAGTCTTAAACAAACATTTTAATTTTGTTTTAAGGCTCAAGATACAACTTGAGAAAAGATCAATGAGTTGAGTTAAATCTCAAGAGTTATAAAGGAACTAAGTATTGCCTAAGAGTTAAGTTTCAAGTAAAGCAAAGAGTAAAGAGTTATTGCATTTCTCAAAAAGCTATAAGGGAACTCTTGTTTTGAACAATAACCATACGAACTCTAGTTTTGAATTTCCTCCATTTGAGAAAAACATAGGTTTATAATTTAATGTAAGACAATCCAAACAAGAGTTCCTATGGTTATTTTTCAAGTAATCATAGAGGAGATCTTATATATGCTCAAAGGGAGGAAATTCATGAGACAACAGATATTGAGGAAGAAGCAATTGCAATCAAAAATATCATTTATCATTGTGTTTCTATGAGCCTCAATAAGATGATTTTTAAGATTGATTTTTTAGACATTATTCGAGTTCTTTTTTAAAATTTGGGAGATTCTGTGGTAGATTTCAACTATAATAGGACACATTAAGTATCTAGCTCAGTTATGTCATGTGAGACTTCAACATGTTTTCAGAAAGGAAATTAATTAGCAAATTAATTTACTAATGTAACCTTTGAAAGGGTTGGACGACAATGTTTTTTCACCTTCTATGAACTTCCAAGCAACGAAAGAAAGATTATTAATTTAGAAAAGCCGCTAATACCTAATTTGAAAATACAACCTAGAGAAATAAAGCAAATGACAACATAGAGGAACACTATTTCATTATTACATGATATTAAACAGTAGTATATATCATGAAAATGGGTATTTCAGAAGATTTGAAACAAAAAATAATTTGGCTCAATAATAATTCATACACAATTGATGATTTCTTTTCAATTATTCAAAATTTACTAGATCAAAAGTGTTACTTCTTTATTTATAAAAAGAATAAGTCACTTTATAGAATATCATCTAAAAGGAAAAACCTGAAGAATCAACGACCAAGTCTTCTTTAAATTCCACATAGAAAATGCAGCATCAAGTCTCACTGGAGGAACATATCCAACCAAATCATCTCTCTATAAACAAAAACAAGTTTGTTGGTTAGAATTGGACGATAAAAACATCAAAGAACTTTTTTTTTTTTTTGAAAAAATAGCATTCACCTTGCTATGCTCAGATCTAGAAATGTGATTAGGAAAGACAACAAACAAGGGAAGAAGAAATGAGATATCATTAGCTACTTACAATGAATTGAGAGCCAGACCACAGGACTAGGCACCTCTACAAGAATTATCTTAGACAACCACTACATTACCGGATTAAGTCTCCATCATTGAAATGGAGGAAGTCAAAAATTGAGGGAAATTAATGAAGAACAAAATACAAAAATATCGCTGCAAGCTAAGCAAGGATGATACTAGGAAGAAGAAGAGAAAGGTATTAAGACCCATAACAAATGGGGAGAAAGGTGGAATTCAATAAAGCTCCAAGCAGCAGTATAGGAAATAAGGAAGAGGAGCACACATTTATGAACCCTTATTTTTTAGGGTTTCTTTATAAATACCTAAAGGTTCATTTTAATGGGTTGGGCTTTTTCTTTTTTGGGCTAATCCTAGTTTTGGATTGGCCAATGCTTGTACATACTCTATTAATAAATAAAAAGAGTTTGATGCTCTAAATTAATTTTTTTAAAAGAAAATCAAATGGTTGTAAATTGTAAACACAAATCTAATTGTTATGACCAACTGCAATCACAATCAGTTTTAACATAGTAATAGTTAATTATTAGTTATCCCAATTAACTATAGATATAAAAACTATATTAAAACCAAGATTTTCAAACCTTTATTTTAACCAATCAAACTCATATTTAATGCAAACACGTATGCAAGAAATCACTATGTATATATTATATTTAATTCATATCATATTTGGGTCCTCTAAAATATTGTAAACACGATTTTAAGTTTTAAGCTTTTAAAATTACAGTTAATTTAGAATTAATAGTGAAAATTACACCCAAATTTATTAATTTGCATGCACCTGTAAATATATATTTATAGATATTATTCGGCCTATAACAGAAAAGAATATATCTAAATTTTGACATGTTTGCACGAGAGTTATCCTTTTTCATATATTTACATGTGAGACACTAAATCGAGTCAAATAAAGTTCCTAAAGTATTATATTATGATCCAATAACTTGTGCAAATTCAATATAATTACTGATATTATTCCTCAAAATTTTGAATTAAACCTTCTCATATACAAATGCTCCTTAAATAATTGCAATATAATGAAAGCAAAGATTCATGTATTTTCTATACTACGAAACAACTTCCTTTTCAACATATGTATTCTTTAACAACTTAGAGTTCTTATTATTAGTTTTTTTTTTTTTTGTAATATATTAAATTATATAGAGTTTAATTTTGAGTTAATTGGTAAAGGACAAATACATAATTGAAAGAGACTTTATATATACTATTTATTATAAATTTAGGATGAAATGGTCAAAAGTCCCCTTAATCTATATTTGGATTTTTAACTAACATATACTTTAACTTCACAAGAGATCACCCACCTGAACTGTTTATAATAGTAATAATTATCTCCCAAAATGTTTAGTTGACAATGTGAGTGTATTTCACTCTCTTTGAGAGAGTGAACATAAAAAATAGGGGCGGTCCCGCATGAAGTCCACCGATGCCACGCCCCGAAACTACACCCTGAAAGTGTCCAGCACCCAATGACCATTATTGGTCTTGACGAATCCTTGGTCTGACTTACTTAACTCAGCAGAAGACTTAACTTAGGCCAAATATGAAATAAGAACATTCTTGAAAAAAATACTTAATACACAATAGTCTGGCCAAAATGGCACTCAAATTCTCATAGCGAAACATCTGCAGTTAAAAAAAGATACTCAAACTGACTACTTGACTGTCTATGAAGTCTCCAAAATACTAAGCTGGATGTCGGGACAGACCCCACAACATCCTATAAATGAAATACTAGAAAGCAAATAAATGTGGCCTCCAGAATACAAGGAGGCTCACCATTGACTACGAATGCTCATTTGGATCACCGAGGCGCTGGGTGCTGATCCTGGTTACCTGCTCTGCATCATAAGATGATGCAGTCCAACTGACATCAGTACATTGAATGTACGAGTATGCAAGTTGTAATGCTAAACAACAACTTAAAGCTTGAAAGGATTAAGAAGAACTTATCTTGCTGCTGCTCGACTCATGAAATACTAACTCAATATAAAGCAGTAAGGACACATGCAATATAAACTTGCAAAAAAGTGTAAACAACTTAGTTCGTTAGAGATAATTTGATAACAAACTCAACTTTACTTATAATGAAAGTAATATAGTTTCTGTGAGCTATTCTTTAACCGACAACCATCACCATGAGCATAAGCGGTTGTACAACGTCTTACATCACGTTGCAAGAGGACCGCTCTATACCTTGCCGTCGGTATAGAACATGAACAACTAAGTGGATCCACTAGTCTGTGTTAAAAAGTATTAAGGAATCATCTAAAAAGTATGATCATTTCTCTATCCATGTTGGCTACAAGGTTTATGGAGACTTGAGTTGTTATGAACTTGCGCCCCCATATCGGTGCTCAATACTACTCCCAAAATACTTAGCTCATGTGTTCTTAAAACAACTATTTCTCTTGTTTGAGGTAATTACTCAAACTTATCTTCAAAAGCTCTCTTGTAATTCACAGTTCCCTTTTTTCTAAAACTAGCCAAAGGCTCTGTGGAAATCTAGCTTCCTTTCTTTTCTCAAAATGTGAAACATTTGTAACTCTTAGGGACTACTTAGTTCCTTTATAACTCTTGAGATTTAACTCAACTCATTGATCTTTGCTCAACTTGTATCTTCAGCCTTAAACCAAAATTAAAATGTTTGTTTAAGACTCTTGAAAACTTTAAGAACTTACTTTGACTTGCTCTTTAACTTTTAGACTTGACTTTTAACTTCTTTGATTTTGATCTTAATTTTTCTTGAATTGGATTATGGATTCAAGGATCATGATCTCATGTTTTTGGATGATTTTCATGATGTATTGGTGTACTTTAGAGTGTTGTTATCAACTAAGAGACATAGGTACATCACTTAGGAACTAGTACGAAAAAATGAGGGAAAATGGGGTCTCTAGGTGACTTTGGCGCTCTGAGAGGTGCGGGACGCCAAAGCTTGACGGACACACACTTCCTCGGGTGCTCTAACTGGCGCAGCGCACCAAATTCTGTCCTTAGGGGCTCTAGTTGGAGAGGTGCCCCTAGGCCTATTAGACGGGATTTTCGATTTTTCTTCTCCGATTTTCATCTCTAACCCTTCTAAAATCTCATGAATTTTTCCCCTACAGTTAAGATCACTAATATTCTCAATACCCAATCTAGTAGCCTCTTAAAACAGCCTGGAAACACGAATCAAAACAACTAAATGTATACTTCAACTCAAACAACGAGAATTCAACAATTGTTTATTAAGAACTACGATGTCCATCATTCAATCTACTCTAAATGCACTGAGTTAAACATGTTGATGTGTGGGTGAAAGAACCCAACACAAAACGATCTCATATACCTTATAGGGATCACCCCCAACGAATTCAACTCGAAGATCTTGACGTTCTTGACGAATTCTTGGTCTTTTCTCCTTTATACTTCTTCTCTACTCTTTTCTCCCAAGCCCTAAGCGTGTTGCAATTTTCTAAAACTGACTTAACAATTAGTTTTATCCCTAATAAACCCTTAAAACAAATTAGGAAATAGTAGGGCGAAAAGACTATTTTGCGCTTACTAAAATTCGTATTGGACTTTCCTCAATCAAACATCCCAACTTCCGATTGTCATATCTCCCTCTTACGACACTAAAAATGCTCAAACTTGACAATGTTGGAAAGATCTCTTCAAGGACTTTCCAACCATATAAAGAATTAACCCTAACTTATCCTAAGTTAGAAGTTATGGCAGTTTGAAAAATGACCAAAGACTAACTTTTTACACTTGGGAAATCTCCAAGATATTTTTCGGTTTACGAGATGTTACAATCGGGTGCTCGAGCACCTATAAACTTTGTTACAGAATATATATATATATCGATGTTGAAATTAAGTGAAATTTGTATAAAATTAACATAAAGCACCCAATGAATAAATGATCAAATTGGCCTAATGGCTTTTGGGTGGATGCTTAAGACTATTTTAGTGTTGTTGAACCAGGGTTTGAATGTTATTGTTAACATGTATTTTTCATAATTTCACTCCTCCACATTCAAAGCACCCATAATGTTTAAATTCTAGATCCGCCACCGATAAAAAATTATTACCAAAACTTTATATAAATTTATTTAATAAATATATGTATTTTAATTATTTATGTTTTTTATTTATTTTTATTCTTCTCCATAGCAATATAAAACAAATCTCTTCATCATTCACCACCTCTAAATAAGACTTGCCACCGCCATAGTCGTTGTTGCCACCACCATTTTTACTGAATTCTTTTTTGTTAATTGCAAATAAATTTACAAAGTCATGTAATACTCTTGCAAAATCAATCTACCTAAATAAATAAAAAGAAATAGAGGAGGAAAAAATCATGAGGAAGGTAATGATGAAACTAATGGGGTTGGAAATCATGAACAACTTGGAGATATTATAAATGAACAGCTTGGAGATATTATAAATGAAGATGATAAAGATGTGCAAATGTGTGAATTTTGATGTAAATTAAGGAGGTGATAAAGATGGATGTGGAGGTGGTAACGATTATTTCGCATATGAGAATGCTGAAAAGGATGGAGGCCCGACAAATTCACCTTGTGAGGAAGATTAAAAAAAAAAAAAAGACCCACAATATATCCCCTAATATTTTTCTCAAATCAAGCTTTCAAACAAAAAAAATTAGGGCTGCAAAAAGATTGAAGAAGAACGGATGAAGAAGAACAAGGAGAAAAGCTCTTTTCAAAAGTTTAATTGGTGAAATACACGTGTCAAGGCGTGTGCCTCACCACAAGGCAGATGGCTAGTTATCATGTTTCAAGGGGGTAATGAGTCCATTTTAAAATAGTTTATTGGGATAATAAGACTCCTGTATAATATAAGTGTGTTATTAAAAATTCGAATATAGATCGAAGGGTATTTAATCATTTTCTCTAAATTTAGTGATTCATAAATATATGTGTACTTGTTAACTAGTAATGAATCTTTCTATTACAATTCTACTGAATGCTAAGTTAATAAAGAGTGTTAAAGTCTTTATTGGTACTAGTTAAGTGTCATTAGTTTCAATGTCGCTAAAGGTTTTAGGGACATATACAAAGAGTGACAATTATCGCTAAAAATATATATTTAGCGCCAATAAAAATTCATTACCGCGAATTATCATTTTTATCGTAGTATGGTAACCATTGGTTATTGCATTTGTAAGTTTTTGATCTGCAATATTGTTGTTGCTACACTAAAGTGGATAGATCTAAAATGCTAAAAATTGTTCTCAACCCTCATCAATGCCAATTAATTTGTCACTTTCCTTAAAATAAAATAAAAATAATAATTAAAAAACCCATCTATATTAAATTTGACATCATCTGGATAGGTTCTTATCAAGAAAAACTCTGTTTTTAAATAAGTATACTACTTTATAAAGCTTATTCCCAAGAAATCATCAAATTGAGATTTGGCAAAGGTTTTTGGCAGTATTATTTTTTCCTTTTGAAAAGACAATTTACTTAGTTTCGAGAATTGAGATATTTGACTAAACAAATACACGTTAATTAAATAGAATAGTGATACGTCATAAATTAATTTGTTAATTGAGGTTATTATTTAGGTTGTTAAAGATGAGGGGCAAAATAGATTCAAAAGGTTGACGTCAAGGCATTTTAGGTCCGAATAGTAGAAGAAGAGTAATTTTAGAGTTATTCTTTTTTAAACAAACTAAAAAAGGAAACTAAGTCATTCTTTTTAAAACGGAGTGAATAGTATTTTTTTTAATGTTTTAATTTAAAAAAGAAAACTAAGTCATTCTTTTTTAGACGTGTCCAAATACATATATCTTTGGATACATGAGTTAAACTTGCATGTAATTTATTCTAGACATAGTGTATCCAAGTGGATCTACATGTATTTTATATATATAAAATATTTCTCTCGCCACTCTCATATGTATTTGATATCCAGATACAAGTGAATCACACTAGATACGTAGATGTTTGTATCTAGTGTGCATCTAGAGTAATTCATATGTATCTGAGATACATAACGAATCTTGCTCGCCTTTCTCTCCATCTCGCTCGCCTCTCTCTCTACGTTAATGTATCTGGTAGCAAAAGTACGTATATATCTAAGTGTATTTTTTTAAATATATAAAAGAAAACTCTTAATTATTTATAAGACACCTAATATTTTTAAAATAATAGATAATAATAGTATATATAATAACCAACTCTGTCTAGTTTTGGTTTTATAATGGAAAAGTTGTTTCTTTCCTCCATTTTAGTAGTAGTAAATTGTTTTGATGACTTAATTTTTTTTTGTGAAATATCAATTAATTTTAATCTTTTTTTTCCTTATAAGTTTCAATAAACGCTTCTATTATTAATACTTGGAAAGAGTCCATAGGAACTTTAAGTTATTTTTCACGTTATAATTATTTTAGCTTCGCTCCTGAATCTAATAAAGGTATAAATAAAGTTTTGGTAAGATACTTTGGAATTTAATTAACTTTTATTTCTTTATTTTGGAAGATTTTCTTTTACCTCGTATGAGATATTATTATATTGATGTTGCAAGTTGCCTTCAAGTTTAAATGGCTGAACATATTTTATGTATAAGTATTATGGCAGAAAAAACTACCTAATTACACAAACATACATACTTGAAATAATTATATTTTATTTTCATTAATTAATAATGTTATGCCAAACTTCGAGTCAAGATGTATTTACATATACATGACTTCAAGTCAGATATATTTACATACATATAAATCTTTTGCTACTAGATATACAAAAATAGGAAGAGAGACAAGCGAGAACAGGAGGGAAGCGAGCGAGATTGGTCTATGTGTCACAGATATATGCAAATCACATGACTAAATACACATTAGATACATGTATCTGGCATGATTTATATATATCCGGGATACCAGATAGATACGCGAGCAAGATATGAGAGTGGGAGTGAGATCTGTCTAGATATCTCAAATACATGCAAATTCACTTGAGTACAGTATATCAAGAACAAATTACACTTTTAATTTTGACCTCATGTATCATGAGATACTTTGAACGCACCAAATTTTGATAAAATTGTTAATAATGCAAATTAACATATATATATAATTATAAGCTTCTAAAATAGTAAAATTGTTATGAGTTACGCATAAATTAATGACCGTGTAAAGCACGAGCATATTTATTCGGAAAATACAGACTTTCAATTTGATTTTTCTCTTTCAGTGACTTTTGCGCCTCTTAAAAAACGAAAATTTGATATAGTAAAAGCAGAGTAAATTAATTAAGTCAAGAGATAGGACTATGAATGATGAATTAAAATGAAATCTACCGTAAACAAATTCTTTTCACTTTAGACTTTACATTTTGATGTTTTATCGTTTACGTGAACTTATATATTATTTAATCAAATCGCATACTCACTCTATATGTGATACAATTTTAGAGATTTAAATAGTTTAAATTTGATCAGGATTTATTCGTGAGATATTTAATATTTATATAGTTGTAAATTACGTAAAAAGTATTATAAGTCACAGTAATTGATAATTCAAAATATTTAAAAGCTACATGAAGAATTTACGATAAAAATAAACATTAAATCTCGAAATCTAAAATAAATCACGTAAATTGAGACAGAACGAGTATTAGTTATCCATTTATGTTGTCTTCTTTTATCGCACACTATAATTGACATTTCTTTTCCTTCTACTTTTCTTGCTTCTCGAAATTAAATCAATTTTTCCTAATATACAACCCAATAATTATATCCATAACTATTGCATGAGTATTTAATTAGAGTTTTCAAGAATATATCTACTCGTCTCAAAGCACAAATTAAGAAGAGTTTTACGCAAATAAACCTCATAATTACTTTATAATTAATTCGTCCAATTAACAATATATATGGAAACAAAAATTATATTATGTCTTACCAATCAGTATAATAGTATAAAGAATTTAGTCCGTCAGTATAATTATAATTTACTTTATTCATGAAGGTAAAACCACAACTCCATTTCATAACTCTTTTCATAAAATATTTCACAAGCATCAACTTTAATTACAAAGTGCATATAATTAAAAGGTATCGATAGTCGAGTTCAAGCTTTGAATATATATGAATTATATATAACTGGATACTAAGTTTAATTACAAAGTGCATATAACTGGATACTAAGTTTTTGAATTATATGATTTTAAATTAAAATATCATGATGTATAGTATTTTCAAACTCGTGGTCGTAAATTTACGCTAAAAAATGTTTGGGATAACGATATCGTTTACTCCCTTTCTCCCAATTTATATAATTTATTTATATTTTTAATCAGTCAAAAAAGAATTATATCACATTTCTTTGTTTGACAAATATTTAACAATACTGTCAAATAGTTTATGCTTGTGGAGTCCCATTGTAAAATACTCCTTTTATGTTTCTTTAACTACGTGTTCAGTCAAACTATATATTAGATAAAGTGGAATGTAAGGAGGGAATAATAAGGAGATTAACTAGCTTTCATTAGAGTACATCCCTTTTATTAACCGTCTAAATTTAAATGTATTGAACTAGTTATAATTTTATGGGCTAATTTTGTCACCCTTACCAATAGGGTTATGCGTAGCATCTTTATCAGACAAAGAACTAGAACCAGTAAAGATCAAAGGGCTTATCTTGCATCAACCATATTTCAGTGGAAAAAATAGGACAGAATCTGAAGAGAAGCTCAAAAATGATCGAACTTTGCCATTACAAGCAATTGATAAGATGTTTGACTTGTCCTTACCAAAAGGAACACTAGATCATGATCATGAATTTTCCAATCCATTACTTAACGGAGGGTCTAAGCATTTAGATGATATGATCACACGAGGCTGGGGGATCCTTGTAACCGGTGTCTCTGAAGATCCTTTAATCGATGCCTCGCTCAACTTTGCTTATTTTATTGAAAAGAAAGGTGTAAAAACTTTCAAGCTCTTTGGAGATGGTTACCATGTTATTGAGTTGTTTGAGCCATCTAAGGCTGCAGTCTTATATGATGCCATTAGGGATCTCATATCTGCTACTAAAAATTAAAAGTATTGAGTTTGTTTTGTTATATTTCCTTCTGTGCAAATAAGAGAGGAGTGTATAGTATGCATTCCTTTGTGTGTGAGATTACTTTAAGTTTTTGTATTTTTCTCACGAATAAAAGTTTCTAGGATTGAGTTAGTCCTAATATCTATTTCGTATTTTGCAATGTTGATGACAACCCTCTTACTAAATTTGCAAGTTTAAAGACATAATATCATCACCCAAAGATTAGTTGCATATCATACATATGTATGATATTATTTTCTCATCCTTCACATGGATGTTGGTGAGAAATTTAGACTTTGAAATTTATTGAATTTGAAATATTCAATTAGACAAGAACAGAAATTATGAAAACCATGCATGTGATTAATCAACCCCAATCATTTTTATCAAATTCAACTTAACTTCTATTAAAAAGGATGTGGTGGCAAAGTTTTAAAAATTGATTAGACCCACAACTAAAAGCTTGTTCAACTAGACAAACTTATGTACTAATAAACATTATTATAATTTCATAATTTTTACTACACTCTCTCTCTCTCTCTTTTGCATGAGACAGCTATAGTTGTGTGGTTGATTCGATTCCTTGGAAAACTTTATTCTTTGTGTTTCACAATAACCTGTGCACCACTCTTTTTCTAGCTTAGTTTGTGCAATCCTATAGGCAGAGAGAGTAGTACGGTGGGATATTGACCAACAATGTAGCTCTCCAAGTGATTGAATCCATCAATCAACTGCTACTATTTTACGTAAAAGAAAGAGAAAAGTAAAACATGAAATGATAATAATGAAAAATAGTATGTAAGTATGTCTAGTTGAACATGTTTTAAGTTTTGGGGTACAACAAAGTAGGACAATTTTTTGAATTTGCAACCATTTCCATTTTAAATAGATGTGAATATGAATGTGATGAAAATGATTGGGGCTGATTAACCAAGATTCATATAGAAAAGTGTCACTTTGGTATGAAGCTTTTCCTACCAAAGGCGACTTTAACAGTTTAGTCCTATAAAAATGTAACAATAGTATGTAGTTTTGATAATTGACAAAGTATTTTGATGTTTTACAAAGTAAACTATGTTGCATTGTTCATCATCATCAAAAAGGGAGAAATTGTTTGGAAATAGGTGAACATACAAATAGTTTAGATGATTAATAAACTTAACGTGGTTCATTATTTATTGTCATGTATATAATCAATTAGGTTAACCAAATCCCCACACATGAATACCAACAACCTGTATAGATATGAGAGATTGCACCAAAAAAGAAACTAATAAATTGCATAAATAAAAGAGCAAAAAAAGAAACAACTTAAATGAAGAAGCAAAATAAGGGTAAAAGTAAAGTCCAAAGAGGAGTCAAAGTTCCTTATAGGAAGAAACTCCTCTAGTAATCCTGATCATAACATATATGGTAAGCATATGTAATGCAAAAATAATAAATCATGAAGATTTTACTAATATCGAACATGAAATTATTTTCAAACAAATTAAAAAATAAATAAGACTTAAAACTTAAAATAAATGAATCACGATGACATTGATGATAACTGATATTCAGTATAAAATACATACATTTAGTTGTTGTAAAGTCTTCATATGTGTTTTTCTTCCATCATTTAATCATTATTATAATCATTATGTGCTTATTATGTGTGCTTCGTTGCATAATTTTTTTTACAACTAATAAGCATGTTTGAAAGAAAATTTGAAGTGTTATGGAGCTTTAAAGTCGGAATAGAGGAATGAGTAATGTGATCAAGATTGAGTCTGAGATTCAAGAATCAAATGGACATACAAAATATCAAGAAAATTGTGACAGTTCTACAACAAGTCCATGCGGCGCGATCATGATATCAGGCTTGTGCTGCATCAAGAGGAAAACATGGATCAAGGCTAAAAAGGGAGTTATCGGTGTCAATTGTGGCCACACTACCCATCCCGGTTCGTGTGGTATTTATGAAAGATGAGAAATAATCTTAAGAATGGGAAGAAATTGTCTTACAATAGTCTTGTTTTTAAGATGAGCCCATGTATCTAAAAACTAGTAAAAATCACTTATCCTATTAAGATTTGAAACAAAAAACAATTTGGCTCAATATTCATACACAATTGAAGATTTCTTTTCAATTATTCAAAATTTACTAGATTAAAAATGTTATTTCTTATAAAAAGAATTAGTCACTTTATAGAATATCATCAAAAAGGAAAAACCTGAAGAATCAATGACCATCTCTTTTTGGGATTTCACATAGAAAATGCAGCATCAAGTCTCACTGGAGGAAAATATCCAGCCACATCATCTCTCTCCTTACAAAAAGAAGTTTGTTGGTTAGAATTGGACAATAAAGACATCAAAAAAACTTTTTCTTTTTGTTGAAAAAATAGCACTCACCTTGCTCTGCTCAGATCTAGAAATGTGATTAGGAATGACAACAAACAAGGGAAGAAGAAATGAGATAACATTAGCTACTTACAAGGAATTGAGAGCTAGACCATCTCCTCTTTAATAAATGTGATAAAAATGATTGGGTTGATTAACCAAGATTCATATAGAAAAGGTTCACTTTGGTGCGAAGTTTTTCCTATGAAAGGTGACTTTAACATTTTAGTCCTATAAAAATGTAACAGTAGTATGTAGTTTGATGATTGACAAAGTATTTTGATGTTTTACAAAGTAAACTCTGTTGCATTGTTTATCGTCATCAAAAAGGGAGAAATTGTTCGGAAATAGGTGAACATATAAATAGTTTAGATGATTAATAAACTTAACTTGGTTCACTATTTGTTGTCATATATATACTCAATTAGGTTAACCAAATCCTACACATGAATGCAGACATGTATAGATATGAAGGATTACAGCAAAGAAGAAACTAATAAATTGCATAAATAAAGGAGAGAAAAAAGAAACAACTTAAGTAAAAAAGCAAAAAAGGGTAAAAGTATAGTCCAAAAGAGGAGTCAAAGTTTCTTATAGGATGAAACTCCTCTAGTAATTTTGATCATGACATATATGGTAAGTATATATAATGCAAAAAAAAAATAAACCATGAAGATTTTACTAATATCGAACATGAAGTTTTTTTCAAACAAATTAAAAAATAAAATAAGACTTAAAACTTAAAATAAATGAATTAGGATGACAAAGATGATAACTGATGTACAATATAAAATACATACATTTAGTTGTTGTAAAGTCTTCATATGTGTTTTTCTTCCATCATTTAATCATAATTATAATCATTATGTGCTTATGACGTGTGCTTCTTTGCATAATTTTTTTACAGCTAATAAGCATGTTTGAAAGAAAACTTGAAGTGTTATGGAGCTTCAAAGTCTAAATAGAGGAATGAGCAATGTGATCAAGATTGAGTTTGAGATTCAAGAGTCAAATACACATACAAAATATCAAGAAAATTGTGAGAGTTCTACAACAAGTCGCATGAGGCGCGATCATGATACCAGGCTTGTGCTACATCAAGAGGAAAACATGGATCAAGGCTAAAAAGGGAGTTACCTGTGTCAACCGTGGCCACACTACCCATCCCGGTTCGTGTGGTATTTATGAAAAATGAGAAATAACCTTAAGAATGGAAGAAATTGTCTTACAATATTCTTGTTTTTAAGGTGAGCTCATGTATCTAAAGACTAGTAAAAATCACTTATCCTATGAATTGAGTACTTACCAACTGGCCAAACATGGTGGTTTGGCTTCAAAACGATAAATCTAAGTTTTTCTTTTTAGCTGACACATGGAAATCACCTGACGGCAAGTGTTTAAATGTAAGACAATCCGAACAAGAGTTCATATGGTTATTGTCCAAGTAATCGTAAAAGAGAACTCATATATGCTCAAAGTGAGCAAATTCATGAGACAACAGATATTGAGGAAGAAGCAATTGCAATCAAAAAGGTCATTTATCATTGTGTTTCTATGAGTCTCAATAAGATGATTTTTGAGATTGATTCTTTAGGCGTTATTCGAGTTTTCTCTGAAATTTGGGAGATTCTGTGGTAGATTTCAAATATAATAGGACACATTAAGTATTTAGCTCAGATATGTCATGCAAGACTTCAACATGTTTTCAGAAAGGAAATTCGTTAGCAAATTAAATTACTAATGTAGCCTTTGAAAGGGTTGGACGACAATGTTTTTTCCACCTTCTATGAACTTCCAAGCAATGAAAGAAAGATTATTAACTTAGAAAAGCCGCGAATACCTAATTTGAGAATACAACCTAGAGAAATAAAGGAGAATGACAAAATACAGGAACACTATTTCATTATTACATGATATTAAACAAAAGAATATATCATGAAAATGCGGTTTCAGAAGATTTGAAACAAAAAACAATTAGGCACAATATTCATACACAATTGAAGATTTATTTTCAGTTATTCAAAATTTAATAGATCAAAAGTGTTACTTCTTATAAAAAGAATTAGCCACTTTATAGAATATCATCAAAAAGGAAAAACCTGAAGAATCAACGACCAACTCTTTTTGGGATTCCATATAGAAAATGCAGCATCAAGTCTCACTGGAGGAACATATCCAGCCAAATCATCTCTCTCCTTACAAAAAGAAGTTTGTTGGTTAGAATTGGACAAAAAAGACATCAAAGAACTTTTTTTTTTTTTGGAAAAAATAGCACTCACCTTGCTCTGCTCAGATCTAGAAATGTGATTAGGAATGACAACAAACAAGGGAAGAAGAAATGAGATAACATTAGCTACTTACAAGGAATTGAGAGCTAGAACACAAGACTAGGCATTTTTACAATAACTATCTTAGGAAACTACTATACCATCAGATTAAGTCTCCATCATTGAAATGGAGGAAGTAGAAAATTGAGTGAAAGAAATGAAGAACAAAATACAAAAACATACATCTACAAGCTAAGCAAAAATGATATTAGAAAGAATAAGAAAAGGGGGTTAATGACCCACAACAAATGGGGAAGGAAGGTGGACTTCCACAAACCTCCAAGCAGCAATATGGGGGACAAGGAAAAGGATCACAAATTTATGAGCCCTTATTTTTTAAGGTTTCTTTATAAATACCTAAAGGTTCATTTTAATGGGCTGGACTTTTCCTTTTTGGGCTAATCCTATTTTTGGATTGGCCCATTCTCGTACATACTTTATTAATAAATAAAAATTGTTTGATACTCCAAATTAATTTTTATTAAAAAAAAAATCAAATGCTTATAAATTGTTAACATAATTCAGAAAAGATGTTTTATAATAATGCAACATATCCAAATTAACTATAGATATAAAAATTATATTAAAATGGGATAATGCCCAAGTACCCCCTCAACCTATGCCCGAAATCTCAGAGACACACTTATACTATAGTAAGGTCCTATTACCCTCCTAAACTTATTTTATTAATATTTTTTTACCCCTTTTTAGCCTACGTGGCACTATCTTGTGGTCCCAACGATGATTAATTTTTTTTTCAAACTAATGCCACGTAAGCTAAAAAGGGGTAGAAAATTACTTATAAAATAGGTTCAGCGGGGTAATAGGACCTTAGTATACTATAAGTGTGTCTCTGAGATTTCGGGCATAGGTTGAGGGGGTACTTGTGCATTTTCCCTATTAAAATCAATATTTTTAAACCCTTCTTGTAACCAATCAAACTCATATTTAATGCAACATCTATGCATGAAATTAATATGTATATATTATATTTAATTTATATCATATTTGGGTCCTTTAACATATTCTAATCATGATTTTTAAGTTTGAAGCTTTTGAAATTATGGTTAATTTAAAATTAATAGTGATAATTACACTTGAATTTATTAATTTGCATGCACATGTAAATATATTTTTTTAGATATTATTCAGCTTATAACAAAATGAATATATCTGAATATAGACATGTTTGTATGAAAGTTATTTTTAACCTTGTCAAATAATTTCAAAAGTTTAAAATGACATAAGAGTAGGTTTAACCAACTTTTACGTCAATTCAATCAGACTCTAAGTAAAACTATATATATATGTAAAATTCATCACAATAGTTCGACACAATCCTCAACTTCAATTATATAAATTTACTTTGAAGGAGGAACAATATTTTTGTGTAAGATTGTCCCTTTAAAAGAGACTTAAGTGTTTGATTATAAAAAATAAGGATATTTTTACTACATTTTCCTAGGAATACACTGTTTAAGTCTTCTTTGTTAAGAAAAGTTCCGCTCCAAAGTGGGACTTTTCTATACAAACCTTGATTAATCAACCCCACTCATTTTTATTAAAATTCAGCTTAAGTTCTATTTAAAGAAGATGTGGTTTCAAAGTTAAAAATTGATTCTACTTTGTTAGACCAACAAATTAAAACTTGTTCAACTAGACAAACTTATGTACTAGAAAAAATTATCATCATTTCATAATTTATGCTACACTATTTCTCTCTTACTCTTTTGCATGAGACAGTAGTAGTTGAGTGGTTGATTCTATTCCTTGGAAAACTTTATTCTTGTGTCTTTCAATATCCCACTGCTCCACTCTAGTAATTTTGTTTGATTTATGACTTTTTCTACCTCAAGCTTGTACAATCCTATAGGTTATTCAATGTTTTTGCTTATCATCTTTTGTGAACTTCTCATCTTGTTCAATATCAACAACCTCTCATTTTCAATATATGAATCAATTTCTTGCATTTTCTATTTGTCTCTTCATGTTCCATTGTTACCTTATTATTTAATTTCTTTTTTTCTTGGTTGTGTTTAATTTGCTTTCAATATTATTTGCACGAAGAACATCATCTAAATTTTTTTCCCCAATTTTCAAATAAAGCACATATCTGTATCTCTTTGCAATAAGTAAACCATATTATTAACAATCATGTTCTTAGCATCTACGTAGAATGAACCATAATATCCAATTCAATATGGAGAAAAGCAGAATTTGTATCATAAATCATATCATTCACTCTAGTAGTCATCTCAAAAGTGAGATGTGGCACTAACATTGGACTTCATCAGTCAACACTTTTTAGACGTTTCATGTAATTAGCTTTAGAAAGAATGTTCTTGATTTGGTATCTCCGGTCTTAATAGAAAAGTTAAACATGAATCCACTATTAAGACTAGAGTCATCAGAACAATTATTCTTCTCAAAGTCAAATGCATAAAATAACTAAAAAAATGTTAGACCGATGAAGTTAAGTCCATGTTAATGTCTCTTCTCACTTATGGACGACTAATAGCATGAATGACATGGTTTATTTTGTCAATTTTGTTTCGTCCACGGTGAATTAGATCGTGTTGATTATGGATAACTTTATGAAGATGCCAAGAATATTACTCCTTATAATAAATGCGATTTACTTATTGTAGAGACAGAGATATGTTCTGTTTCAGAATTGGAAAAAAAGGTCTAAACGTTATTCTTCGTGCAAATGATATTGGAAAGCAAATTGAACATACTCAAGAAATTCAAAAAAGGGATAAAGAAACAAGGAACATTTCAAGATGCAAGAAAAATGATTTGCAAATTAGAATAAGAGGTTGCTAAAGTTGAATAAGATGAGAAGTAGGCAAAAAAAGATGAACAAAAACATAAAGCATTTCATATAATTGCACAAATTGAGGTAGAAAAAGTCAGTAATCAAACTAATCAGAGAGAGTAGTACAGTGGGAAATTGAGCGACAATGAAGCTCTCCAAATGATTGAATCCACCACTCAACAGCTATTGTTTTACATAATAGAAGAGAAAAGTAAAACATGAAATGATGATAATGAATAATAGTATGTAAGTATCTCTAGTTGAACATGTTTTATGTTTTGGAGTCCAGCAAAGTAGGATAAATTTTCTAATTTTACAACCATCTCCTCTTTAAATAGATGTGAATATGAATGTGATAAAAATGATTGGGTTGATTAACCAAGATTCATATAGAAAAGGTTCACTTTGGTGCGAAGTTTTTCCTATGAAAGGTGACTTTAACATTTTTGTCCTATAAAAATGTAACAGTAGTATGTAGTTTGATGATTGACAAAGTATTTTGATGTTTTACAAAGTAAACTCTGTTGCATTGTTTATCGTCATCAAAAAAGAAGAAATTGTTTGGAAATAGGTGAACATATAAATAGTTTAGATGATTAATAAACTTAACGTGGTTCACATAAATGCAGACAACATGTATAGATATGAGATATTGCAGCAAAGAAGTAACTAATAAATTGCATAAATGAAGGAGCGAAAAAATAAACAACTTAAATAAAGAAGCAAAAAAGGGTAAAAGTATAGTCCCAAGAGTAATCAACGTTCCTAATAGGGTGAAACTCCTCTAGTAATCTTGACCATAACATATATGGTAAGCATATATAATGAAAAAAATAAATCATGAAGATTTTACTAATATCGAACATGAAGTTCTTTTCAAACAAATTAAAAAATAAAATAAGACTTAAAACTTAAAATAAATGAATTAGGATGACAAAGATGATAACTGACATACAATATAAAATAGATACATTTAGTTGTTCTAAAGTATTCATATGTGTTTTCTACCATTATTTAATCATTATTATAATCATTATGTGCTTATGACGTGTGTTTCTTTGCATAATTTCTTTTTATAGCTAATAAGCATGTTTGAAAGAAAATTTGAAGTGTTATGGAGCTTCAAAGTCGGAATAGAGGAACGAGGAATGTGATCAAGATTGAGTCTGAGATTCAAGAGTCAAATGGACATACAAAATATCAAGAAAATTGTGACAGTCTACAACAAGTCGCATGCGGCTTGATCATGCTACAAGGATTTTGCTGCATCAAGAGGAAAACATGGATCAAGGCTAAAAAGGAAGTTACCGGTGTCAACTGTGGCCATACTACCCATCCCGGTTCGTGTGGTATTTTTGAAAAATGAGAAATAATCTTAAGTATGGGAAGAAATTGTCTTATAATAGTCTTGTTTTTAAGGTGAGCTCGTGTATCTAAAGACTAGTAAAAATCACTTATTCGATGAATTGAGTACTTACCAACTGGCCAAACGTGGTGGTTTTGCTTCAAAACTATAAATCTACGTTTTTCTCGAATGGAGGAAATTCAAAACAAGAGTTCCAATGGTTATTGTTCAAGTAATCATAAAAGAGATCTTATATATACTCAAGTGGAGGAAATTCAATAAGATGATTTTTAAGATTGATTCTTTAGGCATTATTCGAGTTCTTTCTTAAATTTGGGTCTGTGGTAGATTTCAACTATAATAGGAAACATTAAGTATCTAGATCAGTTATGTCATTTGAGACTTCAACATGTTTTCAGAAAGGAAATTAATTAGCAAATTAATTTACTAATGTAACCTTTGAAAGGGTTGGACGATAATGTTTTTTCACCTTCTATGAACTAAGCAACGAAAGAAAGATTATTAACTTAGAAAAGCCGCTAATACCTAATTTGAAAATACAACCTAGAGAAATAAAACAAAATGACAACATAGAGGAACACTTTTTCATTTTTACATGATATTAACAGTAGTATATATCATGAAAATGGGGGTTTAAGAAGATTTGAAACAAAAAATAATTTGGCTCAATATTCATACACAATTGAAGATTTCTTTTCAATTACTCAAAATTTACTAGATCAAAAATGTTACTTATTTGTTTATAAAAAGAATTAGTCACTTTATAGAATATCATCCGAAAGGAAAAACCTGAAGAATCAACAACCAACTCTTTTTTAGATTCCACATGGAAAATGCAGCATCAAGTCTTACTGGAGGAACATATCCAACCAAATCATCTCTCTCCTAACAAACAGAAATTTGTTGGTTAGAATTGGACAATAAAGACGTCAAAGAATTTTTTTTAAAAAAAAATAGCATTCTCCTGGATCTGCTCAGATCTAGAAATGTGATTAGGAAAGACAAGAAAAAAGGGAAGAAGAAATGAGATAACATTAGCTACTTACAAGGAATTGAGAGCCAGACCACAGGACTAGGCACCTCTACAAGAACTATCTTAGGCAACCACTACATCACCGGATTAAGTCTCTATCATTGAAATGGAGGAAGTCAAAAATTGAGGGAAATAAGTGAAGAACAAAATACAAAAACATACCGCTGCAAGATAAGCAAGGATGATACTAGGAAGAAGAAGAGAAAGGGATTAATGACCCACAACAAATGGGGGAGGAAGGTGGAATACCACAAATCTCTAAGCAGCAATATAGGAGACATTGAAGAGGAGCACAAATTTATAACACTTATTTTTTAGGGTTTCTTTATAAATACCTAAAGGTTCATTTTAATGGGTTGGGCTTTTTTTTGGGCTAATCCTAGTTTTGGATTAGCCAGTGCTTGTACATACTCTATTAATAAATAGTTTGATGCTCCAAATTAATTTTTTTTAAAGAAAACCAAATTGTTGTAAATTATAAACACAATTCCAATTGTTATGACCAACTGCCATCGCAATCAGTTGATTTTTTTTTGTTATAAAAAAAAGAGTCAGAAAACACAAATGAAAAATGGAGAGGAATAACGTAACCTAGCGCAGCATCAATAAAAGAGGAAAAAAAGAAATTTGCAAATACCCGTTGGCCATTTTCAATTCTTGGTAGGCATGCATTAATTACTTTATATTACTTTATATATAAAATATAGAGAATGTTTAACTGTTGGTTATATATATAATTGGAAGAAGTATATTGGTTGGAAGTTTTAGGGGGGGGGGGACAAGATGGAGGTTGACATTAATATTGAATTCATTCTTTCTGTAGAGAAAAATAGATTGAAATTTATTAGATACTTTATTTATACATTTGAATGGATGTGTTATTAGTTAGGGTGTGTGTGTTAAGAGAATTGTCATGGTTGCCGGTACTGATTCGTAACCGGCTGGCTTTCATTTTTAACTAATACCATTTTATCATCATATTATAAAGTAAGGATTAATATATTGAGATATGTAATTAGATATTAGGGGTATCATATTACTTGAATATATTGAAGTATTAATAATTGGAGGAACTGATACTTAAACTATGCCTGATTAAATGCTCTTGTGCAAATGTTTCATTAATGGCTATATACATATATGATATGATATTATAATTGAATGGAAAGAAAAGAGATTTGGAATAAGGAATTGGCAGTGATATACGTATTGGAGTTGGGTATGAAAGTGGTTGATTTCAATTGTCTAATCATTGTCCAATGATGACATAATCATTGGACAATGATCCTTGGGAAGTTTAAGTAGGAATAGTGATAGTTAATTAGTAAATGTAAGAGTTATTGGTGCACGCATATTTTATCTTTGTGCTTTCTTTTAAAATTAATATATATATATATATATATATATATATATGTGTGTGTGTGTGTGTGTGTGTGTGTGTATGGTACCACACTATTATTAAAGTTATGATTTAGTGATAGAACTAATCAAATATTAGATTAATATGTTATATGAATATCATTAAATTTATGATATTAGGGAATTATGATTTAACCTTAGACTTGAAATTTGGAAATATGAGAATTTATATGTTAACTTAATTATAAATTTGGATAAGTTTTTCGGTCTAAGCTAAACCTATATAAAATAAGTGTTGTTAGTGTCGGAATATAATTCTGACTATATACTTGAATAGATTGCATTGGTTTGAAAGCTCAACGAAAGGGGAAAACTCAAGTCCCGGAGTGACTGTTCGTTGATTTGAGGCAAGTGGGTTTCTAAACTCTTGTTAAGCGTATGAAATTCGTGTATTTCCTTGTGTGGTGTTGAGAATGATTTGGAGACTTGTTGCTTATTTGTTGGTATTGTATTCCTTGTTGCAAATTGTACTTTGTTATCAAATGGCTAGCTCCTCATTTTTTTTAGTATGTAATTCACACTGCATTTGAAATATGGTCGTGATAAGAGTTATGTGATAAGAGGATGTACCATTTCGAGGGTCATATCACGCGCCGTGATGGATATTATATTTCGAGAGACGTATCGCGCGCCGCGACGGTTACTATAATCGAGGGTCGTGTCGTGCGCCGCAACAGATGCATAGACAGATATGTCCCTCATAAGTCCTAGACTGAGAGACAGCGGGTGTGTATCATTAGGAAATACACGCATCACTATATTTGACATAGCATCTCATGGCATTGCACATTTTTATTATTGATGAACTTGAACACGTGTTTTGCCGATCTTGTGAGTGTTTCTCTGTGAAGCTTGTGACTGTTGAATATTGAGTTGTTATTGAGAATGTGTAAACTGATAGAGTGTGGTTATATAGTTGTGTGTTTGAAAAACTGTAAACTGTTAGGCTGTAGCGTGGAGGTCTAGATAGGGTGTAAGGAGTACCCGTATTTTGTTCACTTAACTTGTGTTTAGAGATTTGCTTGTTGGGTACCGCGTGGTTTGATACTCACTCCTTGCTTCTACAAATTTTTGTAGGTTATGAGCCCGGATCTTCGTGATACTTGTCATTCTTTTCGTTTTCGAGGCATCTTGTGGAGGGTTGTGAGGTACTTGCTTGTCATCTCAGCGAACTTTCCTACTCCAGTTTATGACTTTGTTTTTACTTGAAAGACAACTTCATTTTAGATTTCTATTTTATTTCAGTTCTAATATTTACATTAGAGGCTTGTGCACGTGACAACCTTGTTTTGGGGATTGAATTAATATGACTTAGATTCATAATAGAAATTGTTGTTGGATTATCATTTACTTCCGCACTTTGTTAGATATTGGGTTTTAGACTGACATGTCTTGATGGGATAAGACGAGTGTCATCACACCCATTTTTGGGTCGTGACAATCACCCACCTTAACTGTTTATAATAGTAATAATTATCTCCCTAAATGCTTAGTTGACAATGTGAGTGTATTTCACTCTCTTTGAGAGAGTGAACATCAAAAACACAGGCGGACCCGCATGGAGTCCGCCGATGTCACACCCCGAGCCTACACCCTGGACGTGGCCAGCACCCAATGACCATTGTTGGTCTTGACGAATCCTTGGTCTGACTTACTTAACTCAGCAGAAGACTTAACTTAGCTCAAATATGAAATAAGAACATTCTTGAAAAAATACTTAATACACAATAGTCTGGCCAAAATGGCACTCAAATTCTCATAGCAAAACATATGCAGTTAAAAAAAGACACTCAAACTGACTACTTGACTGTCTATGAAGTCTCCACAATACTAAGATGGATGTTGGGACAGACCCCGCAACATCCTATAAATGAAATACTAGAAAGCGAATAAAAGTGGCCTCCGAATACAAGGAGGCTCACCATTGACTCCGAATGCTTAACTGGATCAACGAGGCACTGGGTGCTGATCCTGGTTACCTGCGTCTGAATCATAAGATGATGCAGGCCAACTGACATCAGTACATTGAATGTACAAGTATGCAAGTTGTAATGCTAAACAACAATTCCAAGCTTGAAAGGATTAAAAAGAACTAATCTTGGCTCTGCTCAAATCATGAAATACTAAATCAATATAAAGAAGTAACGACACATGCAATATATATATATGAAAAAACTTACAAAATAGTGTAAACAACTTAGTTCGTTAGAGATAATTTGATAACAAACTCAACTTTGCTTATAATGAAAGTAATATAGTTTCTGTGAGCGATTCTTTAACCGACAACCATCACCATGAGCATAAGCGGTTGTATAACGTCTTACATCATGTTACAAGAGGACCGCTCTATACCTTGTCGTCGGTATAGAACATGAACTACTAAGTGGATCCACTAGTCTGTGCTAAAAAGTATTACGAAATCATCTAAAAAGTATGATCATTTCTCTGTCCATGTTGGCTATATGGTTTATGGAGACTTGAGTTATTATGAACTTGCGTCCCCATATCGGTGCTCAATACTACTCCCAAAATACTTAGCTCATGTGTTCTTAAAACAACTATTTCTCTGGTTTGAGGTAATTGCTCAAACTTATCTTTACTCTCTTTGAATTCATAGTTTCCTTTTTTCTAAAATTAGCCAAAGGCTCTGTGGAAATATAGCTTCCTTTCTTTTCTCAAAATGTGAAACACTTGTAACTCTTAGGGACTACTTAGTTCCTTTATAGCTTTTTGAGAAATGCAATAACTCTTTACTCTTTGCTTTACTTGAAACTTAACTCTTAGGGAATACTTAGTTCCTTTATAACTATTGAGATTTAACTCAACTCATTGATGTTTGCTCAACTTGTATCTTGAGCCTTAAAACAAAATTAAAATGTATGTTTAAGACTCTTGAAAACTTTAAGAACTTACTTTGAATTGCTCTTTAACTTTTAGACTTGACTTTTAACTTTTTTGACTTTGATCTTAATTTTCCTTGAATTGGATTATGGATTCAAGGATCATGATCTCATGTTTATGGATGATTTTCATGATGTTTTGGTGTACTTTAGAGTGTTAGAATCAACTAAGAGACATAGGTACATCACTTAGGAACTAGTACGAAAAATGAGGGGAAATAGGGTCTCTAGGTGACTTTGGCGCTCTGAGAAGCGCTGGGTGCCAAAGCAACTTTCCTCGAGCACTCTAACTGGCGCAGCGCACCAGATTCTGTCCTTAGGGGATCTGGCTGGCGCGGTGCCCCTAGGCCTATCAGACGGGATTTTCAATTTTTCTTCTCCAATTTTCATCTCTAACCCTTCTAAAATCCCATGAAATTTTTCCCCAACACTTAAGATCACTAATATTCTGAATACACAATCGATTAGCCTCTTAAAATAGCTCGGAAACACGAATCAAAACAACTTAAAGTATACTTCAACTCAAACAAAGAGAATTCAACAATTGTTTATTAATAACTATGATGTTCATCATTCAATCTTCTCTAAATGCACTGAATTAAACATGTTGATGTGTGGGTGAAAGAACCCAACACAAAAAGATCTCATATACCTTATAGGGATCACCCCCAATGAATTCAACTCGAAGCTCTTGGCGTTCTTGATGAATTCATGGTCTTTTCTCCTTTATACTTCTTCTCTTCTCTTTTCTCCCAAGCCCTAAGCGTATTGCAATTTTCTAATATTGACTTAACACTTAGTTTTATTTCTAATAAACCCTTAAAACAAATTAGGAAATAGTAGGGCAAAAAGACTATTTTGCGCTTACTAAAATTCGGATTGGACTTTCCTCGATCCAACATCCCAACTTCTGATAGTCATATCTCCCTCATACGACACCAAAAATGCTCAAACTTGACGACGTTGGAAATATCTCTTCAAGGACTTTTCAACCATATAAAAAACTAACCCTAACTCATCCTGAGTTAGAAGTTATGGCAGTTTGAAAATGACCAAAAACTCACTTTTTACACTTGGGAAATTTTCAAGATATTTTTTCCTGTTCTTTTCAAAAATAACTATTCTTAGTTTCTTTATTTAATCCTAGATATTTCGGTTTACAAGATGTTACAGTCGGGTGCTCGAGCACCTATAAACTCGTTACAGAATATATATATATATCTATGTAGAAATTAAGTGAAATTTGTATAAAATTAACATAAAGCACTCAATGAATAAATGATCAAATTGGCCTAATGGCGGCTCTTGGGTGGGTGCTTAAGACTATTTTAGTATTGTTGAACCAGGGTTTGAATGTTATAGTTAACATGTATTTTTTATAATTTCACTCCGCCACATTCAAAGCACCCATAATATTTAAATTCTAGATCTGCCACTGATCAAAAACTATAACCAAAACTTCATATATAATTTTTTTTATAAATATATGTGTTCTTAATTATTTATGTTTTTTATTTATTTTTATTCTTCTCCTTAGCAATATAAAACAAATCTTTTCATCATTCACCACCTCTAAATAAGACTTGTCACCGCCATAGTCGTTGTTGCCACCACCGTTTTTACTGAATTCTTTTTTGTTGATTGCAAAAAAAAATTTACAAACTCTTGCAATACTCTTGCAAAATCAATCTACCTTAATAAATAAAAAGAATTAGAGGAGGAAAAAATCATGAGGAAGGTGATGATGAAACTAATGGGGTTGGAAATTATGAACAGCTTGGAGATATTATAAATTAAGATGATAAAGATGTGCAAAGGTGTGAATTTTGATGTAAATTAGGGTGATGATAAAGATGGATGTGGAGGTGGTAACGATTATTTCGCATATGAGAATGGTGAAAAGGATGGAGGCCCGACAAATTCATCTTGTGAGAAAGATTAAAAAAAAAAAGACCCACAATGTATCCCCTAATATTTTTCTCAAAATCAAGCTTTCAAAAAAAAAATTAGGGCTGCAAAAAGATTGAAGAAAAACGGATGAAGAAGAAGGAGAAAAGCTCTTTTCAAAAGTTTAATTGGTGAAACACACGTGTCAAGGCGTGTGCCTCGCCACAAGGCAGATGGCTAGTTATCATGTTTCAAGGGGGTAATTAGTCCATTTTAAAATAGTTTATAGGGATAATAAGACTCCTGTATAATATAAGTGTGTTATTAAAAATTTAAATATAGATCAAAGGGTATTTAATCATTTTCTCTAAATTTAGTGATTCATAAATATATCTGTCCTTGTTAACTAGTAATAAATCTTTCTATTACAATTCTACTAAACGCTAAGTTGACACTACAACAAAAATAACTTTTAGCGGTATTAAATATTGACATTAATGAAGAGTGTTATATTCTTTACCAGCACTAGTTAAGTGTCACTAGAACCAATGTCGCTAAAGGTTTTAGGCACATATACAAAGAGTGACAATTGTCGCTAAAAATATATATTTAGCGCCAATTAAAAATTCATTACCGCGAATTATCATTTTTATTGTAGTATGGTAACCATTGGTTGTTGCATTTGTAAGTTTTTGATCTGCAATATTGTTGTTGCTACACTAAAGTGGATAGATCTAAAATGCTAAAAATTGTTCTCAACCCTCATCAATGCCAATTAATTTGTCACTTTCCTTAAAATAAAATAAAAATAATAATTGAAAAACCCATCTATATTAAATTTGACATCATCTGGATAGGTTCTTATCAAGAAAAAATCTGTTTTTAAATAAGTATACTTCTTTATAAAGCTTATTCCCAAGAAATCATCAAATTGAGATTTGGCAAAGGTTTTTGGCAGTATTGTTTTTTCCTTTTGAAAAGACAATTTACTTAGTTTAGAGAATTGAGATATTTGACTAAACAAAAACTCGTTAATTAAATAGGATAGTGATACGTCATAAATGAATTTGTTATTTGAGGTTATTATTTAGGTTGTTAAAGATGAGGGGCAAAATAGATTCAAAAGGTTGACGTCAAGGCATTTTAGGTCCGAATAGTAGAAGAAGAGTAATTTTAGAGTTATTCTTTTTTAAACAAACTAAAAAAGGAAACTAAGTCATTCTTTTTTAAACGGAGGGAATAGTAATTTTTAATGTTTTAATTTAAAAAAGGAAACTAAGTCATTCTTTTTTTAGACGTGTCCAAATACATATATCTTTGGATACATGAGTTAAACTTGCATTTAAATTATTCTAGACATAGTGTATCCAAGTGGATCTACATGTATTTTATATATATAAAATATCTCTCTCGCCACTCTCATATGTATTTGATATCCAGATACAAGTGAATCAAACTAGATACGTAGATGTTTGTATCTTGTGTGTATCTAGTGTAATTCGTATGTATCTGAGATACAGGACAAATCTTGCTCGCCTTTCTCTTCATCTCGCTCGCTTCTCTCTCTACGTTAATGTATCTGGTAGCAAAAGTACGTATATATCTAAGTGTATTTTTTAAAATATATAATAGAAAACTCTTAATTATTAATAAGACACCTAATATTTTTAAAATATAGATAATAATAGTATATATAATAACCAACTCTGTCTAGTTTTGGTTTTATAATGGAAAAGTTGTTTCTTTCCTCCATTTTAGTAGTAGTAAATTGTTCTGATGACTTAATTTTTTTTTTGTGAAATATCAATTAATTTTAATCTTTTTTTTCCTTATAAGTTTCAATAAACGCTTCTATTATTAATACTTGGAAAGAGTCCATAGGAACTTTAAGTTATTTTTCACGTTATAAGTATTTTAGCTTCGCTCCTGAATCTAATAAACGTATTAATAGAGTTTTGGTAAGATACTTTGGAATTTAATTAACTTTTATTTCTTTATTTTGGAAGATTTTCTTTTACCTCGTATGAGATATTATTATATTGATGTTGCAAGTTCCCTTCAAGTTTAAATGGCTGAACATATTTTATGTATAAAATTTCAACAAATTTAATCAGCATCACATTGGCTTCTATCAATTTAATTATTTTTGCTAAAATACGTGTATTAACTATCATGAAAAAGCAAAATAAGTATTACGGCAGAAAAAACTACCTGATTACACAAACATACATACTTGAAATAATTATATTTTATTTTCATTAATTAATAATGGTATACCAAACTTCGAGTCAGGATGTATTTACATATACATGGCTTCAAGTCAGATACATATACATATATATAATTCTTTTGCTACTAGATACACAAAAATAGGGAGCGAGACAAGCGAGAATAGGAGGGAAGCGAGCAAGATTTGTCTATGTATCACAGATATATGCAAATCACATGAGTAAATACACATTAGATACATGTATCTAGCATGATTTACATATATCTGGGATACCAGATAGATACGCGAGCAAGATATGAGAGTGAGAGTGTGATTTGTCTAGATATCTCAAATACATGCAAATTCACTTGAGTACACTATTTCAAGAACAAATTACACTTTTTATTTTGACGTCATGTATCATGAGATATATGTATTTGAATGCACCAAATTTTGATAAAATTGTTAATAATGCAAACTAACATATATATAATTATAAGCTTCTAAACTAGTAAAATTATTATGAGCGACACATAAATTAATGACTGTGTGAAGCGCGAACATATATATTCCGTAAAAAGAAATAAATAGTCTTTCAATTTGATTTTTCTCTTTCAGTGACTTTTGCGCCTCTTAAAAGATGAAAATTTGATATAGTAAAAGCCGAGTAAATTAATTTTAATTCTTCTTTTTTTTCCTTATAAGCGCTTTTATTATTAAAACTTGTAAAGACTCCATAGGAACTTTAAGTTATTTTTCACGTTATAAGTATTTTAGCTCCGCTCATGAAAAAGTAAAATAAGTATTATGGCAGAAAAAACTACCTAAGTACACAAACATACATACTTTAAATAATTATATTTTATTTTCATTAATTAGTAATGTTATACTAAACTTCGAGTCAAGTTGTATTTACATATACATGACTTCAAGTCAGATATATTTACATACATATAATTCTTTTGCTACTAGATATACAAAAATAGGAAGAGAGACAAGCGAGAGCAGGAGGTAAGCGAGCGAGATTTGTCTATGTGTCACATATATATGCAAATCACATGACTAAATACACATTAGATACCAGATAGATACGCGAGCGAGATATGAGAGTGGGAGTGAGATCTGTCTAGATATCTCAGATACATGCAAATTCATTTGAGTACAGTATATCAAGAACAAATAGTTGATTTCAAGACCAAATTGAGCATGAGCATGGAGGTAACTTCTCAATTATGGAAGCCACTTGAAAACATCATTCACAACTAATCCTAATTTAAAGATTATCTGAGTATTAAGAATAAACATAATATTTTAAACATAGGGATTAAATAAATTTATACTTTCATTAAGGAAATCACGGATTATGAGCCGCAGTTCTGGAACTTGACTGACGACCGTCTTACTGTCTATCATCTTATAGTCTAGAAATTTAGCCACAATGAACTTTTTCATTCCGGCATCCTGTGTTTTGTAATCGCAGAGTTCTTTTGAGGTTTTGACATTACTTTATACATTGTACTGATCATTTTGCACGCTACTCAAAAAATAACTTTTACACAAAAAAATTGTGTATGTCCATGCTTCTGTTATTGAGAGTCATTCTTTAGGCGGAGTTTCCTCTGACATAACAACAACATTCTCATTAATTAACCTGTTGTAGACTCAAAATAGTGAGATAGAAGATCATTTTATGCTGCCATCTCTTGAAATCGACTCCAAAATTTTTGACATATATCTGAGATACCAGATAGATACACGAGCGAGATATGAGAGTGGAAGTGAGATCTGTCTAGATATCTCAGATACATGCAAATTCATTTGAATACAGTATATCAAGAACAAATTACACTTTTAATTTTGACCTCATGTATAATGAGATACATGTATTTGAACACACCAAATTTTGATAAAATTGTTAATAATGCAAACTAACATATATATATATATATATATATATATATATATATATATATATATATATATATATATATATATATATATATATATATATATATATATATATATATATATATATAATTACAAGCTTCTAAACTAGTAAAATTATTATGAGTTACACATAAATTAATGATCGTGTGAAGTGCGAACATATTTATTCCGTAAAAAGAAATACATAGTCTTTCAATTTGATTTTTCCCTTTCAGTGACTTTTGCGCCTCTTAAAAAACAAAAATTTGATATAGTAAAAGCAGAGTAAATTAATTAAGTCAAGAGATAGGACTAGATGAATGAAAATGAAATGTTATTTTGGCCACATTATTATTATTATTATATCATATTCAAGAAAGACGATTATTAATCAAATGAAATCTACCATAAACAAATTCTTTTCACTTTAGACTTTACGTGAAATTATATATTATTTAATCAAATTGCATATTCACTCTATATGTGATACAATTTTAGAGATTTAAATAGTTTAAATTTTATCAGAAATTTATTCATGAGATATTTAATATTTATATAGTTGTAAACTACGTAAAAAGTATTATAAGTCACAGTAATTAATAATTTAAAAGTTACATGAAGAATTTTTGATAAAAATAAACTTATTTAAATTTCGAAATTCAAAATATATCACATAAATTGAGACAGAACGAGTGTTAGTTATCCATTTAGGTTGTCTTCTTTTATCGCACACTATAATTGACATTTCTTTTTATTCTACTTTCTTGCTTCTCGAAAGAAAATCAATTTTAATATACAATCCAATAATTATATCCATAACTATTGCATGAGTATTTAATTCGAGTTGTCATGAATATATCTACTCTTCTCAAAGCACAAATAAGAAGAGTTTTACGCAATGGGCCCCAGACTGAACTTCAATTTGTCTCTTTGCAATGTAGCTCGAGGAATATCATCAACACTTGGATCCGCAGCCTATCTTGAATTTATTTAAGCAATCAAAATCAAACTTAAAATTCCTTAAATATTTTTAAGTCAAAAAAGACAACTATAGTTTTTTAAATCAAATAACTTGATTACATATATTTCTCTTCCACATAATATACTTAAATCACACAAAATACATATATCTGAAATATCAAATACATTATGAAATACATATACGTAAGAAGAAATGTGAACGAGAAAAGAGAGTACAGAGTGAGATAAAGAGAGGCCTAGACATCAATAAAAATATGAATTCATTGCATCTGAAATAGATTACACATAATTATTGCAATTTCCAATATAATAATTCCTAGTTGTCACTTGTCAGTAATATTCATCTTCTTCTTATATATAAGTCTATATATAGAGTATCATAATAACCCCTAATATATAGCTAACTTCCTATAATACATATTTGTGTGATCAATAATTATGTCTAGCCAAAAATTTGTTCGTCCAATTTTTGACAATCCATTTTTGAACATTGAAGAATTACCAAATGATACAGTTAAACGTCAACCTGAACCCCTCACACAAGCCAATTTTGATCCCAATGGTACTTCTTTAGTCATATCTAAGGATGTAGACCTAGACATCAATAAAAAAACATGGATGAGAATCTACGTACCACGACGAATAGTTGCAAATCATGATGATGATAAATTGCCAGTTATTTTCTACTATCATGGCGGAGGCTTTGTCTTCTTTCATGTTAATAGTTATGGTTCGGATCTATTTTGTCAACAACTTTCTGAGAAACTTGACGCGGTGATTATTGCCCTTGAATATCGTTTGGCCCCTGAAAATCGACTTCCTGCAGCTTACGATGATGCCATAGATGGGTTAAATTGGATTAAATCAACTCAAGATGAATGGATTCAAAATTATGCTGATTTGAGTAATGTTTATCTTTTTGGATCAAGTTCTGGTGGAAACTTGGCTTACCATGCAGGTACTTTGTTAGAGTTATTTGGATTCAAGATTTAAAATTGATACGTTCAATTCTCTATATATTTATGTTCATTATAGTAACAAAGTATCTTAGTTTAACTAGATACTAAGTTTTTGAATTTTATGATTTCAAATTAAAATATCATGATGTGTAGTATTTTCAAACTCGTGGTCGTAAATTTACGCCAAAAAATGTTTGGGATAGCGGTATCATTTACTCCCTTTCTTCCAATTTATATGATTTATTTTTCTTTTTAATCAGTCAAAAAAGAATTATATCACATTTCTTTGTTTGACAAATATATAACAATATTGTCAAATAGTTTATGCTTGTTGAATCCCACTTATTTGGCAAGAAGTCTACATTAGGTGTACTCTTTTTAAGGTTAAATTGGTAACATTGTAAAGTTCTCCTTTTAAGTTTCTTTAACTACGTGCTCAGTCAAATTATATATTAGATAAAGTGGAATGTTAGGAGGGATTAATAAGGACATTAGCTAGCTTTGATTAGACTACATCCCTTTTATTAACCGTCTAAATTTAAATGTATTGAACTAGTTATAATTTTATGGGCTAATTTTGTCACCCTTACCTACAGGGTTACGCGTAGCATCTTTATCAGACAAAGAACTAGAACCAGTGAAGATCAAAGGGCTTATCTTGCATCAACCATATTTCAGTGGAAAAAATAGGACAGAATCTGAAGAGAAGCTAAAAGATGATCCAACTTTGCCATTTCAAGCAATTGATAAGATGTTTGACTTGTCCTTACCAAAAGGAACACTAGATCATGATCATGAATATTCCAATCCATTACTTAACGGAGGGTCAAAGCATTTAGATGATATGATCACACGAGGTTGGGGGATCCTTGTAACCGGTGTCTCTGAAGATCCTTTAATCGATGCCTCGCGCAACCTTGCTGATTTTATTGAAAAGAAAGGTGTAAAAACTTTCAAGCTCTTTGGAGATGGTTACCATGTTATTGAGTTGTTTGAGCCATCTAAGGCTGCAGTCTTATTTGATGCCATTAGGGATCTCATATCTGCTACTAAAAATTAAAAGTATTGAGTTTGTTTTGTTATATTTCCTTTTGTGCAAATAAGAGAGGAGTGTATAGTATGCATTCCTTTGTGTGTGAGATTACTTTAAGTTGTTATATTTTTCTCATGAATAAAAGTTTCTAGGATTGAGTTAGTCCTAATATCTACTTCGTATTTTGCAATGTTGATGACAACCCTCTCACTAAATTTGTAAGTTTAAAGACATAATATCATCACCCAAAAATTAGTTGCATAGCATACATATGTATGATATTATTTTCTGATCCTTCACATGGTTGTTGGTGAGAAATTTAGACTTTGAAATTTATTGAATTTGAAATATTCAATAAGACAAGAACAGAATTTATGAAAACCATGCATGTGATTAATCAACCCCAATCATTTTTATCAAATTCAACTTAACTTCTATTAAAAAGGATGTGGTGGCAAAGTTTTAAAAATTGATTCTACTTTGTTAGACCCACAACTAAAAGCTTGTTCAACTAGACAAACTTATGTACTAATAAACATTATCATAATTTCATAATTTTTACTACACACTCTCTCTCTCTCTCTCTCTCTCTTTTGCATGAGACAGTATTAGTTGAGTGGTTGATTTGATTCCTTGGAAAACTTGATTCTTTGTGTTTCACAATAACCTGTGCACCACTCTTTTTCTACCTTAGCTTGTGCAATCCTATAGGCAGAGAGAGTAGTATGGTGGGATATTGATCAACAATGAAGCTCTCCAAGTGATTGAATCCACCACTCAACTGCTACTATTTTACGTAAAAGAAAGAGAAAAGTAAAACATGAAATGATAATAATGAATAATAGTATGTAAGTATGTCTAGTTGAACATGTTTTAAGTTTTGGAGTCCAGCAAAGTAGGACAATTTTTTGAATTTGCAACCATTTCCTCTTTAAATAGATGTTAATATGAATGTGATGAAAATGATTGGGGCTGATTAACCAAGATTCATATAGAAAAGTGTCACTTTGCTATGAAGCTTTTCCTATCAAAGGCGACTTTAACAGTTTAGTCCTATAAAAATGTAACAATAGTATGTAGTTTTGATGATTGACAAAGTATTTTGATATTTTACAAAGTAAACTATGTTGCATTGTTTATTATCATCAAAAAGACAGAAATTGTTTGGAAATAGGTGAACATATAAATACCTAAAGGTTCATTTTAATGGGCTGGGCTTTTTCTTTTTAGGCTAATCCTAGTTTTGGATTGGCCCATTCTTGTACATACTTTATGAATGAATAAAAAAGTTTGATACTCCAAATTAATTTTTATAAAAAAAAATCAAATGCTTATAAATTGTTAACATAATTCAGAAAAGTTGTTTCATAATAATGCAAGATATCCAAATTAAATATAGATATAAAAATTATATTAAAATTAATATTTTTAAACCCTTCTTGTAACCAATCAAACTCATATTTAATGCAACATCTATGCATGAAATGAATATGTATATATTATATTTAATTTATATCATATTTGGGTCCTTTTAACATATTCTAATCATGATTTTTTAAGTTTGAAGCTTTTGAAATTATGGTTAATTTAGAATTAATAGTGACAATTACACTTGAATTTATTAATTTGCATGCACATGTAAATATATTTTTTTAGATATTATTCAGCTTATAACAAAAAGAATATATCTGAATTTAGACATGTTTGCATGCAAGTTATTTTTAACCTTGTCAAATAACTTTAAAAGTTTAGAATAACTTAAGAGTAGGTTTAACCAATTTTTACGTCAATTCAATAAGGCTCTAAGTAAAACTATATATATGTGAAATTCATAACAATAGTTCGACACAATCTTCAACTTCAATTATATAAATTTACTTTGAAGGAGGAACAATATTTTTGTGTAAGATTGTCCCTTTAAAAGAGACTTAAGTGTTTGATTATAAAAAATAAGGATATTATTATTACACTTTCCTAGGAATACACTGTTTAAGTCTTCTTTGTTAAGAAAAGTTTCGCTCCAAAGTGGGACTTTTCTAAAAAAACCTTGATTAATCAACCCCACTCATTTTTATTAAATTCAGCTTAAGTTCTATTTAAAGAGGATGTGGTTTCAATGTTTTAAAAATTGATTCTACTTTGTTAGACCCACAAATTAAAAACTTGTTCAACTAGACAAACTTATGTACTAGTAAAAATTATCATCATTTCATAATTTATGCTACTCTCTCTCTCTCTCTCTCTCTCTCTCTCTCTCTCTCTCTCTCTCTCTCTCTCTCTCTCTTTTGCATGAGTAAGTAATAGTTGAATGGTTAATTCGATCCCTTAGAAAACTTTATTATTGTGTTTCTCGATAACCCATTGTGCACCACTCTTTTTCTACCTTACCTTGTGCAATCCTATAGGTTACTCAATGTTTTTGTTCATCATCTTTTGTGCATTTCTTATCTTGGTCAATATCAACAACCTTTCATTTTCAATATATGAATCAATTTTCTTGCATTTTTTATTTGTAGCTTCATGTTCCGTTGTTACCTTATTATTTTATTTCCTGTTTTTCTTGGATGTGTTTTATTTGCTTTTCAATATTATTTGCACGAAGCACATCATCTAAATTTCTTTTCTCCAATTCTGAAATAGAAAACATATCTTTATGTCTCTGAAATGAGTAAATCATATTTATAACAATCATGTTCTAGGCATCTACGTGTAATGAACCATAATATCCAATTCAATGTGGAGAAAGCAGAATTTATATAATTAATTATATCATCTACTCTATTAGTCATCTCAAAAGTGAGATGTGACACCAACATAGTTTGGACTTTATCAGTCAACACTTTCTAGATATTTCATGTATTTATCTTTGGAAATAATAAGTCAGATTTGGTGTCTCCGGTCTTAATAGAAAAAAGTTAAACCCAAATCCACTATTAAGACTGGAGTCATCAACACAATTATTTCTTCTCAAAGTCAAATAAATGAAATAACTAAAAATAATGTTGATCGATGAAGTTTAGTCCATGTTGATGTCTCTTCTCACTTATGGACGACTATTTATAGCGTGAATGGCATGTTTTATCTTGTCAATTTTTTTTTTATCCACATTGAATTAGATCGGTGCTGATTATAGATAATTTTATGAAGATACCAAGAATATTACTGCTTATAATAAATATGACTTACTTATTGTAGAGACAGAGATATATTCTGTTTCAGAATTGAAAAAAGAGGTCTGAAAATTATTCTTCGTGCAAATAATATTGGAAAGGAAATTGAATATACTCAAAAAATTCTGAAAAGGGATAAAGAGAAAAAGGAACATTTGAAGATATAAATAAAAGATGCAAGAAAATGATTCGCAAATTAGAATAAGAGGTTGCTAAAATTGAATAAGATGAGAAGTACGCGAAAAATGATGAACAAAAACATAAAGCATTTCATATAATTGCACAAAATAAGGTAGAAGAAGTCAGTAATCAAACTAAGGCAAAGAGAGCAGCACAGTGGGATATTGAGCGACACAAGAATGAAACTCTCCAAGTGATTGAATCCACCACTCAACTGCTACTGTTTTACGTAAAAGAAGAGAAAAGTAAAACATGAAATGATGATAATGAATAAAAGTATGTAAGTATCTCTAGTTGAACATGTTTTAAGTTTTGGAGTCCAGCAAAGTAGGATAAATTTTCTAATTTTTCAACCATCTCCTCTTTGAATAGATGTGAATATGAATGTGATAAAAATGATTGGGTTGAATAACCAAGATTCATATAGAAAAGGGTCACTTTGGTGCGAAGCTTTTCCTATCAAATGTGACTTTAATATTTTAGTCCTATAAAAATGTAACAATAGTATGTAGTTTGATGATTAACAAAGTATTTTGATGTTTTACAAAGTAAACTATGTTGAATTGTTTATCATCATCAAAAAAGGAGAAATTGTTTGGAAATAGGTGAACATATAAATAGTTTAGATTATTAATAAACTTAATGTGGTTCACATGAATGCAGACAACATGTATAGATATGAGACATTGCAGCAAAGAAGAAATTAATAAATTGCATAAATAAAGGAGTGAAAAAATAAACAACTTAAATAAAGAAGCAAAAAAGGATAAAAGTATAGTCCAAAGAGGAATCAACGTTCCTAATAGGATGAAACTCCTCTAGTAATCTTGACCATGACATATATGGTAAGCATATATAATGCAAAAATAATAAATCATGAAGATTTTACGAATATCGAACATGAAGTTCTTTTCAAACAAATTAAAAAATAAAATAAGACTTAAAACTTAAAATAAATGAATTAGGATGACAAATATGATAACTGACAGACAGTATAAAATAGATACATTTAGTTGTTATAAATTATTCATGTGTTTTCTATCATTATTTAATCATTATTATAATCATTATTTGCTTATGATGTGTGCTTCTTTGCATAATTTTTTTACAACTAATAAGCATGTTTGAAAGAAAATTTAAAGTGTTATGGAGCTTCAAAGTCGGAATAGAGGAACGAGGAATGTGATCAAGATTGAGTCTGAGATTCAAGAGTCAAATGGACATACAAAATATCAAGAAATTGTGACAGTTCTACAACAAGTCGCATGCAGCTTGATCATGCTACCAGGCTTTTGCTGCATCAAGAGGAAAACATGGATCAAGGCTAAAAGGGAAGTTACCGATGTCAACTGTGGCCATACTACCCATACCGGTTCATGTAGTATTTATGAAAAATGAGAAATAATCTTAAGAATGGGAAGAAATTGTCTTACAATAGTCTTGTTTTTAATGTGAGCTCATGTATCTAAAGACTAGGAAAAATCACTTATTCTATGAATTGAGTACTTACCAACTGGCCAAACATGGTGATTTTGCTTCGAAACTATAAACCTGCGTTTTTCTCAAATGGATGAAGTTCAAAACAAGAGTTCCAATGGTTATTGTTCAAGTAATCATAAAATAGATCTTATATATGCTCAAATGGAGGAAATTCATTAGACAACAGATATTGAGGTAGAAGCAATTGCAATCAAAAGGTCATTTATCATTGTGTTTCTATGAACCTCAATAAGATGATTTTTAAGATTGATTCTTTAGGCATTATTCAAGTTCTTTCTGAAATTTGGGAGATTCCGTGGTAGATTTCAAATATAATAGGACACATTTAGTATTTAGCTCAGATATGTCATGCAAGACTTCAACATGTTTTCAGAAAGGAAATTCGTGAGCAAATTAAATTACTAATGTAGCCTTTGAAAGGGTTGGACGACAATGTTTTTTCCACCTTCTGTGAACTTCCAAGCAATGAAAGAAAGATTATTAACTTAGAAAAGCCGCGAATACCTAATTTGAGAATACAACCTAGAGAAATAAAAGAGAATGACAACATATAGGAACACTATTTCATTATTACATGATATTAAACAATAGTATATATCATGAAAATGCGGTTTCAGAAGATTTGAAACAAAAAACAATTAGGCACAATATTCATACACAATTGAAGATTTCTTTTCAATTATTCAAAATTTACTAGATCAAAAGTGTTACTTCTTATAAAAAGAATTAGCCACTTTATAGAATATCATCAAAAATGAAAAACCTGAAGAATCAACGACCAACTCTTTTTGGGATTCCATATAGAAAATGCAGCATCAAGTCTCACTGGAGGAACATATCCAGCCAAATCATCTCTCTCCTTACAAAAAGAAGTTTGTTGGTTAGAATTGGACAATAAAGACATCAAAGAACTTTTTTTTTTTTGAAAAAATAGCACTAACCTTGCTCTGCTCAGATCTAGAAATGTGATTAGGAATGACAACAAACAAGAGAAAAAGAAATGAGATAACATTAGCTACTTACAAGTAATTGAGAGCTAGAACACAAGACTAGGCACCTTTACAATAACTATCTTAGGAAACTACTAAACCACAAGATTAAGTCTCCATCATTGAAATGGAGGAAGTAGAAAATTGAGTGAAAGAAATGAAGAACAAAATACAAAAACATACCTCTACAAGCTAAGCAAAAATGATATTAGAAAGAATAAGAAAAAGGAGTTAATGACCCACAACAAATGGGGAAGGAAGGTGGAATTCCACAAAGCTCCAACTAGCAATATGGGGGACAAAGAAGAGAATCACAAATTTATGAGCCCTTATTTTTTAGTGTTTCTTTATAAATACCTAAAGGTTCATTTTAATGGGCTGGGCTTTTTCTTTTTGGGCTAATCCTAGTTTTGGATTGGTCCATTCTTGTACATACTTTATTAATGAATAAAAAAAGTTTGATACTCCAAATTAATTTTTATAAAAAAAAAATCAAATGCTTATAAATTGTTAACATAATTTAGAAAAGTTGTTTCATAATAATGCAAGATATCCAAATTAAATATAGATATAAAAATTATATTAAAATTAATATTTTTAAACCCTTCTTGTAACCAATCAAACTCATATTTAATGCAACATCTATGCATGAAATGAATATGTATATATTATATTTAATTTATATCATATTTGGGTCCTTTTAACATATTCTAATCATGATTTTTTAAGTTTGAAGCTTTTGAAATTATGGTTAATTTAGAATTAATAGTGACAATTACACTTGAATTTATTAATTTGCATGCACATGTAAATATATTTTTTTAGATATTATTCAGCTTATAACAAAAAGAATATATCTGAATTTAGACATGTTTGCATGCAAGTTATTTTTAGCCTTGTCAAATAACTTTAAAAGTTTAGAATAACTTAAGAGTAGGTTTAACCAATTTTTACGTCAATTCAATAAGGCTCTAAGTAAAACTATATATATGTGTAAAATTCATAACAATAGTTCGACACAATCTTCAACTTCAATTATATAAATTTACTTTGAAGGAGGAACAATATTTTTGTGTAAGATTGTCCCTTTAAAAGAGACTTAAGTGTTTGATTATAAAAAATAAGGATATTATTATTACACTTTCCTAGGAATACACTGTTTAAGTCTTCTTTGTTAAGAAAAGTTTTGCTCCAAAGTGGGACTTTTCTATACAAACCTTGATTAATCAACCCCACTCATTTTTATTAAATTCAGCTTAAGTTCTATTTAAAGAGGATGTGGTTTCAATGTTTTAAAAATTGATTCTACTTTGTTAGACCCACAAATTAAAAACTTGTTGAACTAGACAAACTTATGTACTAGTAAAAATTATCATCATCTCATAATTTATGCTACTCTCTCTCTCTCTCTCTCTTTTGCATGAGTAAGTAATAGTTGAATGGTTAATTCGATCCCTTAGAAAACTTTATTATTGTGTTTCTCGATAACCCATTGTGCTCCACTCTTTTTCTACCTTACCTTGTGCAATCCTATAGGTTACTCAATGTTTTTGTTCATCATCTTTTGTGCATTTCTTATCTTGGTCAATATCAACAACCTTTCATTTTCAATATATGAATCAATTTTCTTGCATTTTTTATTTATAGCTTCATGTTCCGTTGTTACCTTATTATTTTATTTCCTGTTTTTCTTGGATGTGTTTTATTTGCTTTTCAATATTATTTGCACGAAGCACATCATCTAAATTTCTTTTCTCCAATTCTGAAATAGAAAACATATCTTTATGTCTCTGAAATGAGTAAATCATATTTATAACAATCATGTTCTAGGCATCTACGTGTAATGAACCATAATATCCAATTCAATGTGGAAAAAGCAGAATTTATATAATTAATTATATCATCTACTCTAGTAGTCATCTCAAAAGTGAGATGTGACACCAACATAGTTTGGACTTTATCAGCCAACACTTTCCAGATATTTCATGTATTTATCTTTGGAAATAATAAGTCAGATTTGGTGTCTCCGGTCTTAATAGAAAAAAGTTAAACCCAAATCCATTATTAAGACTGGAGTCATCAACACAATTATTTCTTCTCAAAGTCAAATAAATGAAATAAATAAAAATAATGTTGATCGATGAAGTTTAGTCCATGTTGATGTCTCTTCTCACTTATGGACGACTATTTATAGCATGAATGACATGTTTTATCTTGTCAATTTTGTTTTATCCACATTGAATTAGATCGGTGTTGATTATAGATAATTTTATGAAGATACCAAGAATATTACTGCTTATAATAAATATGACTTACTTATTGTAGAGACAGAGATATGTTCTGTTTCAGAATTGGAAAAAGAGGTCTGAAAATTATTCTTCGTGCAAATGATATTGGAAAGGAAATTGAACATACTCAAGAAATTCTGAAAAGGGATAAAGAGAAAAAGGAACATTTGAAGATATAAATAAAAGATGCAAGAAAATGATTCGCAAATTAGAATAAGAGGTTGCTAAAATTGAATAAGATGAGAAGTACGCGAAAAATGATGAACAAAAACATAAAGCATTTCATATAATTGCACAAAATAAGGTAGAAGACGTCAGTAATCAAACTAAGGCAAAGAGAGCAGCACAGTGGGATATTGAGCGACACAAGAATAAAACTCTCCAAGTGATTGAATCCACCACTCAACTGCTACTGTTTTACGTAAAAGAAGAGAAAAGTAAAACATGAAATGATGATAATGAATAAAAGTATGTAAGTATCTCTAGTTGAACATGTTTTAAGTTTTGGAGTCCAGCAAAGTAGGATACATTTTCTAATTTTGCAACCATCTCCTCTTTAAATAGATGTGAATATGAATTTGATAAAAATGATTGGGTTGATTAACCAAGATTCATATAGAAAAGGGTCACTTTGGTGCGAAGCTTTTCCTATCAAATGTGACTTTAATATTTTAGTCCTATAAAAATGTAACAATAGTATGTAGTTTGATGATTAACAAAGTATTTTGATGTTTTACAAAGTAAACTATGTTGCATTGTTTATCATCATCAAAAAAGGTAAAATTGTTTGGAAATAGGTGAACATATAAATAGTTTAGATTATTAATAAACTTAATGTGGTTCACATGAATGCAGACAACATGTATAGATATGAGACATTGCAGCAAAGAAGAAATTAATAAATTGCATAAATAAAGGAGTGAAAAAATAAACAACTTAAATAAAGAAGCAAAAAAGTATAAAAGTATAGTCCAAAGAGGAATCAACGTTCCTAATAGGATGAAACTCCTCTAGTAATATTGACCATGACATATATGGTAAGCATATATAATGCAAAAATAATAAATCATGAAGATTTTACGAATATCGAACATGAAGTTCTTTTCAAACAAATTAAAAAATAAAATAAGACTTAAAACTTAAAATAAATGAATTAGGATGACAAATATGATAACTGACAGACTAAATAAAATAGATACATTTAGTTGTTATAAATTATTCATGTGTTTTCTATGATTATTTAATCATTATTATAATCATTATGTGCTTATGACGTGTGCTTCTTTGCATAATTTTTTTACAACTAATAAGCATGTTTGAAAGAAAATTTAAAGTGTTATGGAGCTTCAAAGTCGGAATAGAGGAACGAGGAATGTGATCAAGATGAGTCTGAGATTCAAGAGTCAAATGGACATACAAAATATCAAGAAATTGTGACAGTTCTACAACAAGTCGCATGCGGCTTGATCAAGCTACCAGGCTTTTGCTGCATCAAGAGGAAAACATGGATCAAGGCTAAAAAGAAAGTTACCGATGTCAACTGTGGCCATACTACCCATCCCGGTTCATGTAGTATTTATGAAAAATGAGAAATAATCTTAAGAATGGGAAGAAATTGTCTTACAATAGTCTTGTTTTTAAGGTGAGCCCATGTATCTAAAGACTAGGAAAAATCACTTATTCTATGAATTGAGTACTTACCAACTGGCCAAACATGGTGGTTTTGCTTCGAAACTATAAACCTACGTTTTTCTCAAATGGATGAAGTTCAAAACAATAGTTCCAATGGTTATTGTTCAAGTAATCATAAAATAGATCTTATATATGCTCAAATGGAGGAAATTCATTAGACAACAGATATTGAGGTAGAAGCAATTGCAATCAAAAGGTCATTTATCATTGTGTTTCTATGAACCTCAATAAGATGATTTTTAAGATTGATTCTTTAGGCATTATTCAAGTTCTTTCTGAAATTTGGGAGATTCCGTGGTAGATTTCAAATATAATAGGACACATTAACTATTTAGCACAGATATGTCATGCAAGACTTCAACATGTTTTCAGAAAGGAAATTCGTGAGCAAATTAAATTACTAATGTAGCCTTTGAAAGGGTTGGACGACAATGTTTTTTCCACCTTCTGTGAACTTCCAAGCAATGAAAGAAAGATTATTAACTTAGAAAAGCCGCGAATACCTAATTTGAGAATACAACCTAGAGAAATAAAGGAGAATGACAACATATAGGAACACTATTTCATTATTACATGATATTAAACAATAGTATATAGCATGAAAATGCGGTTTCAGAAGATTTGAAACAAAAAACAATTAGGCACAATATTCATACACAATTGAAGATTTCTTTTCAATTATTCAAAATTTACTAGATCAAAAGTGTTACTTCTTATAAAAAGAATTAGCCACTTTATAGAATATCATCAAAAATGAAAAACCTGAAGAATCAACGACCAACTCTTTTTGGGATTCCATATAGAAAATGCAGCATCAAGTCTCACTGGAGGAACATATCCAGCCAAATCATCTCTCTCCTTACAAAAAGAAGTTTGTTGGTTAGAATTGGACAATAAAGACATCAAAGAACTTTTTTTTTTTTTGAAAAAATAGCACTCACCTTGCTCGGCTCAGATATAGAAATGTGATTAGGAATGACAACAAACAAGGGAAAAAGAAATGAGATAACATTAGCTACTTACAAGGAATTGAGAGCTAGAACACAAGACTAGGCACCTTTACAATAACTATCTTAGGAAACTACTAAACCACCAGATTAAGTCTCCATCATTGAAATGGAGGAAGTAGAAAATTGAGTGAAAGAAATGAAGAACAAAATACAAAAACATACCTCTACAAGCTAAGCAAAAATGATATTAGAAAGAATAAGAAAAAGGGGTTAATGACCAGCAACAAATGGGGAAGGAAGGTGGAATTCCACAAAGCTTCAACCAGCAATATGGGGGACAAAGAAGAGAATCACAAATTTATGAGCCCTTATTTTTTAGGGTTTCTTTATAAATACCTAAAGGTTCATTTTAATGGGCTGAGCTTTTCCTTTTTGGGCTAATCCTATTTTTGGATTGGCCCATTCTTGTACATACTTTATTAATAAATAAAAATTGCTTGATACTCCAAATTAATTTTTATAAAAAAAATCAAATGCTTACAAATTGTTAACATAATTCAGAAAAGATGTTTTATAATAATGCAACATATCCAAATTAACTATAGATATAAAAATTATATTAAAATCAATATTTTTAAACCCTTCTTGTAACCAATCAAACTCATATTTAATGCAACATCTATGCATGACATTAATATGTATATATTATATTTAATTTATATCATATTTGGGTCCTTTAACATATTCTAATCATGATTTTTAAGTTTGAAGCTTTTGAAATTATGGTTAATTTAAAATTAATAGTGATAATTACACTTGAATTTATTAATTTGCATGCACATGTAAATGTATTTTTTTAGATATTATTCAGCTTATAACAAAATGAATATATCTGAATTTAGACATGTTTGTATAAAAGTTATTTTTAACCTTGTCAAATAATTTCAAAAGTTTAAAATGACTTAAGAGTAGGTTTAAGAAACTTTTACATCAATTCAATCAGACTCTAAGTAAAACTATATATATGTGTAAAATTCATCACAATAGTTCGACACAATCCTCAACTTCAATTATATAAATTTACTTTGAAGGAGGAACAATATTTTTGTGTAAGATTGTCTCTTTAAAAGAGACTTAAGTGTTTGATTATAAAAAATAAGGATATTTTTAATACATTTTCCTAGGAATACACTGTTTAAATCTTCTTTGTTAAGAAAAGTTTTGCTCCAAAGTGGACTTTTCTATACAAACCTTGATTAATCAACCCAGCTCATTTTTATGGAATTCAGCTTAAGTTCTATTTAGAGAAGATGTGGTTTCAAAGTTTTAAAAATTGATTCTACTTTGTTAGACCAACAAATTAAAACTTGTTCAACTAAACAAACTTATGTACTAGAAAAAATTATCATCATTTCATAAGTTATGCTACACTATTTCTCTCTTACTCTTTTGCATAAGACAGTAGTAGTTGAGTGGTTGATTCTATTCCTTGGAAAACTTTATTCTTGTGTCTTTCAATATCCCACTGCTCCACTCTAGTAATTTTGTTTGATTTATGACTTTTTCTACCTCAAGAAATTCAAAAAAGGGATAAAGAAACAAGGAACATTTGAAGATGCAAGAAAAATGATTTGCAAATTAGAATAAGAGGTTGCTAAAGTTGAATAAGATGAGAAGTAGGCAAAAAACGATGAACAAAAACATAAAGCATTTCATATAACTGCACAAATTGAGGTAGAAAAAGTCAGTAATCAAACTAATCAGAGAGAGTAGTATAGTGGGATATTGAGCGACAATGAAGCTCTCCAAATGATTGAATCCACCACTCAACAGCTACTGTTTTACGTAATAAAAGAGAAAAGTTGTGACAACCCCCTCGGGAGGATCCACATACTCAGGTATTGTCTATGCCATAGTCCGGAGAACCACTCTTTTCCTCCTTCCAAAGGAGACTACCTCTTATTGGCATGCAGCCTCAAGGGAGAATCGAACCCGCGACATATGGCTCCTTTACATTCCTCCCAAAGGAATCGCCTCTTACCAATTAAGCTGCAGCTTAATTGGTAAGAGGCGATTCCTTTGGGAGGAATGTAAAGGAGCCATATGTCGCGGGTTCGATTCTCCCTTGAGGCTGCATGCCAATAAGAGGTAGTCTCCTTTGGAAGGAGGAAAAGAGTGGTTCTCCGGACTATGGCATAGACAATACCTGAGTATGTGGATCCTCCCGAGGGGGTTGTCACAAAAGTAGAACATGAAATGATGATAATGAATAATAGTATGTAAGTATCTCTAGTTGAACATGTTTTAAGTTTTGGAGTCCAGCAAAGTAAGATAAATTTTCTAATTTTACAACCATCTCCTCTTTAAATAGATGTGAATATGAATGTGATAAAAATGATTGGGTTGATTAACCAAGATTCATATAGAAAAGGGTCACTTTGGTGCGAAGTTTTTCCTATCAAAGGTGACTTTAACATTTTAGTACTATAAAAATGTAACGGTAGTATGTATTTTGATGTTTTACAAAGTAAACTATGTTGCATTGTTTATCGTCATCAAAAAAGAAGAAATTGTTTGGAAATAGGTGAACATATAAATAGTTTAGATGATTAATAAACTTAACGTGATTCACAAAAATGCAGACAACATGTATAGATATGAGATATTGCAGCAAAGAAGTAACTAATAAATTGCATAAATAAAGGAGCGAAAAAATAAACAACTTAAATAAAGAAGCAAAAAAGGGTAAAAGTATAGTCCCAAGAGTAATGAACGTTCCTAATAGGGTGAAACTCCTCTAGTAATCTTGACCATGACATATATGGTAAGCATATATAATGAAAAAAATAAATCATGAAGATTTTACTAATATTGAACATGAAGTTCTTTCAAACAAATTAAAAAATAAAATAAGACTTAAAACTTAAAATAAATGAATTAGGATGACAAAGATGATAACTGACATACAATATAAAATAGATACATTTAGTTGTTATAAAGTATTCATATGTGTTTTGTACCATTATTTAATCATTATTATAATCATTATGTGCTTATGACGTGTGCTTCTTTGCATAATTTCTTTTTACAGCTAATAAGCATGTTTGAAAGAAAATTTGAAGTGTTATTGAGCTTCAAAGTCGGAATAGAGGAACGAGGAATGTGATCAAGATTGAGTCTGAGATTCAAGAGTCAAATGGACATACAAAATATCAAGAAAATTGTGACAGTTCTACAGCAAGTCGCATGCGGCTTGATCATGCTACAAGGCTTTTGCTGCATCAAGAGGAAAACATGGATCAAGGCAAAGGAAGTTACCGGTGTCAACTGTGGCCATACTACCCATCCCGGTTCGTGTGGTATTTTTGAAAAATGAGAAATAATCTTAAGAATGGGAAGAAATTGTCTTATAATAGTCTTGTTTTTAAGGTGAACTCATGTATCTAAAGACTAGTAAAAATCACTTATTCTATGAATTGAGTACTTACCAACTGGCCAAACATGGTGGTTTTGCTTCAAAACTATAAAACTACGTTTTTCTCGAATGGAGGAAATTCAAAACAAGAGTTCCAATGGTTATTGTTCAAGTAATCATAAAAGAGATCTTATATATGCTCAAGTGGAGGAAATTCAATAAGATGATTTTTAAGATTGATTCTTTAGGCATTATTCGAGTTCTTTCTTAAATTTGGGTCTGTGGTAGATTTCAACTATAATAGAAAACATTAAGTATCTAGCTCTGTTATGTCATTTGAGACTTCAACATGTTTTCAGAAAGGAAATTAATTAGCAAATTAATTTACTAATGTAACCTTTGAAAGGGTTGGACGACAATGTTTTTTCACCTTCTATGAACTTCCAAGCAACGAAAGAAAGATTATTAACTTAGAAAAGCCGCTAATACCTAATTTTTTGAAAATACAACCTAGAGAAATAAAACAAAATGACAACATAGAGGAACACTTTTTCATTTTTACATGATATTAAACAGTAGTATATATCATGAAAATGGGGGTTTAAGAAGATTTGAAACAAAAAATAATTTGGCTCAATATTCATACACAATTGAAGATTTCTTTTCAATTATTCAAATTTACTAGATCAAAAATATTACTTCTTTGTTTATAAAAAAAATTAGTCACTTTATAGAATATCATCATAAAGGAAAAACCTGAAGAATGATTGACCAACTCTTTTTTAGATTCCACATGGAAAATGCAGCATCAAGTCTTACTGGAGGAACATATCCAACCAAATCATCTCTCTCCTAACAAACAGAAATTTGTTGGTTAGAATTGGACAATAAAGACATCAAAGAATTTTTTTAAACAAAAATAGCATTCACCTGGATCTGCTCAGATCTAGAAATGTGATTAGGAATGACAACAAAAAAGGGAAGAAGAAATGAGATAACATTAGTTACTTACAAGGAATTGAGAGCCAGACCACAGGACTAGGCACCTCTACAAGAACTATCTTAGGCAACCACTACATCACCGGATTAAGTCTCCATCATTGAAATGGAGGAAGTCAAGAATTGAGGGAAATAAGTGAAGAACAAAATACAAAAACATACCTCTGCAAGCTAAGCAAGGATGATACTAGGAAGAAGAAGAGAAAGGGATTAATGACCCACAACAAATGGGGGAGGAAGGTGGAATACCACAAATCTCTAAGCAGCAACATAGGGGACACTGAAGAAGAGCACAAATTTATGAACCCTTATTTTCTAGGGTTTCTTTATAAATACCTAAAGGTTCATTTTAATGGGTTGGGCTTTTTCTTTTTGGGCTAATCCTAATTTTGGATTAGCCAGTGCTTGTACATACTCTATTAATAAATAAACAGAGTTTGATGCTCCAATTAAATTTTTTTTAAAAAAAACAAATTGTTGTAAATTGTAAACACAATTCCAATTGTTATAACCAACTGCCATCGCAATCAGTTTTAACATAGTAATAATTAATTATTAGTTAACCAAATTAACTATAGGTATAAAAACTATACTAAAATCAAGATTTTCAAGCCTTTCTTCTAATTAAGCAAACTCATATTTAATGTCACTATGCATATATTATAGTTAATTCATATCATATTTGGGTCCTCTAACATATTGTAAACACGATTTTAAGTTTCAAGCTTTTGAAATTACCGTAAATTTGGAAGTAATAGTGGTAATTAAATCCAAATTTATTAATTTGCATGCACCTGTAAATATATATTTATAGATATTATTCGGCTTATAACAGAAAAGAATATATTTGAATTTAGACATGTTTGCACGAGAGTTATCCTTTTTCATATCATTACATGTGAGACACTAAATCGAGTCAAATAAAGTTACTAAAATATTATATTATGATCCAATAACTTGTGTAGATTCAATATAATTACTGATATTATTCCTCAAAATTTTGAATTAAATTTTCTCATATACAAATGCTCCTTAACTAATTGCAATATAATGAAAGCAAAGATTTTTTTTATTACGAAACAACTTCCTTTTCAACATATGTATTATTTGATAATTTAGAGTTCTTATTATTAGTTTTTTTTGTAATATATTAAACGGAAAAGGGCCTAAAATACCCTCGAAGTATTGAAAATGGTACACAATTACCCTCCATCCACCTATTGGCCCCCAAATACCCTTCACATCCACCTTTGGGTCCAAATTTACCCCTTCATTAACGGACCAAAATTAAAAATACGGAAAAGGGCCTAAAATACCCTCGAAGTATTGAAAATGGTACACAATTACCCTCCATCCACCTATTGGCCCCCAAATACCCTTCAAATCCACCTTTGGGTCCAAATTTACCCCTTCGTAAATGGACCAAAATTAAAATAATTAAATAATATTTTTTAATTACGTGGCACTCAATGAATGGTTGTAATTTAATATTTAAAATAATTTTAAACCCACCCATTTTAACTAAACCCGCCCCACTTGACCCAATTTAAACAAAATTAACCCATCTAATTAAAATATCCTAAAATCTTATTCCTCCAATTTTCACAATTTCCATGACTCCATTGTCTTCTTCTTCTTCTTCTTCATGGAACTTGTGAAAATGGGAGGAATAAGGTTTTAGGATATTTTAATTAGATGTGTTATTATTTTAAATTGGGTCAAGTGGGCCGGGTTTAGTTAAAATGGGGGGGGTTTAAAATTATTTTAAATATTAAATTACAACCAATGATTGAGTGCCACGTAATTAAAAAATATTATTTAATTATTTTTAATTTTGGTCCATTTATGAAGGGGTAAATTTGGACCCAAAGGTGAATTTGAAGGGTATTTGGGGGCCAATAGGTGGATGGAGGGTAATTGTGTACCATTTTCAATACTTCGAGGGTATTTTAGGCCCTTTTCCGTATTTTTAATTTTGGTCCGTTAATGAAGGGGTAAATTTGGACCCAAAGGTGGATGTGAAGGGTATTTGGGGGCCAATAGGTGGATGGAGGGTAATTGTGTACCATTTTCAATACTTCGAGGGTATTTTAGGCCCTTTTCCGTATATTAAATTATTTAGAGTTTAATTTTGAGTTAATTGGCAAAGGACAAAGACATAATTGAAAGAGACTTTATATATAATATCTATTATAAATTTAGGGGAAAATGGTCAAAAGCCCCCCTAATCTATATTTGGATTTTTAACTACACATATACTTTAACTTTACAAGAGATCAATGTAATGACCCGGAAGGTCAATCGTTTACATTAATTAATTAATTGTTGGGTCATTGGAGATAAATGACTTAATCGATAGTTAGTGGTCTAAAGTGATCAAATATTTAAGACATTATACCATTAGGGACATGTATTAAATATAAATTAGTGGATTTTGTAGGTTTTAATAAACAGTTGATTTTTTTTGTTATAAAAAAAAGAGTCAGAAAACACAAATGAAAAAGGGAGAGGAATAACGTAACCTAGCGCAGCATCGATCAAAGAGGGAAAAAAAAAGAAATTTGCAAATACCCGTCGGCCATTTTCAATTCTTGGTAGGCATGCATTAATTACTTTATATTACTTTATATAAAATATAGAGAATTTTAACTGTTGGTTATATATAGAATTGGAAGAAGTATATTGGTTGGAAGTTTTAGGGGGGGGAGGGACAAGATGGAGGTTGACATTAATATTGAATTCATTCTTTCTGTAGAGAAAAATAGATTGAAATTTATTAGATACTTTATTTATACATTTGGATGGATGGTTTATTAGTTAGGGTGTGTGTGTTAAGAGAATTGTTATGGTTGCCGGTACTGATTCGTAACCGGCTGGCTTTCATTTTTAACTAATACCATTTTATTATCATGTTATAAAGTAAGGATTAATATATTGAGATAGGTAATTAGATATTAGGGATATCATATTACTTGAATATGTTCGAAGTTTTAATAATTGGAGGAACTGATACTTAAACTACGCCTGATAAAATGCCCTTGTGCAAATGTTTCATTAATGGCAATATACATATATGTTATGATATTATAATTGAATGGAAAGAAAAGAGATTTGGAATAAGGAATTGGCAGTGATATACATATTGGAGTTGGGTATGGAAGTGGTTGATTTCTATTGTCTAATCATTGTCCATGATGACATAATCATTGGACAATGATGGCCTAATCATTGGAATAGTGATAGTTAATTAGTAAATGTAAGAGTTATTGGTGCACACATATTTTATTTGTGCTTTCTTTTAAAATTAATATATATAAATATATATATATATATATATATATATATATGGTACCACATTATTATTAAAGTTATGATTTAGTGATAAAACTAATCAAATATTAGATTAATATGTTATATGAATATCATTAAATTTATGATATTAGGGAATTATGCTTTAACCTTAGATTTGAAATTTGGAAATATGAGAATTTATATGTTAACTTAATTATAAATTTGGATAAGCTTTTCGGTCTAAGCTAAACCTATATAACATAAGTGTTGTTAGTGTCGGAATATAATTCTAACTATATACTTGAATAGATTGCATTGGTTTGAAACCTCAACGAAACGGGAAAACTCAAGTCCCGGAGTGACTGTTCGTTGATTTGAGGCAAGTGTGTTTCTAAACTCTTTTTAAGCGTATGAAATTCGTGTATTTCCTTGTGTGGTGTTGAGAATGATTTGGAGACTTGTTGCTTATTTGTTGGTATTGTATTCCTTGTTGCAAATTGTACTTTGTTATCAAATGGCTATCTCCTTATTTTTTTTTAGTATGTAATTCACACTGCATTTGAAATATGGTTGTGATAAGAGTTATGTGACAAGAGGATGTACCATTTCGAGGGTCGTATCGCGCGCCGTGGTGGATATTGACGTATCGCGCGCCGCGACGGTTACTATTATCGAGGGTTGTGTCGTGCGCCGCAATAGATGCATAGACAGATATGTCCCCCATGGGTCCCGGACTGAGAGACAGCGGGTGTGTATCGTTAGGAAAGACATGCATCACTATATTTGACATAGCATCTCATGGCATTGCATATTTTTATTATTGATGAACTTGAACACGTGTTTTGCTGATCTTGTGAGTGTTTCTCTGTGAAGCTCGTGACTGTTGAATATTGAGTTGTTATTGAGAATGTGTAAACTGATAGAGTGTGGTTATTGAGTTGTGTGTTTGGTAAACTGTAAACTGTTAGGCTGTAGCGTGGATGTTTAGATAGGGTGTAAGGAGTACCCCTATTTTGTTCACTTAACTTGTGTTTAGAGATTTGCTTGTTGGGTACCGCGTGGTTTGTCACTCTTTTCGTTTTCGAGGCATCTTGTGGAGGGGTGTGAGGTAGTTGCTTGTCATCTCAGCGAACTTTCCTACTCGAGTTTATGACTTTGTTTTTACTTGAAAGACAACTTCATTTTAGACTTCTATTTTATTTCAATTCTAATATTTACATTAGAGGCTTGTGCACGTGACAACCTGGTTTTGGGGATTGAATTAATATGACTTAGTTTCATAATAGACTTTGTTGTTGGATTGTCATTTACTTCCACACTTTGTTAGATATTGGGTTTTAGACTGACTTGTCTTGATGGGATAAGACGAGTGTCATCACACCCATTTTTGGGTCGTGACAATCACCCACCTTAACTGTTTATAATAGTAATAATTATCTCCCTAAATGCTTAGTTGACAATGTCAGTATATTTCACTCTTTTTGAGAGAGTGAACATCAAAAACACGGGCGGACCCGCATGGAGTCCGCCGATGTCACACCCCGAGCCTACACCCTGGACGTGGCCAGCACCCAATGACCATTGTTGGTCTTAACGAATCCTTGGTCTGACTTACTTAACTCAGCAGAAGACTTAACTTAGCTCAAATATGAAATAAGAACATTCTTGAAAAAAAATACTTAATACACAATAGTCTGGCCAAAATGGCACTCAAATTCTCATAGCAAAACATCTGCAGTTAAAAAAAGACACTCAAACTGACTACCTGACTGTCTATGAAGTCACCACAATATTAAGATGGATGTTGGGACAGACCCCACTACATCCTATAAATGAAATACTAGAAAGCGAATAAAGTGGCCTCTGAATACAAGGAGGCTCACCATTGACTCCGAATGCTTAACTGGATCAACGAGGCGCTGGGTGCTGATCCTGGTTACCTGCGTCTGCATCATAAGATGATGCAGGCCAACTGACATCAGTACATTGAATGTACGAGTATGAAAGTTGTAATGTTAAACAACAACTTAAAGCTTGAAAGGATTAAAAAGAATTAATCTTGGCTCTGCTCAACTCATGAAATACTAAATCAATATAAAGCAGTAACGACACATGCAATGGTAAAATTTGATAACAAACTCAACTTTACTTATAATGAAAGTAAAATAGTTTCTGTGAGCGATTCTTTAACCGACAACCATCACCATGATCATAAGCGATTGTATAACGTCTTACATCAAGTTACAAGAGGACCGCTCTATACCTTGTCGTCGGTATAGAACATGAACTACTAAGTGGATCCACTAGTCTGTGCTAAAAAGTATTAAGTAATCATCTAAAAAGTATGATCATTTCTCTGTCCATGTTGGCTACATGGTTTATGGAGACTTGAGTTGTTATGAACTCGCGCCCCCATATCGGTGCTCAATGCTACTCCCAAAATACTTAGCTCATGTGTTCTTAAAACAACTATTTCTCTGATTTGAGGTAATTGCTCAAAATTATCTTTAAAATCTCTCTTTGAATTCATAGTTTCCTTTTTTCTAAAATTAGCCAAAGGCTCTGTGGAAATCTAGCTTCCTTTCTTTTCTCAAAATGTGAAACATTTGTAACTCTTAGGGACTACTTAGTTCCTTTATAGCTTTTTGAGAAATGCAATAACTCTTTACTCTTTGCTTTACTTGAAACTTAACTCTTAGGGAATACTTAGTTCCTTTATAACTATTGAGATTTAACTCAACTCATTGATCTTTGCTCAACTTGTATCTTGAGCCTTAAAACAAAATTAAAATGTTTGTTTAAGACTCGTGAAAACTTTAAGAACTTACTTTGACTTGCTCTTTAACTTTTAGACTTGACTTTTAACTTTTTTGACTTTGATCTTAATTTTCCTTGAATTGGATTATGGATTCAATGACATGATCTCATGTTTATGGATGATTTTCATGATGTTTTGGTGTACTTTAGAGTGTTAGAATCAACTAAGAGACATAGGTACATCACTTAGGAAATAGTACGAAAAAATGAGGGGAAATAGGGTCTCTAGGTGACTTTGGCGCTCTGAGAAGCGATGGGCGCCAAAGCCTGACGGACAGACACTTTCCTCGAGCACTCTAACTGGCGCAGCGCACCAGATTCTGTCCTAAGGGGATCTGGTTGGCGCGGTGCCCCTAGGCCTATCAGACGGGATTTTCAATTTTTCTTCTCCAATTTTCATCTCTAACTCTTCTAAAATCCCATGAATTTTTCCCCCAAAACTTAAGATCACTAATATTCTCAATACCCAATCGATTAGCCTCTTAAAATAGCTCTGAAACACGAATCAAAACAACTAAAAGTATACTTCAACTCAAACAAAGAGAATTCAACAATTGTTTATTAATAACTACGATGCTCATCATTCAATCTACTCTAAATGCATTGAATTAAACATGTTGATGTATGGGTGAGAGAACCCAACACAAAAAGATCTCATATACCTTATAGGGATCACCCCCAACGAATTCAACTCGAAGATCTTGGCGTTCTTGATGAATTCTTGGTCTTTTCTCCTTTATACTTCTTCTCTTCTCTTTTCTCCCAAGCTGACTTAACACTTAGTTTTATTTCTAATAAACCCTTAAAACAAATTAGGAAATAGTAGGGTAAAAAGACTATTTTGCGCTTACTAAAATTCGGATTGGACTTTCCCCGATCCAACATCCCAACTTCTGATAGTCATATATCCCTCATACGACACCAAAAATGCTCAAACTTGACGACGTTGGAAAGATCTCTTCAAGGACTTTCCAACCATATAAAGAACTAATCCTAACTCATCCTGAGTTAGAAGTTATGACAGTTTGAAAATGACTAAAAACTCACTTTTTACACTTGGGAAATTTTCAAGATATTTTTTCCTGTTCTTTTCAAAAATAACTATTCTTAGTTTCTTTATTTAATCCTAGATATTTCGGTTTACAAGATGTTACAGTCGGTGCTCGAGCACCTATAAAATCGTTACAGAATATATATATATCTATGTAGAAATTAAGTGAAATTTGTATAAAATTAACATAAAGCACCCAATGAATAAATGATCAAATTGGCCTAATGGCGGCTCTTGGTTGGGTGCTTAAGACTATTTTAGTGTTGTTGAACCAGGGTTTGAATGTTATAGTTAACATGTATTTTTTATAATTTCCCTCCGCCACATTCAAAGCACCCATAATGTTTAAATTCTAGATCCGCCACTGATCAAAAACTATTACCAAAACTTTATATATAATTTTTTTTATAAATATATGTATTCTTAATTATTTATGTTTTTTATTTATTTTTATTCTTCTCCATAGCAATATAAGACAAATCTCTTCATCATTCACCGCCTCTAAATAAGACTTGCCACCACCATAGTCGTTGTTGCCACCACCGTTTTTACTGAATTCTTTTTTGTTGATTGCAAATAAATTTAAAAAGTCATGTAATACTTTTGCAAAATCAATCTACCTAAATAAATAAAAAGAATTAGAGGAGGAAAAAATCACGAGGAAGGTTATGATGAAACTAATGGGGTTGGAAATCATGAACAGCTTGGAGATATTATAAATGAAGATGATAAAGATCTGCAAAGGTGTCAATTTTGATGTAAATTAGGGAGGTGATAAAGATGGATGTGGAGGTGGTAACGATTATTTTGCATATGAGAATGGTGAAAAGGATGGAGGCCCGACAAATTCACCTTGTGAGAAAGATTAAAAAAAAGAAGACCCACAATATGTTCCCTAATATTTTTCTCAAATCAAGTTTTCAAAAAAAAAACATAGGGCTGCAAAAAGATTTTAGAAGAATGGATGAAGAAAAAGAAGAAAAGCTCTTTTCAAAAGTTTAATTGGTGAAACTCACGTGTCAAGGTGTGTGCCTCACCACAAGGCAGATGACTAGTTATCATATTTCAAGGGGTAATTAGTCCATTTTAAAATAGTTTATTGGGATAATAAGACTCCTGTATAATATAAGTGTGTTACTAAAAATTCGAATATAGATCGAAGGGTATTTGATCATTTTCTCAAAATTTAGTGATTCATAAATATTTGTCCTTGTTAACTAGTAATGAATCTTGGAAAAATAACTTAAATACACAACTATAAGTTTAATATTCTATGATTTTTCCTTCTTTTTTAAATATTACTTAATTCCTTTTTTTTTTAATTTTAGTAGAAGTTTAGAGATACATAACCTTCTCTCTCCTGTAACACACACTTCCCCAATATCATGCCTATTTTTTCTCCACTAAAACACTCAATCTTCTGAATCACTTTTTGAATTTTGAATTATTAATTTTAATTAAAAACGTTTCACAACATTTAATATGAAATTTTGAATTTCAAAATTCAAAAAATTTGAAATTTCTGAAAATTGGATCATTGTTCTCTGGTTCTTATTCTTCTTCTTCTTACTCCATCATCCATCTATAGTTCTTCTTCTTCTTATTAATCCATCATTTGTTCTTATTTTCTTCTTTTTTTCTTCTTGTTCATTGCTATATTACATCAGCCGTCTCTAGGTCTTCTTTTTCTTCTTATTCCATCATCCGTTCTTCTTTTCTTTTTTTATTTTTATTTTTGTTCATTGTTCTATTACATCATATTAATGGATCCTTTTACTAATAGAAGGATTTATGATTCGGACGATGAAAATTGGAAAGAAAATAGAAAAAAATCTTTGCATGATCCTATGAATGTTCGGAAGGATTCAAACAAAGATTTGGGCGAATCATCTAAATCAAAGGTTGAAAAAATACACTAAAAAAAAGAGAAAAGAAGCAGCAACCATTGTTGTTGAAATTAGTAAAAATTTTAGTAAAGGAATCTCATATGTATCATGAATTTTTGAAAATTGTTATCATGTATCAGACAATAAGTTTAATACATAAGTACTCACTGTGTTATAGTGTGTTAGTCGATGCATTGATACATGAATTAGATGTGTATCATATGATTTCATATGTATCAAGAGTTTTTGAAAATTGTTATCATGTATCAGTCAATAAGTTTAATAATTGCGCCATCAAGTGTGCTTGCTGATACATATCGACTCAGTGTGTTATAGTGTTTAGACGATGCATTGATACATGAATTTGATGTGTATCATATGATTTTCTATGTATCACGAGTTTTTAAAAATTGTTATCATGTATCAGTCAATAAGTTTAATAACTGGATGTTCATAAAAATGTCTTCAAACTAGATGATACAATCTTGAATTTTCAAAATTTGAAATTGTTATCCAATTACGTGCTGAATTAATGCTTATTATTGAACTGTTACCGTAATTTAAGCTGATTTAGATAACAAATTTAAATGTTCCGTTTTTCCCCCTTTTAATCTTAACAGTTTTAAGTTACTGTGTATCATTTACCATGTATCACAACATACTAATGTATCACGCCATAGTAATTTTAAGGGATTATTAGTAAATACTAAATTTGTCGGGACATAATGTAATTATTGTATTACACTATGGATTCCTTAAATTTATACATGAATCTTTCTATTACAATTCTACTAAACGCTAAGTTGACACTACAACAAAAATAATTTTTAGTGATATTAAATATTGACATTAATAAAGAGTATTAAAGTCTTTACCGACACTAGTTAAGTGTCATTAGAACCAATATTGCTAAAGATTTTAGGGACATATACAAAGAGTAACAATTATCGCTAAATATATATATATATATTTATATATATATATATATATATATATATAGCGCCAATTAAGAATTGATTACCGCTAATTATCATTTTTGTTGTAGTATGATAACCATTGGTTATTGCATTTGTAAGTTTTTGATATGCAATATTGTTGTTGCTACACTAAAGTGGATAGATCTAAAATGCTAAAAATAGTTCTCAACCCTCATCAATGCCAATTAATTTGTCACTTTCCTTAAAATAAAAATAATAATTTAAAAAACCATCTATATTAAATTTGACATCATCTGGATAGGTTCTTATCAAGAAAAAATCTGTTTTTAAATAAGTATACTACTTTATAAAGCTTATTCCCAAGAAATCATCAAATTGAGATTTGGCAAAGGTTTTTGGCAGTATTGTTTTTTCTTTTTGAAAAAACAATTTACTTAGTTTAGAGAATTGAGATATTTGATTAAACAATGCTCGTTAATTAAATAGGATAGCGATACGTCATAAATGAATTTGTTAATTGAGGTTATTATTTAGATTATTAAAGATGAGGGGCAAAATAGATTCAAAAGGTTGACGTCAAGGCATTTTAGGTCCGAATAGTAGAAGAAGAGTAATTTTTGAGTTATTCTTTTAAAAAAACTAAAAAAGAAAACTAAGTTATTCTTTTTTAAATGAAGGAAATATTAATTTTTAGTGTTTTAATTTAAAATAAGTGATTTTTCGTGATATCAAAAAATTATATCATTAGATGAGTGATATTTTATGTAATTAAGAAATTATATTAAATAAGTATTGTATTACTTAATTAAGAATTTGTTCAGTCAAAAATCTATCTGAAACAACTTCTCTACCTTCTCAGGATAGGATAAGATTTAGGTTTATATATACTCTATCAACCATCATCGATCATCAGAGCCAACCTATGAAAATTGCACTAGATTTTGTTATTATAACAAGATACAAGTGTAAGAACAAAGATAATTATTCCTTTTATATCCTCTTTTTATACGATTTAATTAAGAGTAATTTAATTTTAAAAACACCTCTTATTTGCTAAAAGCACCATTATATAGACAAGCGGGAGTATCACTCACATATTTGGAAGTTGGAATCATCATTTGCTAACCTATAAAATCTAAATTTTATGATCAGTGCACTAATAAATTTTAGAATTTTTTTGCTTAACTATAAATTAAATGTAAAAATTGGAAGAAAAAAAATGATTCTTTAGAAAGCTCCAAAAAGTGCATTCTTCGGGCCCTTGTTATATTCCAGATTGTTTATATTACTCCCCTGTTTAAAAAAAAAAAAATATTCTTTTTTTTTAGTCTGATTTAAAAAGAATAATTCTTTTTAGGTAATATCTTCACTTTAGCTTTCCACGTGACATGTTTAAGGTCACAAGGTTAAAGGGCAATTTTGTACATTTTACATAATTTTATTTTAGGACCACGAGATTCAAAAGTCTTCTTAATTTTCTTAAACTCCGCGTTAAGTCAAACCAAGTCATTCTTTGCGAAACAGAGGTACTATTATATTTGAGATACATCAATATTCGATTTGGCAATTTTTCTTTTAATGCGAACTCGAAAATTATTGTGGCACTCCCATTATGGATTGGAGTCTGCCTTTTTTTTTTGTTTGTTTGTTTATCAATATTTCATCATTATTAATCAACATATGTGACATGAGAACTAAATTTCTGCTTCAGAATTCTCTCAAGTAGTGCTGATAAATTGTAAACAAATTGAAATATTGATAGTCAAGTACTTGGTGTATGAACAAAATGCTTCGGAGAATTGAAAATAAGCATAAATTTGGAGATTTCCAAATAGAATAATCTTTTGAATTACTATTGAATTCATCGATAGGTAAGAGAGGTGACAAAATAAAATATCTTGTTAGCCAGAGGAAAAAAAAAAAAGCAAAAGTGATTTTGTAGTAGCATTTGTTATACATTAAAAACCATTTCAATCGAACAGAAAATATTAAGGATCAAAATAAAACAAATTAACCTTACTTATTTGGTGGATAGAAACAACTTCTTATAAGCCTCGGTTAAAGCCACATTTGTGGTGCTAAAACCACCATCAATAATTAAATTCAAACCACTCACATATTTAGAATCATCACTTGCCAAATACAACACTCCATTTGCTACATCTTGTTCCTCCAATAAAACTCCTTTCAAATTTCCTGCTTCACCAAACCATTTCTCTGCCATTTCTCTCTCAGTTATTCCGAGCGCGTTCAACGCAAGTTGTGTGCTTATTACATAAGGAGAAACACAATTAACTCTTATTCCATATTTCCCTAATTCGACTCCAACATTCTTTGAGAGTCCCAAAAGTGCATTCTTTGACGCTGTATAGGTATGTGGCGAATCAATGTAAGACTCTGTCACCATACTTGTTGTGAAAATAATAACTCCTTTATTAGCCGGAATCATCACTCTAGCAGCATGTTTCGCGCAAAAAAATCCCCCAACAACGTTTACATCAAACACATTCTTAATTATATCGTAATCTACCTCTAAGATGCTGGAAATTGGCTTACCAACTATACCAGCGTTACTAAACATTATGTCGAGCTTACCAAATTTAACAATTGTTGCATCTACCGCATTTTGAACGTCAGATTCAATCGCAACATTACAATGGACAAACATTATGTGTTCTGTGCCAATTTGTTTTACCAATGAATTTCCGTGATCGTCTTGAATATCTGCAATTACTACTTTTGCACCATGTTGAACAAAAAGTCTAGCTGTGGTTGCTCCTATGCCACTAGCTCCACCAGTTATAAATGCTACTTTACCTTCTAACCTGCAAAGTTATTGTGAAATTAGTTAAAATAAAAGAGGAGAACTATAAATTAAGAAGAAGAAAAAACTAACTTTTGAGCTATTGGGGATTGAAGAGATGAGGTAGTCATTTTCTCAAAGCTATATATAGAACTTATTAATAAGCTTTAGAGAATGCTTTTAGAGCCTCTATTTATAGGAAATATTGAAGCATAGCAATTAAATTATGTTTTTTTTTTTGCGATGGAATCATTACATAATTTTGGGTTTACTTTTTATAAAATTGCATAGTTTCTTTGGGAATTTGTGATCATCAAGTTCGCAAGTTAATTAAGAAAAATAAAGTTTATGTGAAAGTGTATATATATGTATACGTGGTTATAGGGAAAAATCGAGGAAAAAATAAATAAACTTTATAGCGTCAAAAAATAGTTCCTCAAATACAAAATAAAAAGAGTTCATCATCTAGGTAAAATATATTATTTTTATTTTTATTGCATTAATCGACATAAAATTTAATATTTTTATTTATACTCTTCAATTGCAGTTTTACGCTTTGAAAACTAACATCCTTCCATTAATTTTCATTTTAAAAAATCGAAATCCTCCCCCATTTTTTGTTTTGGATAAATTTTGTCTCATCAAGTGGATGAATATTTAGTTTTTAACAATTTTTATTAAGTTAACATCAAAAGTGCAGTAATTGTATACCATAACTAGAGGACTAATTTTGCTCCACCTATAAAATAAGGATTATTTTAAAACCAAGACAAATAATATTGGAGTATTTTTGGGCCTTTTCTCCATAGTTTTTTGATACTTTCATTTGCATCAAATGACAAAAATAGTCTCTTATATTTGAGGGTGTGTCCAAAATAGTTCCTTAAATATGATTTAATAATTTTAGTCTTTTAAATTTGTTATAAGTTAATGTTAAATGGTCCCTTGACAATTTTGATCATTTGAATTTATTCAAAATTACTATTACTTTTAGTCTTTGATAGAATATTTAAATTTATTTGTTAAACGATCTATGAGTTATAATTTTCTCAGTAAGAACTCATATTTAGAGTTGCACTTACTAGAAAAAAGGTCAAAATTGAAGGGCAAAATCGACATATACTATCGATGATAGGATAAAATAGAAGGAATATAGTCTGACTTCATAATGTCAGAAAATAGTGTCTCAAACATACAAAATGACAAAGAAAGTCTGAAATCCATGTAAAGTACACTAATCTCGATTTTTATTATAGAATCGATATAGAAATAATTATTTTTATTTATACTCTTAAACTACAGTTTGCACTTTGATAACCGACATTGTTCCATTAATTTTCATTAAAAAAATTGATGTACTCTATTTTTTGAAAAATAAAACTAAGAAAACAATCATAGTTCTTTGGAACTTTTATGCGCAACTAGTCGATAAACGACTACCTATTATTTAAAAAACTTTTTTATTATTTTTGTGCATTTTTATTTTGAAAAATTTGGTAGATTCATTCGTCGATTTTCATACTATATAATTGACATTTCAATAACGTCTCTCGGTTCCGTTGATTGATTTTTTACTTGTTTTTAGTAATAACTTTTTATATAATTTTCAATATTTCTAATTTTGTTTTGAAGTCTATTGCGATTTTTTACTGTGTGAATTTTACTAATTTTTTAACATCTTTTTATTGTCTAATGTAGTTTTTGTGTTCCATATTTTATAATTTGATGAATTAAATACCTTTTTATAGTTACCGTCAAATAGAGTTCAATAAAATGTTTTCCTAGACTCTAAATGTTAAACTTTTGGCAAACTAAACTGGTCAAAAAATGTTGAATTCATACTTAAGGGACTAATTTGAATTTATCTTCAAATATGAGGGACCAGTTTTGTCATTTTCTCTAAAACTAAACCCCTGAAAACTAATGCATCGGCTACTGCTCTTTTGTGTGTTGTATGCAGCCATATTAGCTCCATTCACAGGTTTGGTATAAAAGCACTATTTCTCTGTTCATACACATTTTTGTAATCATAATTATTAGTATTTTCTTTGCTAACTGTGGTGTTGGAGCCAATTTGTTGCTGCAATTTGATTAGTTCAGTGGGCAATCTGCCGTAGTCGACGAACAAATGTGTTCATAATTGTTAAGAGTAGAATTTTGACGCATTTTTACTGATTTTTCTTCAGGAGTACGCAATGGCGATCAACTCGCAGACGGAATTTCCAGGTAAATATCATTTATATGTTAAGCTTAGTTTTGTTAGTTTGATTGAAGAGTCTACGATCTACATTCCGCTGCAATTGTCGGAAATTTGAATTGTTATTGTATATTGTTGCTGTAAAAGAGTTAACGGTCGTGGATTTGGATTTTGTATAAATGATTTTCTCAAAATGATGTTTGTGACTGGAGTTGAATTGACAGTTTTACTGCATCTGCAATGATTAAATGTATGTTTTAGGATTTTTTACATTGCCTACTTGGAAGCTTAACTGGTGTGGTTTAAGTTCGGTTCAGCATGAGGATGAGTTGATGATCTTATGTTAGCTGTATGAAGTTTGTGAATGGATTCTGGATAAGCAAAACTTTTTTCTGTTTCATTGTTATAATTATAAAAAAGTAAATTACCATATGTATAAGCTAGACTGGTTCCATTCAGTTGAAAGCACGGGATATATTTTCTGTTGCAAAGAATTGTTGTGCTTGTCGACAGTGGATTTTCATTAGCTGCATTGTGCTCTAAGCAGTAGAGTTTGTTGACGAGAGTGATTGACAAGTGCCAGTTTTCATCATAGGGAATCTCATTAAGAAAAGTTGAGGCAGTTGCACCTGCCTTCACAAATTAAAGGCAGCATTTCTGGGGAAAAACCTCACATTGTATCTGCATAACTATTAAGTTGATCATAGAATCATCAACATAGAATTGACTAAGTATGTACAGAACAATTTAGTTAAATAAATATAGGTAACAAAGAAAGAAAAAGAAATTATATTTCAAAGCATTTGTTAGGTTGATGTGTGTGCTTTTCCTTTTCACTTGGCTACTTTCATCTGCAAAATCATTGTTCTTATACCTTTTACCTGTTTACAAATGATTCCTAAGCTGTTGAAAAAGTTAGATAAATCAGACAATTGATGTTCCGTTTTGCCACTTTTGATGATACAAAATTCCTCTTGCAGAAGATAGACTGAACTTCGAGGCACTCAAATCCCACCACAAGTCAAAAGCTATTGCATCAATCAGCAAACAACAGAATCCATTTGATCTCTTACGCATATTGTATGGTAAGTTCTTGTAATTGCTCTGGAGGTTACCACAATATTTCCTAGAGTCTTGCTGATTAGATCAAGACTTTTAGCTTTACTAGAGAGTCACTGAACCTTTTAATATGAATCTGAAAAAGTAAGGATGAAAATAGCAGATCTGAGGAAAGAATTCGCTGCTAGTTCTAGTCAATACATTTATTGACTAGAAGCTCATTCTATTAAAAAAAGCTAGAGGTACATTATATTTGAGTGGCTTTTGAAAAGACTGAGGCATTTTAAGGCTGGAAAAGAAGCATATTCAATTGTCACTGAAATCATCTCAGAAGTCAAGATTTTTGATCTGGTATCTTTGTATTCTCGATATCATCTTATTCAGCACATAGTTTGGAAAAATGACCTTAATTTACTTCTCATCTGGTGATGGTGCAAATCTGTGATGGTATTGCTGAATGTCACCTTTAAGTGGTCTTCTGGATTGTAGATTAACACGGTTGATGTTATTTCCCTCTATGTAGATTAGTTGAGAGTTATATCCCAGCAGCTTTTGTGTTTTAGCCTTCTCTTTTGTGTTGGTTTTGGTATTGTGTACATTTCTAGTGACCGATCTAAATATTGGCTTTTGGCTTTTGGCAATTTACCTCTCCTTTATGATTGTAATATCTTCTCTGGACTTCTTTAGAGGGAGCTGTATCTGGAGCTGCTGCTGGTGTTGTTGTAGAAGCTGCTTTGTATCCAATTGATACAATTAAAACTCGTCTTCAAGCAGGTTTATTCTGTTAAACATTTGGTGAATATCTTCTATGAATATGCTTCCTTCTTCCTACTACATATCTTTTTAGCACATACTAACTATCTGAAAGTCTTTTTACTTGACATTCTGGCTCTGAGTCGTTAGGACTCTTATTTCTCATCCATCAGGCTTCCAACTTGAGTATTAATTTCCTTATGTTTGATTTTAATTATACAGGGACTTCAGCTAAGTGAATCTTGTCATCTCTTATACTATACTAGTTATTTGACCAGTTGTTCATGTTTTAATGTTAGGCAGTTCGTGGTGGAGGACAGATCATTTTGAAAGGTCTTTATTCAGGATTGGCTGGAAATCTAGTTGGAGTCTTACCGTAAGTAGTCTTGATTTAAAGTACTTTACTTTATGAATTTGATTCCATGGATGAATTTCTTGTTCAATGCACATTGTGCATTATAAATATTACACTCAGGTCATTCTCAATTATTTATGGGGTCGTGTGATAGGAAGTATTAGAAAAATAATGCCTATTCAGTACCATTCTTATACATAGTAAACCATGACATTAATAATGTGGGATACTATTCCTATTCTAATACACCATAATCATTTAATACTACAAACCAAACAGTCGAGAAAATACAATACCAGCATAACTAATCCCAATTCTCTCGTTTTCTGTTATTACCCGTTGTTTCTTTTGCTTCGGTTATCGCATTTTGCTACTGCTACTGTTCTTCTTCGCTGAATGTTTTGTAATGCGTTCTCAATTAGTTGCTATGTTTTCTTTACTCTTGTATTTTCAATTTCATACTGCTCTGTTATGCATAACAAGATTAACATTACTACATTGTTCTTTGCAGAGCATCGGCAATATTTGTTGGTGTATATGAACCTGCGAAGAGAAAATTGCTGGACAGCTTACCTGAAAACCTTAGTGCCTTAGCTCATTTGGTAAGTAATGCCACTGATAAAATGTCAGCAACCCTTATTTTGTTATACTTTACTTAAGATACTCAATGATCTGGGTCCATGCAATCTGTAACCGCACTTTATAGTCTATAACTATATTGAATCTTAGTTTAAGCTACAATCCTGGAGATGGAACATAACTTTTTGAACCTCTCACGCATAATTCGTTCTTATTTCTGGAATTATATTTAAATTGACACATCTATGTGAGCATAGAAGATAATTTAAAATTGTCCCTTTCTAATTTTCGAATTATCTATGCATTTAGATTGAATAATTTAAGAAAAGGGCCAGCAACAAATGTCCCACATTTCAAAATTATCGAAGTATAAACGTTTATTTACACTCAATTTAGACTGCAGGTGCTATTGGCGGAGCTGCTTCTTCTATTGTTCGTGTACCCACTGAGGTAATGAAAGCCTAATTGTTCCATCCAACGTTTTGGTGTTGCTTCACCGGTTTAAGGTATGAATAACTTACAGGTAGTTAAGCAAAGGATGCAGACTGGCCAATTTTCTTCTGCCCCTGATGCGGTTCGACTCATTGTTGCTAAGGAAGGGTTTAGAGGCCTTTATGCTGTGAGTAGGGTTTTTTTTTCCAGAATTTTGCAGAAACCTGAATCTATGTTGAATGACATTTTCCTTGCCTTGAAAACCCATTGTTTTCTTTCTTGAGTGCAGGGGTATGGTTCTTTTCTACTGCGAGACTTACCATTTGATGCTGTCCAGTTCTGTTTATACGAGCAGCTGCGGATGGGGTATAAGTTAGCTGTAAGTTGGTTCTGTATTGATGCTTACACGTCGTCAATTTTAATCAAATTCGATATAACCCGGGGGCGGAGCTAGAGTACAACTCAGCCCTTCTTTCTTTTTTGCAATTAAGTAAACTAAAATTGAAGCACCAGTATACCAGAAATATTTCATCCATCTATATTATTTTCTTTATGCATTGAACTGAAACTGCTCAATTTCATTCTGCTTTTCACTACAAGAGAATTTACATAACTTGTCCAAATGATTATATATATGAACTCTTCTTTCTATTCATAAATTTACAAAGACTTGTTTTTACATTCATATTCTTGGAAAAGAGACATAGTTTTTTCTTATGCAGGCCAAAAGGGACCTTAAAGATTCTGAGAATGCAATGATTGGTGCCTTTGCAGGTAATGACGTGTTAGATTATTTCCAATATCTATGATATCATCTCTTTTGACTGGTACACTGATATCTGCGGAAATTCCTCACTGAATAAACAATAAGTGTGTAATCAACATACTTTTTCAAATATCTTTATACGCATGAACATGACACATATTTATGAATCACAAGAGCCTTTTGCTTACGGTCTATGTAATATTTCATGGATTGAGGATTGATTTCAAGCTAATCTATGTTAGTGGGGACACGCTTCTTAAAGGAGAATTTTAGCGATGCATTTCACTTGAAAGTGGTCCTTCATCTGCTGTAGTGTCTTGGGTGGTAAAGTATGTTTCCTATTAGAAATCAATTGGAAATGAATGCAAAGAGACAATATGCAAAGCTTGTTTCTAGATTCTTCTTCTGATTATATGTTTAATATCACAGCAATAATTTCTGTTATTTAAAGATCTGTTACATTTGAATCTTACATTTCTTGCAGGTGCAATAACAGGAGCTATAACTACTCCTCTTGATGTGATAAAAACAAGATTGATGGTTCAGGTTTGGTGCCCTTGGGTCTCTCTAACTGCAACTCTCTCTCTTGCTAATTCATTATTGAAAACTTATGTTTATTTTACGTTTTCAGGGTTCAGCAAAGCAGTATGAAGGCATTTTGCATTGTGTTAAAACTATTGCTAGAGACGAAGGAGCCTCTACTCTTTTTAAGGTAGTGACTTCGTGTTCTTACATTATGTGCATATGTTTGGTTGTACACATAGTGATTATGATACAACTTTTCTCTAGTCCCTCCAAAAAGAAGAGTGCAGATGACGGATTGGCATAAACTTTCTTATACTGATTTGGCTATCAATTTTTATAACAACTTGTCAGTTTGTCAGCCATAATATATGATAGAAGCATCATTCTCGATCATTCTCTCTTTTTATCGCGTTTTATCGTCAAGACTCTGCCCTTTAAAAATTGAGATGCCGTCTGTTCTCTTCTGTCTTTCATGCGTTGGAGGGAAACAAGGTCCAAAGTGATACCAATTCCTTCGAATATTTAATCTCTTCAACAATTTCATATAAAAAGCACTAGAAGTTCTAATATTGCAACAGAGTTCAGCAGAGAATTCCTGTGGGAAGTGATGTTATATGTAATGTTGACAATTAAGTTAATATAACTTAGACGATCGAGCTTGCTAAGCTAATACTTTACTATTGCAGGGAATAGGGCCACGAGTACTTTGGATAGGTATTGGAGGATCGATATTTTTTGGTGTTCTTGAAAGGACAAAGAAACTAGTTGCTGCAAAACAGCCTGTTGATTAGAATTTGAATCCTTCGAACTTGGACTATCAATCTGTCTCAGGTACATCGTAGCTACGTGACTGGACACAGTTCTCTTGAAATGTTTATTCATTTCTCAGAGAATTATTGTTGGTGAACCCTGTTGATTGTGGGCAACGTATGGCGGGGTGTTAGTGTAATGCAGGTAGAATTGAGTCAATGTTGTGCAGTTTGCATTTCATTATCTCTGCACTATTATTCTCAAACTATTATAGTTAATGAAACAAAATTTGAAAATCTAGGAAGGTCTACAACTACAACATATCTAGTATAGTCACACAGAGTGAAATATGGGGAAGTTAAGAGTGTAAACAGACGTTTACCAGGTTAGGTAGAGAGGTTGTTTCCTATATAGACCCTTGGCTCAAGACAAAAAAAGTTTAGAAAAAGACGTAACGGAAGTACAAGAGAGAACAGAAAATAACAAAAACAACAGATAGTAACAGAACAATCCTACAATAATAATCCTACAATCAAATTATAAGACACAACGTATAATGTGTTGTGGAGTTTCACTTGTGGAATTTGAAACTCCAAAACGACGACTATTTTTCACTTGAAGAGTTTTTCTTATTACCCAAAGCTGTATCCAGCATGACCAGTAAGCTTAGTCATGGAGAAAATCATAAGATCTCATCAGCAGGAGCTGGAATTGCTGTATAATGAGGTCAATAATAAGCATGATCATAAATGTGCTTCACATTTGGACCATTTAGAACTGGACTTTCCAATTTTCCATCTGGATTATTTGGTGAAAGTCACAAACTCAATCACATTTCCAGCTAAATCTGAGTTGTTCTTCAACATGGATGAGTCTCCTCCAAATTCATAGTGACGCGTTTGAAAGTATTCGTTTGAAGCTAATAAAGCTCATAAAAAGTACTTTTAGTGAGAAGCAGTTTGTGTTTGATTCAATAAATTTCGAAAACACTTTTGAGCAACAAATACCAAGCTTTTCCATACTACTTTTCAAAAAAATATTTTTTTAGTTTTGACAAACTGTTAGTGCCACTCATTTTCTCGCAAAAACTTGGTCAAATATCTTACTTTTTGACTATCCAAAAAGCTTGGCCAAACAGACTATTAATATGTAATAGAGAACGAATTACCGAATAATTAGGAAATACATAGCTCATTCTATGCCAACCTGCCACTACTACTGAAGTTTTATCTGCATTTTGCATCTAGAATGGTTCCAAGAATAAAGGATCACCACTATATATTAATTATACAATCAATTACACAATAAAATGATGAAAAAATCAATTTTTTAAGGGGTTGGATGGATGGTAGGGGTGTAAAGTTGAGAGTAGTTAGTTACGTCGAGACCATTTTGTATGCACTAGTGTTTGAATTTGGTATATAAAAAATAACATGCATATATTCTCCACATATATGGTGGAAAAGACGCGTAAAAAGTTTTAATAGAGAATACATGTGTCTTTAATCATACTAATGTATGCATTAAAAATATTTGCATTGCTAATACAATAACTTTTCATGTATTTGTTATATATTAGCATAATACTCTCTCCGTCTCATTTTACGTCATATTTTTACTTTGCATTTGCATTAAGAAATGATGTAACTTTATCCTTTTACCTTTATATAATTATTTTGGAACTCAAGTTTTCAATCACGGATATGAATTAATTTATTTTGATTAATTAATTTAACCAATGAACATGAATTATTTAATTAGCTTTTCTAAGTTGGTCAAATGTATATTTTTCAAGGCAAATAATTCACAAAGGTAAAAAAGGAATAATATTGTAATTTATGCGTTGATTATATGAAATTACAAATATTATGGACCAGCTATTTATAGAAAGGGAGAAGTATCAATTAATGCAAGATAATCAACAGCGATGTGTACGTCGACATCTATTGGATTATGTTTGCTATATAGAATTAATATACGGCAACTTTCACATATAGCAAACAAAAATTTCATATTTGTATGTTATAACAAAGTTTGCATAATTGCGCTCCATAGCAAACATAAAACAGTATAATTCGCTATACATATACAATTGTATAATTCGTTGGCCTAAATTGTATAATCCGCTGGCCTATTTCGCTGCAATTGTATAATTCGCTATCATATTTCAGTGCAATTGTATAATGCACAATTGTATATTTCGCTGCATATTTTATAAATTTTGCTTTGCATACAATTGAATCGAATTAAAATGTATGTATATTGCATAATTATAAGTGTATAGCAAGAAGATATATGTGTTTCTCTCGCTTTATACAAAAACAGAAACACAATATATACACTTCTGTTGTATAAAGCTAGAGAAAATTGTATTTCACTGCATTTGTATAATTCGCAATTGTATAATTCGTTGGCCTTTTTCTCTGCAATATTTGTATAAAATTTGCATTTGTCTACAATTGAATTGAAGTAAAATGTTTGTAAATTGTATAATTAAGTGTATAACACGAAGATATATGTTTTTGCATGTGTATATACAATTTTCTCTCGCTTTATACAAAACAGAAACAGAATTTATGCACTTCTGTGTATAAAACGAGAGAGGCGAGCAGAGGGAGAGTGGTGAGCGAGAATGAGAGAGTGGCGAGCGAGATTTTTGGGAGAGAGGCTTCTGGCAAACTTTGGCTAACGTTTGCTATGGAGCACAATCAAATCAAACCCTAGCTACTCCATTTATTTTAGGTTATTAGTTTGCTATTATATACAATTTTCCCATTAATATATCAATGATGAAATTTTTGGGATATATATATTTCTTTATATCTAAAACAATATAATTGAATTTATAAGTATGATTCACGAACATGTAAATTGAGATGATGTATCTATTTAAGTGACATATTTTGTTTTTTGAAAGTCAAAAAATATAAACTTGATCAGAAATTTGCGTATCATGAAATCTTCAAATTTTTTTAAATGAAATTTAAATATTTGTAAACTACATAAAATATATTATAAGTCATAATAATTAATATAAAATATATGTGAAAAATCTACGATTATATTTAAATCTCGAAATTCAAATTATGCTATATATATTCAAACAAAGAGTATAATTTAGGCCTTTTAACTACAAGATTGCAGGTTGGAGTTATTAAAAAAAATGTGGGGACATATACTATAATGATATAACCAATTTGGGACCGTTATATCTAAAACATTTTTTGGGTTTGGGCATCTCCCTCCATCTCCATGAAACCTGCTTATTATTCACTCAACAAAACAAGCAAAAGAATCACCTCTTTTCGTTATTTTATATGAGTTAGTTTGACTCAATATGAAATTTAAGAAAAGGAAGAATGATTTTTGAAACTTGTGATGTAAAATAAGTGATAAGTTAGTTTGACTCGATATGAAATTTAAGAAAAGAAAAAATAATTTTTGAAACTTGTGATGTAAAATAAGTGATAAGTGTTTGAATGATTATAATTCATTTCATTAAGGATAAACTAGGAATTATAAAATTAAACTGTTACTCCCTCCGTTCACTATTGTTTGTCAAGCATATTAAAAATAGTTTTACAAAATTAATTGTTAATTTAAATGATCAAGAAATAATTGGTCATTTTTTTCTAATTCTGCCTTTAACGTGAGAAAAGTTACTTTTAAAATTACAATACTATTTTCATGTGCAAAAAATATTTTTACCGTTTTCAAAAAGCACAAATCATTTTCAAATGATTAATAGTAAGTTAATTAGTCAAATTGTACCTTATTTTAATTTTTTCTTAAATAATATGCATGATCTTATCCGAACAAATAATAATAATATTTAATATAAAAATGTATCTTTTTTAACTAACTAAAAAAATGAAGCACATAAATTTTCTTGCGCGCATTATTTCTCCAATTTTCCTTTTATGTAGTTTAATTTCAATATTATTTTGATAGTTCATAATGTTCATTTGTCAAAAATCAAATAACGACAAAATATTATAATACTAACTCATGTTTAAATTCTAATAACTATCTATTTAAAAAATAATAATTAAAGTGTGTCTTTTGACACTATTTTCATGTAACCGGAGTATAAACACATCCATAGAGACCTACATATATAAATTATCTCACCATCGATATAAATGATTATTCTATATCTTGAAATTCAAGCTATATAATATATCTTTTTATTATATTAACATGATAAAAATTATAATTTATAATATCTTTTTAATTGAATCGAAATTTTGTAAAAAAGTTTATTTATGTAAAAATACTATGAGTTGGAATGCTTTATTATGTTGATATAATTTCAACATATTTAAAATTTTAATTAAATTTTACTTAGCATGAATTTCAAAAATAAAAAAATAGCTAATAAATTGAAGAAGAGAGTATGCATAGCAGATGTTTATGGATGTTTTTCAATTTTGAATTACATCAAAATAGTACAGAACTTATGTAATTATTTATCAAGATTACTTATGCTTTTCCTTAATATTATTTTGTTGGAGAAAATTTGATGTATTTAAGTGTTTGTTTATGAAATTATTGAGAAAAGAAAAAGTGTCACGACCCAAAAATGGACGTGATGGCACTCGTCTTATCCCACCAAGACAAGTCAGCCTAAAACTCAACCATTACAATAAAGTGCGGAAATAAAATATAAATAACTTAATAAAACCCCCAAAACCTGGTAGTCACGTGTACAAGCCTCTAAAGTATTACAATTGATTTAAAAGAAAACTCAAGTCTCAAATGAACTTGTTTCTAGAATAGAACAAGATCATAATTAAGGAGAAGAAAGTCTGCTGCGATGGAAACAGCTACCTGACAAATCTCCAAGAAACCTCAGACAAGGAGAAGGGAAATATCACAAAGCCCGGGCTAGTAACCTACAAAAAAATTTGTAGTAGCAAGGGTTGAGTACCAAACCACACGGTACCCAGCAAGTAAAACGTCTAAACACAAGCTAAGGGGATAAAATACGGGTACTCCTACCACCCCCAACCAAACCTCCACAACTACAACCTGCATTAAAATCAACCCAACCTAACAGCTCACAGTTTACATAGCACGTAGCTCAACAACAACACTTAGACAAATTACATATCCTCAACAACAACACTTCAACAAATCACATATCCTCAACAAGAATACTTCAACAAATTACATATCCGCAATAACAAGCTCAATATTAATCAATCACAAGTTCCGCAGAAAGACAATCAGAAAATCAGCAAAATACGATATCAAGTTCACTAATGATAAGTATGTGCAATGCAATGGAATGCAATGTCAAGTATAATGATGCATGTCTGACCTAGTGATACACACCCGCTGTCTCTCAGTCCGGGACCCATGGGGGACATATCTGTCCATGCATCTGTCGCGGCGCACGACACGACCCTCGATAATAGTAACCATCGCGGCGCGCGATACGTCCCTCGAAATATAGTATCCATCGCGGCGCGCGATACGTCCCTCGAAATGGTACATCCTCTTAAGTACACATTCTTTCTCAATTCACATAACACTTGTCACAACCAATGCCTCAGAATAATGCAGATGACAAGTTCACACAAATAATGAGAAGATGGCCATTTTCATAACATCGCACAGTTCACAACCACACAAACACGAAGTTACATCAACAATGATTCAACAAGCCTTCAACCCTTTCTCAACACAACACACATAAACAATTAATCACATTGCCTTTTGTTATCCCCATCCTTTTCATCATTAGAACTAATCAACGTGGACAAGTCAACCCATCACCAATCCCGTTAGTCCCAAACATATACCACAAGGACATACACGCATTTCATACACTTAACAAGAGTTTAGAAATTCACTTGCCTTAGCCAATCAAATAATCACTCTATGACTTGAGTCTTTCCTTTCCGTTGAGCTTCCGAATCGATGCAACCTATTCAAGTATATATTCACAATAAGATTTCGAAACTAACAACACCCATCTTATTATGTGTTTGACATTCACCTTAAAAATTCACCCAAATTTATAAGCAAGTTCGTAATTTTTGATGCCCATTAACTTGTGAATTCTTCCAATTCCTTCAAATATCGGAGATCTAATGACATTCCCCAGAATACGATACACCTAATATTTAGTTACCTATTTTTATGTATCAAAGCTAGAATTACAAGGTGATGATAACATAATAAATTGCAAATTTTTAAAATTACTGGTCATGAAATCAATGGTAAAAATCAATAAACCCAAAGGCCTTAATGTACATAGTAACAGTCTAAACCATGTAGTAAGCATTCAACTTAATTATTATTTGAAATTGTTGGTAGCACGTATGAAAATTATACACGTATATAAATTCCTAACCAACCAATTCCCTTATCGATCAATTGATATCCAATAATTTTATACTAATACTAGTAACATTAACACTGTCCTTTGTCCCTAAGTTTACAAGTCTCCAGAATGGTGATAATATCATCACCACTGCCACCTTCACTTTATCATATGTACCACATTAATTTAATAATAAAAATAAAACAATGGTGACCTTACTACTTTCAAAAATTTGATTGGCCAGGATCATATTGATATAAGATCTGCCATTTTTTTTTTCTTGATTCCCACAACCCCTTTTCAATTATTTTAATGCTATTATAATATTATTATATACATATATAGGTAGCATTTAACGAAAGAAAAATCATTATGAAGAGGAATTAATTCAATTGCATGCATGGAGAGATTAAAATTAACTTACCTTCAGCAATCTGTAGTCGGCTATAAACCCTTCCTCCGTTCTATCTATAAATCCTTCGTCCGTTCTATTTTTCTTTTCTAAATTAATTAGTACTAAAAGTGATAGGTTTTATCCACATATTTTATTAAATATAGGCTAAAGGGTATAGGGTCTTAAATAAATTATCACTTTAGCCCATGAACTATCGATTAATTAACTTAAGTTAAATAAATATTCAAAATTCTAAAGAGGAGCTTTTGGGTCATTACATTATCCACCACTAAAAATCATGTTCGTCCTCGAACATAAAGTAGGAGAAGGAAGAATAACTAACACGACCAAAAACTTGAGGTATGATTTTCAAAGTCGTGTTCATCTCTCCAAGTGATCAATTCATCTTTAGCACATTCCATTAAATATCAACTACCAAGAACTGAAGTTTTGAATGAAACTTCGGAAGATTTACATATCACGCCATAAACCAACCAATGAACCCAATCTCAACTGAAACCCACTGGAACATAACACAATCATCACAACAAATCTTTTCTTACATAACAAGGATAACGTTCTGAATTCATACCCACTACAATCTGAAGTGAACCTAGATCAACGATCACATACACCTATTACACAAACCATCATAGACCTTATCAAGATTCCCTTGTCACAATCTAATCTTTTCATGAGCTTAAACTATGAAAATCTGATCTTTAGACATCGAATACTCATCAAGGGATAATCAAACATATCTAATCCAATGAAGAACAAGATCAACTAAGCACCCTACAAATGGTACACGCTAGGATGCAGAACCTTTTACAACACTGTCGGATAATCATAACTATTCATGAAAGCTCTTTTGTAAGTTCTCATAAGCAAGGTTGTGCATATAAAAATAGTGATATATTTCTAATTTTTCAAACAACACCAAATATGCCATAACCGAAGTGAACAAGTCTAACCAAGGATCCTACCCTATCAAGAAGACATAAGAGGATCGGTACATCCGATCCACCACTAGGAATTCACCCATAGATGTAAAAAAAACGTGGGCATATGCAATGAATCATACTCCAAATCATGTCCGAAACGAAGTAGGTGGTCAACTTAAGAATATACGAAATCAAGGTCGAATAACACTAGATACTTTCTCCATAATTCTCATATCAATATTTTCATTCATCTGACTACATCCCTCAATTTATTTATTTATTTATTTAATTTTTTTTTCACCTAAAATCAACCAGTCTGATCTCCATTACAATTTTACACATGCTGGATGTTCCAAACCCTGTATACTTCTCACAGTACTCCATCAAAGCCAACACTATTAATATTAACAAATATCATAACCACACCAACCATTTACCTTACTTTCACACCGTCATTACGTATCACATTCTCCTTAGCAAGCACATTGTAGTCTCCGAGACTTTGAACCATGGTTTCTTATCTTTCCATTTAAGCGTCCCATAATAGATACAAGTCACACCCAAGACCGATAACACTAATTTCAAATCTATATTTCTCCTTTAGGGTAAAATAATTAAGTCACACTTAATGTCAACTTCACCTAAACTTTCACATACCATTTTCAACCACCATCTGTACCATCATTTACCTCATGCAATAACTCAAAGAAACCCTTGATCACTCCAATATTTATGTATACTATAATCTCATAACCTCTACTCACCATAAAATGCCTATGTAACACATTATAACAATCTATTTTGTCTCGTCAACAAAATAATTTTAATCCCTTCCAATCCTCATTAATCATGTAAAACTGTAGGTCCACACTAATTAATATCCATTTGTTACTTAATCACATTCTGAACAATCTAGCTCGACATAACCATGTATAATCTTCCTTACGTCATTTATTGTAACCCTATCAAAACTTAATATTTAGAAAAGTTAATAATAAATCCATAGTAAGTAGGTGTCGAATTAGTTCACATCTCATAGTCATATCTAAACTCAAAGGCGAAATCACTACAACAATCACCTCCGAATCCAATGTTTGACGAGAGGTCTTATTGTTCCTTTGCCTTTCTTAAAATCTTTCCACGACGGAAATTTCAAATAGCTTGAACTCTTCAATACACCATAATTTTTCTCCTTTTTGCTAATTCACTTACCAGTCTTTTTTTTTTTTTGACCAACAATATGGGAAACCTTCGGTATAACAATCAAAAGTAACTAAATGTACTACTCAATTTTAAGTCCTTCTAAATGCTTCATACTCAATGTGATCGATCATTTCTTACCTTACCAATTCATATCTTGACAAGATACACTATCACAAATCTAAACTTGCCATGTAAACTTGAAGTTTTGATCCCAACTGTGTAACCCATTCCCTTTATCTAAGAACATTAGCTCATACCAAAAAAAAAAATTTACTTAACGTATTTTACTTATCGTTGATCGCTTCTTCATTGACCCTACCATATCTTTTTCTAAAATGTTTATCGTACTCCTTACCAAATCAAAACCACAAAAGAACTAATCATCATACTCGAGTTGAACGTCTGTACACTCCTTTCTCAAGTTTTATCCAATATTTTTTTTTTAATCAATCTATTGATCTTGTGACACTATATTATATCGTAATCTGGAAGAAACAAGTAAAATCACTTGTCTCTGAATCCAATTCTCCAAATCCCTTTGAAGATACATCCTTAATCCTTGCAAACAAAGTAAAATAGCCTTGTTTTATCCTCGCTCTGAAAGTTAAACTATATACCACTAATTCTTTCCGTTATGGCTCTAGCTCCTTTCAATTTTATTCGATGACATCCCCACTCCTTATAAAATTATCATAAAATCACACTACTTATGAAATAGAAACAACCATAACCTTAGATACTCAAAATTCATCATTACCATAAAAAATCGTTTTAACCAACACCAGTATCATATAGTTGCATTTCAATCATAATGCATCATAAAATCTTATAATCATCATGCTTAGTTCGTCATTTCCCTCACTACGAATTTAGCCTCTCTATTAACATGACAATCCAAACCTAGCTATGTCAACCATCCAAGGTACTTACTCAATTTATATGCATTTTCTTACTAAAATTCTCAATTACATTCACACAAGTATACTTTTTGAGACTTCCTTTACTTATAAGCTTATCATCCATATGTCCACTTCCATGGAGTTTACGATGAAATCAACACTCATTAACAATCCACAAAATACATTTCACAACCTGAACATATCAATATCATACCAAAGATCCACCACTAAAAGCTTCCTTATAAATAATGCTTAACACATCCACTCGTACTAACAAGCTAGTTGGTATCTCGAATATGAATTCAACACCAAATATTATCATATGAGCATGTATACCATAGATAACTCCTTAAGTAGTTAATATTTGCACTTAACAATCAACATGTCCGTTTTCATGTACCACTAGTTATACATCGTGAAAATTCATTACATCCACCATTAGAACATATCATATCTATTGAGAAGATCATTTCCAAATAAACCACACATTTCTACCAATCAAATAGACATAAAATATTACAAAATTTGTTCCGTATCTAGCCTTTCCTTTTAATAATTTCACTTTCGGTTCTCGAACTATTTTTGATTCCGCCTAACGACAGAAGTACTATATTATTTATTTATTTTACTATGGTCACTAACCTTAATCAACCCCTTCAAATATGATCACACCTTCGTTTCATAAGTATATCATTTTCACCTTAATACCAGATTTAACATCAAACCAATACACGACATGCCAATGATTCACAAAAGGAACTACGCACGAGTCATCACATAAATGAGAGCGAATGGAGTGAAGCGATAAGAATCAAAATAGGACCAAGTACGCACAATAGAGATCCAAGAAGTGAAGATATTTCCTAAAAGTCACTATAGCCTCTCGAAGATAGGTACAGACGTCTCCGTACCAATCATTGAGACTCTATTTAGACTCGACTTGTACACACGTGAGACCTATGAACCTGGGCTTTGATACCATTTTGTCACGACCCAAAAATGGACGTGATGGCACTCGTCTTATCCCACCAAGACAAGTCAGCCTAAAACTCAACCATTACAATAAAGTGCGGAAATAAAATATAAATAACTTAATAAAACCCCCAAAACCTGGTAGTCACGTGTACAAGCCTCTAAAGTATTACAATTGATTTAAAAGAAAACTCAAGTCTCAAATGAACTTGTTTCTAGAATAGAACAAGATCATAATTAAGGAGAAGAAAGTCTGCTGCGATGGAAACAGCTACCTGACAAATCTCCAAGAAACCTCAGACAAGGAGAAGGGAAATATCACAAGTCCGGGCTAGTAACCTACAAAAAAATTTGTAGTAGCAAGGGTTGAGTACCAAACCACACGGTACCCAGCAAGTAAAACGTCTAAACACAAGCTAAGGGGATAAAATACGGGTACTCCTACCACCCCCAACCAAACCTCCACAACTACAACCTGCATTAAAATCAACCCAACCTAACAGCTCACAGTTTACATAGCACGTAGCTCAACAACAACACTTAGACAAATTACATATCCTCAACAACAACACTTCAACAAATCACATATCCTCAACAAGAATACTTCAACAAATTACATATCCGCAATAACAAGCTCAATATTAATCAATCACAAGTTCCGCAGAAAGACAATCAGAAAATCAGCAAAATACGATATCAAGTTCACTAATGATAAGTATGTGCAATGCAATGGAATGCAATGTCAAGTATAATGATGCATGTCTGACCTAGTGATACACACCCGCTGTCTCTCAGTCCGGGACCCATGGGGGACATATCTGTCCATGCATCTGTTGCGGCGCACGACACGACCCTCGATAATAGTAACCATCGCGGCGCGCGATACGTCCCTCGAAATATAGTATCCATCGCGGCGCGCGATACGTCCCTCGAAATGGTACATCCTCTTAAGTACCCATTCTTTCTCAATGCACATAACACTTGTCACAACCAATGCCTCAGAATAATGCAGATGACAAGTTCACACAAATAATGAGAAGATGGCCATTTTCATAACATCGCACAGTTCACAACCACACAAACACGAAGTTACATCAACAATGATTCAACAAGCCTTCAACCCTTTCTCAACACAACACACATAAACAATTAATCACATTGCCTTTTGTTATCCCCATCCTTTTCATCATTAGAACTAATCAACGTGGACAAGTCAACCCATCACCAATCCCGTTAGTCCCAAACATATACCACAAGGACATACACGCATTTCATACACTTAACAAGAGTTTAGAAATTCACTTGTCTTAGCCAATCAAATAATCACTCTATGACTTGAGTCTTTCCTTTCCGTTGAGCTTCCGAATCGATGCAACCTATTCAAGTATATATTCACAATAAGATTTCGAAACTAACAACACCCATCTTATTATGTGTTTGACATTCACCTTAAAAATTCACCCAAATTTATAAGCAAGTTCGTAATTTTTGATGCCCATTAACTTGTGAATTCTTCCAATTCCTTCAAATATCGGAGATCTAATGACATTCCCCAGAATACGATACACCTAATATTTAGTTACCTATTTTTATGTATCAAAGCTAGAATTACAAGGTGATGATAACATAATAAATTGCAAATTTTTAAAATTACTGGTCATGAAATCAATGGTAAAAATCAATAAACCCAAAGGCCTTAATGTACATAGTAACAGTCTAAACCATGTAGTAAGCATTCAACTTAATTATTATTTGAAATTGTTGGTAGCACGTATGAAAATTATACACGTATATAAATTCCTAACCAACCAATTCCCTTATCGATCAATTGATATCCAATAATTTTATACTAATACTAGTAACATTAACACTGTCCTTTGTCCCTAAGTTTACAAGTCTCCAGAATGGTGATAATATCATCACCACTGCCACCTTCACTTTATCATATGTACCACATTAATTTAATAATAAAAATAAAACAATGGTGACCTTACTACTTTCAAAAATTTGATTGGCCAGGATCATATTGATATAAGATCTGCCATTTTTTTTTTCTTGATTCCCACAACCCCTTTTCAATTATTTTAATGCTATTATAATATTATTATATACATATATAGGTAGCATTTAACGAAAGAAAAATCATTATGAAGAGGAATTAATTCAATTGCATGCATGGAGAGATTAAAATTAACTTACCTTCAGCAATCTGTAGTCGGCTATAAACCCTTCCTCCGTTCTATCTATAAATCCTTCGTCCGTTCTATTTTTCTTTTCTAAATTAATTAGTACTAAAAGTGATAGGTTTTATCCACATATTTTATTAAATATAGGCTAAAGGGTATAGGGTCTTAAATAAATTATCACTTTAGCCCATGAACTATCGATTAATTAACTTAAGTTAAATAAATATTCAAAATTCTAAAGAGGAGCTTTTGGGTCATTACAAAAAGAATTACATCCCTTTCATTTTTCATATTTGTTGTTCATTTTTTTTAAAAGAAAAAATTATAAATGAAAGTGATAGCTTATTATTTTGCACCTTAGAAATTTTTTTACTTCACAAATCTTGTTTTGTTTACGTTTCCTAGAAATTAATTAGTAGCACAAAATGAATAAAAATAAAATTACAGTTTAATTTTATTAATCGATAATATTATTTATTGTCACTAGTGCATTCACAATTCCACATATTAAGGAGTCCTACACAACTTTTGTTGTTGATGCAGTCTCAAGCTACTTACAAAATTGTGTTCTTTGCTAACTTGGACAAGTTAAATTTTTCGTTCTTATTTCAGATCAATGTCATAAATAACCCGAGTATCAATGACTTGAACAAAATTTGCGTCAATGTAATAATTATATTTTATAATGTTATTTTTAAATAATTATAAAATCTAGCTATATTTTCATTTTGTAGTACATATATATTGATATACGTATTTCAAATTATAGATAGAACTCTTATATACACGTACATATATATTATTGGAGTATATTCGATGTATCACAATATATACAATATATCAATTTATTTATATTATACTTATATGCATACATGTATATGCAATGTTCTGAAGAACAAATATTAGGAAAATTTAGCTAACTAGTAAAAAAAATCAACTTATTTAGTGGTAATATTCATACTTTAATAATATTAATAAACATGTTAAAAATGTCATTATTTTAAAAATAAATAATTATTCTAATATTATTAATATTTCCTCTTTCATTATTTACACCCTTTTTCTCTGGATTACACATTTTCCTATATTTATGTAATTAGATAGATATTAATGTCATTTTAATTTTACTCCCTCTTTTCTTAAGCTTATCAATTTCTCTCTCTTGCTTTCTTCTTAATCAAATCTCTAGATTTTTCTCTCTTTTCTTAGTCTTCTTTTCAATTTCTCTCTCTAAAATTCTTCTAAAATTCTTCCAATCTATTCCACAGATTTTCCATTCAATATATTAATATTTTCTATTATTCTCATTTAATTTTGTTGCAAGATTTGATTTGAAGATTAACATTGATTTGGGTATTATGTTTTTCAGATTCTTTATTTATTTACTTACTGATTTTAGTGTTTTTGTTTTTGTTTTTTTTTTGTTTTGTTGTTGTTCTTAAAAGGGTTTGAGATTACATAATTGTCTCTTAAATGGACGTTTTCAAGAGAGTTACTAGAGATATTGGATAAAATAATCAAAATTCTTTCGATTTTTCATTATTTAATTTTTTTCACACAATAACTAAACAACAATGTAGTTTCCGCTGGAGGATATACGATGGGGAAAAGTACCTGAATCCATAGATGTGCAAAATCCCACCCAAATTCATAACCAACAATGAAATTGAAGAACACCAATTTGTTGGATCAAATTCATAACCAACCATGAAGTTGAAGAAGACCAATTTGTTGGAGAAGAGATATTTTTTTCTTTTTTTGCATATTCTCTCCTTTGATTTTCTCTCTTTTGTTCTTAAATAATTATATTCTTTAAATAAAAACAAATAATAAAAACATAAGATTCATAACAAACTAAAATTTGATATTTTTAGTAAATATTGAAAGTATTGCTAATGAGCCCTCTTAAATATTAAAATATTGACATTTTGAAAAATTTCCCTAAATATTATTATATTTTAAGAAAATAAATATCACTATTTAGTGCAAAAAAGATAGTAATCAAGAACAATTTAGTGGGCTTCATTACAGCTTTCACAGGAAGAAACCTTTTAACCAAGCCATATAGTAAGGTAACAGATAGAATTAGCCAAGTTATGGACTTTTCTTCTATTGGATCACACTTGTTAGATCTTGTTTACTCTTTTAACAACTTCAAAATTTTGTTTATATGTTCACATTTGTTTGTGTAATATTATATAGGTAAAGTGTACAAATATTTGTTTTTGTATTGCTATTTAATTTATTTCCAAAGTCTTACTTTAGACAATTTTTACTTAAGTTATGAACTTATTGGTTTTTTCGAATAAATTCAAATCGCGCATAGCAGGATATATTTGAAGGTGGCACTCCCAACACGACTGATTAAGAGTGTATCACTTCAATCATTGTACCACAACTCATGTTGATCAATTTTTACTCAAGTTATGAACTTGGTACGGCCATACTTCACATACTTGTTAACTTCACGTAGTATATTAACAAAAGCAATATATTTATAATTTCTTAGTAAAAAAACTAACAAAACATATAATAATTCTTTCTTTTTTTTCATAATTATCATTTCGAACACAAACTTTTAAAAAGATGTTAAGTTGATCATTAAAAACCCTTGCCTTTAGATATTTACCCCACCATATATTATATGATTTTATTATTTTACCCATTGTTTCACTCTCCAACCGTCCAAAAATATTTTGATTGGTTTGCTTAAGTTTGATTCCACGATTGAGGCAAAAAATATTAAATAAATAAATGCCCTCCACGTGTGCAGATAATAGGTTACCACGACATTACAAGATTAGACTTTAATTAATACTTAATTAATTATATATACTTTTGTTAATCGGTGCCGACTTTTATTTGACGTTTTCTCATATTATTTGTTTATTAATAAAATAATAAAAATTTAAGTTTGTTACGTATTAGAGTTCTCTTAGTCATTGAAGTTTCCTTTAGTTCCACGTATTTCTAGACTATTCAGTTGATACTAGACAAGTCACCGACATTTTATTGTATCGTATAGTTTAAATTTGTTATTAAGTAACAATGAAAATTTTTATTTTGTATAATAATCGATTGATGTGATTACATTATTATTTTATATTTTGTTCTCATTTTACCTTCACTTATTATTTAGTAGCCATATATTATTTTTACCATATCTTTTCATAATAGTTCTTTTATTGATTTATCATTCCATATGTAACAACAGAAGACACTACTATGTATCCAAAGTCCAAACATTTAATTCATTTAAATAGTACAATTAATATTTTTTTCCTATAACCAACTTATAAAAAAGGTAAAAAAAATATTATTTTTTTCATGAAAAATATGTTTAAAGTATTATCAGAATTATGTTATGCTCAAATATAAGTATTTTTTTATTATATTAATATATATAATTTAAATTATTGTTTACCATGAATGTATTTCCCTTGTTCCATGTTTTTCTAGATTGTTCCATTGACATTTAGATGATTAGTACAATTTTTTATTGTGATATTATATCACTTCGACATTTGTTATGTTTATAATATTTTATTAAATGAAATTAACCTTAAATTTTAAAAAATATATTTAGAGTAACAGTAAGTTCTACTAATATATATATATATATATATATATATATATATATATATATATATATATATATATATATATATATATATATATATATATATATATATATAAAATAACCTTATGTTACTATAATGAAACAGTTTTTATCGATAATAAATATATACACAAAAAATAATATTAAAATGCTATTGGCATTAGTTAATTTTCATTGGATCTAATATTAGTAAACGCTTTAAAAATATTTATAAGAAATATAACTTTTCTCTAAAAAGACATAATTAACAATAATTAAGTTATTATCATAAATAATTATGGCTAAAGATTATTTTTAAAATAACTTATATATATAAACTTTTAAAAATAATTTGTGTAAGATAATTCTCCACATCATGAATGTTTTCTCTTGTTCCATATTTCTGTATTGTGATTGGCATTTAGACAATTAGTGGCATTTTTACTTTTTATTTTCTAAATTGTTCCATTGACATTTTAGACTATTAGTTATATTCTAATTTTATTTTTTTTTTCTAATTGTGGTTTGATTAGGATGGTATTAACTTTAGTAGGAGATAGTGTAAGACTTGTGAATCTATTAAATTAAAATTAATACTCTTAGTGCTAGTTGACTACTTTTGACAATAATGAGCTAATTTTTAATATTTTAAAGCATCTCCTTTTGACTTTCACTTAAGTTGAAAGCTATTTTCATTTTCGTCCATTAATTATTTTTTAAAAAAAATATATGTTTGCGTTTGACCTAAGAAGGCACTCACTATACTTAAACATTATATTTTGTTGGTCTAATCAAAATCATGATTTCAACTTCATTGATTCTGAATATTAAAACATTAACACCTAGTATTGATAATTAGGTTTTAAAAGTGATATTTGGGCATATTTATGCATTTTTTTTATACAAATTTATTGTTTAATAGAAAAAACTATTATGTTCCGTAGAATTCATAAAGATGTGACTTTGGATCTTTAAAGATTTTATTTGATCTTCTTGTAAAAATGATTTTGTAAATCTTTTTTTTATGCATTTGATTGTCAAGAAGAGTCTGGTCATATTATTGAGAGAAGGGAAAAGGGTCTGATATACCCCTCAACTTTGTCATTTAGAGCTGATATACCCCTCGTTATAAAAGTGGCTCATATATACCCCTACTTGTAAACAAATGGCTCACATATACCCTTTTCCTCTAACGGAAATGAAAAAAATAATAATTTTAATCTAAATTTTTATTATTTTTTTCTAAAAAATATAATCCCATATGAGTAAATTTAATCCTTGTCAAACATATTTTTTTTTGACTTTTTTTTGTTTTAATGACTAATTTATAATTATTATTTTGATAATCAAATTTATTTATGTTTCACTAATATTCTTGTAAAACTTATTATAGATGACCAATTTTTTTCTTCGAATACGAAATTAAATTACAATACACACACAAAAAATAGTTTAAATTTTTTTTCTAAAAAACAAAATAAGAATAAGAAACTCAAATAATTATAATAAAAGAAGTCAAAAAATAATTTATGTATGAAAAAAATTAAAATATACCTTGAATTTTGATAAAAGAATCATATATAGCCCTAAATAATTTTTTTAAAAAAATTAGAAGTAACAAATATAAATTTAAAACTAATTTTTTAATTTCCGTTAAATGAAGGGTATATGTGAGCCATTTTGTAACGGCAGGGGTATATGTGAGCCGTTTGTATAACGGTAAGTGCATATATGAGCCACTTTTATAACGAGTGGTATATCAGCTCTAAATGACAAAGTTGAGGGGTATATCAGACCCTTTTCCCTTGAGAGAATATATCCTCTTTTATGTAAATATGAGCCAGAATTTAAGGTAAAGTAACATTCAGTAATGAAATTTTAACTGAAATTAAACTTGTATGACAGTCCTAGAAAAATTTGATGTAGACAACCTCATATGCTTTTTTTATTTTTATTATTATTGGAAAAGCACCCATCAATGTCAAGCATATTGAATTTCTTTCGAGAGGATGCCATTTTATAGAGATTGAAATAATATTTCGTTTGAAAATACTACTCCAACAAGATACCAATATTCCAAAAGACATTGCTATATAGAGGAAAAGAGGTTGTGGAAAGGGACATTTTCAAAGATGCATTCCCTTCTTTCCATGTGTGCCACAATATTGAGTAAGCACTATTGATATAACGTAACTATCTATAGTTATGGTGAAGTGGTAAGTATTTTTTCATTTAATCAAATGTCTCGAATTTAAGACCATCTGATTATAGAGTCACCTTTATAAGAGTGTCATGATTTCATTTTGTTAACAAATATGGAAGAACTATCTTGTCGAAGAGTTATAGAGTAATAATAAAGAGAATTGTGAAATGAATATCGTTAGATTGTCTCCAAATAATATGATAAAATAATGAGGAATATAACAAGACTCGATTAAGATTGAATATCAATGATATGTAGGTATAAATCAAAAGATGGTGTTGGAAAGTTCATCTTAAATTATTCGTAGTTTTTAAAAATAATTATTATTATTTAAGATAAAATAAACTAAAATTTATATTTAATTTTTAAAGTAACAAATAGTTTAAATTTTAGAAATTATGACAAATAACGTGAGTTGGGGAATACTTTTAGGGATTCATTTGATGTTCATATATTAGAAGAAATAATGTATGCATTATTAACTTTTATGTTAGTAATTTATTGTTTCACACACTTTTTCTCTCTTTATATATATATATATATATATATATAAAACTAATGTTTGTATTAGTTATACACATTAATGTGTAGTGAAATGTGTTTACTAATATATAAAAATACGTGATATTAACAATGCAAGTAGATTTAATACATGCATTTACACGGTTAAAGACACAATAGCCCATCGAGTTTCTTTTACATCTTTTCCACCATATTTGTGGAGAGTATTTGTGTAAATAAATATTCCTTCGTTTTACTTGTCATGACTTGTTTCTAAAATAGATTTTTCACTTTTACTCGTCACTTTTGACATTTCAAGAAAAAATAATTTCTTTTCATGTTATTAAGTATTATTCTCCAAAACATTTTTCAAGGCATAATACTAATAGAGATAGTGTGGTAAAATATATATGTCAATAATTATTTTTTTACTGAGTGTGTCAATTAGTCAAACAGTAACAACTGAAAATGCATGAAGGGAGTATTACTAAAAAAGATACGGAATGCATGTTATTTTTAATAAAAAATCAATTAATGCATAAGAAATATATCTCTGCACAATTATTACAAATATAAAACATAATACATAAACATGCCCTTCAACTTATTTTCACCTGACATCTATACCCTCCAACTTTATGTGTTCACAAGTAAGCACTTAACTCGTATAAAATTAAACAAACAAACACATTTGTCTTGCATAAAATGTCATACGTGATAATTTTATGTCTTATGTGACATCCTACATATATTATGTCATGTAGGACGTCACGCAAGACATATATGTTTTATATAATTTTTTCGTCTATGCACACCCAAATTATAAAAAATATAAATATCAACTGAATCCAAATTAAAAAGCACATTTATACAACATATTCAAATATAAGTAATACACTATATTAAGTATTATTATTATTATATACTCTACCAAACGATCGGATAAAAACTATAGAAAGAACACAAAAATAATTTTAACAACATATACCCTTTCAACAAATAAGAATTTGAAAGGTGTATGTACAACATATTCCTATGATGACATGCATGATTTCATCAAGAACTATCATAAGTAGCCCACCAAATGTGAGAGATTTTAAATCCAAGGACAGAGAAAATTGATTTAAATTTGGTGTATAGTACCTAAGTGAGGTAACCTATTATATTTTATATTTATAGATATGACAACACGAATTAAGGAATTTTATAAGAGGTATTTTAACTAAAATATATTAATTATGATTTTTGTTTTAAGATTAAGAATACGGTCATTTTATTTTGTTAAAATAGGTTCAAATGCTTTACAACAAGATATAATCGTAGAAGAATATTATCAAATAGTCTTCAAATAATATTTGATTAGATTGATCATTAGGAATATAGCAAGACTTAATTAAACAACGAATATTAATTGGGACACCAAAATATAGTATAGAGAAGTCTCAACTATACATAAAAAGAGTTATCGTGAAAAGAAAATTGTTAGACAAATTCTAAAGATGAGACTGAAATTTTTAAAGAAAAAAAATTCACATAATCTGAATTAATATATAAGTTAACCACTTGAAATATGTTATTTTTATATATTAATTTCAATTGGAACATGCTTAAGATTTTATGAGACTCGCTTGGTATTTATATGAGATGACATATTTAAAGTATATAGCTTATCTACGTAACATATATATCTTATCATGTGTTCAAGTGTTCTGTATATTAAAATAAATTATATTTCGAGTGTATAAATAAAAATATATTTATCATGCATAGTGTAAACCTAATTATTTCAAACAACATGTCCTATCATCAAATTAAAATTCGAAACGTGTATCCACAAGAATATTCTTATGAGTCCATGTGCATGATTTTATGAAGAGCACCATTAGTAGGTCCACCAAATTTGAGACATTTAATTCCAAAAGGAGAAAAATTAGAAGATTTAAATATGAAAAATTGGTCCACGTAAAGTGAAAAAAAAAATATACACTAAATATTTAAGTTTGATTTATTGACCTAAAAATTAAGAGAGATCTTGGCTAAAATATTCTAAATTGTGTTGTTTTTTATATAAAATATATATAATTATCATCAAATTTGTATAATGAATTAGGAATTACAAGTAAATTTGGGGGGGGGGGGGGTAATTAAATTAGCTTTTAGATTTTGTAAAATTATCAAATATTTTGGACCAATTTTTAGAAGTTAAAATATTATTTTGAATGGGAGGGAATACTATTTTGGAATATAAAATCAAGTTGTTTGTTTGTTGTATACAACTCACTTTTAACTTTCCTTTATGTAAATATCTACTAGATATTTCTCTCATGCCTTGTTGACTATCAATAGTTAGATATTAAATTATATCTATATTAGAATAATTAACGAAAAATATGTATCTTTTTTACATGATCTATCTATTACTACTTAATAATAATTGATAGGTGTATATATACGTAGTAGTTAATGTGGTCACCCTACTTGTATAATAATTATGATAAAATATATTAATACATAATTTAAGATATTATAATCTTTAAATTTTCTACGGTTAATAAAAAAATTACAAAAGTCCATGCTCTAATACATCTCTATCTTCTCGAATACATCCATATCCCCTTTCGAATACAAAAATTAAGTAATATATCATTCATAATTTATTAGACAATGAAGAAATACATATAGGAGCAATAAAAACTTGAATTTTTTTATAATTGAATTTTTTTTCGAAATATGATATAACTAATCTCAAATATATGGGATTTAGGTAAATTGTACAAATAATTATGTTATAATCTTTCCAAATGATGCCACTAATAAGGCCGTATAAAATACTTATAGAAATTGAATTTCATTTCTTTTTTTTTTTCATTATATGAAACAAGTCAAACACTATTATTAGAAGTCTGCTATATGATTTGAAACATTTTTATGTGCTTTTATGTTATAATTAAAAAAAAATAATGAGTCCGAAACTCAAAGGGTAGAAATTTTTTACAAAAATTCCAAAACGGTATATAAAATTTTATATTAACCAAAACGGTAAAATCGCTGCAGGAGCAGCGATTTACAAAGTAAAATCGCTGCTGCGGCAGCGATTTAGCAAAAAAAAATTTTTTTTAATAAAAAAATGAAATTGCTGCCCGAGCAGCGATTTCAAAAAAAAAAAAATTTAAAATAAATCGCTGCCAGGGCAGCGATTTATTTAAAAAAAATAATAATAACATAAATCGCTGCTACGGGCAGCGATTTATTTTTTTAAAAAAAAAATTTTTTTATTAAAACGCTGCTAGGGGCACGATTTATTTAAAGAAAAAAATTTCCTTATTAAATCGCTGCACGAAGCTTTTTTAAAAAAAAATATATTAAAATTTTTTAATACAACGATTTTATATTAAAAAAAATTATAATATTTTTTAAAATTTAAATATATAACTTATAAGAAAAATTTTATTAAATCGCAAAAAATGTTAATACCGTTTTGATTAATATAAAATTAAAAAAAAAAATTATTAAATCGCAAAAATGTTAATACAGCGATTTTATATATATAAAAAAATTATAATATTTTTTAAAATTTAAATATATAACTTATAAGAAAAATTATTATAATTTTTTTATATATATAAAATCGCTGTATTAACATTTTTGCGATTTAATAATTTTTTTTTAATTTTATATTAATCAAAACGGTATTAACATTTTTGCGATTTAATAAAATTTTTCTTATAAGTTATATATTTAAATTTTAAAAAATATTATAGAAAAATATTATAATTTTTTTATATATATAAAATCGCTGTATTAACATTTTTGCGATTTAAATTATTTTTTTTTAATTTTATATTAATCAAAACGGTATTAATATTTTTGCGATTTAATAAAATTTTTCTTATAAGTTATATATTTAAATTTTAAAAAATATTATAATTTTTTTTAATATAAAATCGCTGTATTAAAAAATTTTAATATTTTTTTTAAAAAAAAAGCTTCGTGCAGCGATTTAATAAGGAAATTTTTTTTCTTTAAATAAATCGTGGCCCTAGCAGCGTTTTAATAAAAAAAAAAATTTTAAAAAAATAAATCGCTGCCCGTAGCAGCGATTTATGTAATTTTTTTTTTTTTTTTAATAAATCGCTGCTCGGGCAGCGATTTAAAAAAAAAAAAAAATTTTATAAATCGCTGCCCCGGCAGCGATTTATTTAAAATTTTTTTTTTTTTTTTTTGAAATCGCTGCTCGGGCAGCGATTTCATTTTTTTATTAAAAAAAAAATTTTTTTGCTAAATCGCTGCCGGAGCAGCGATTTTACTTTGTAAATCGCTGCTCCTGCAGCGATTTTACCGTTTTGGTTAATATAAAATTTTATATACCGTTTTGGAATTTTTGTAAAAAATTTTTACCCTTTGAGTTTCGGACTAAAAAAATAATACTAAGTATGGACAAGTTCATAATTAAAATTTAAATGGTCAACTTTTATTCAATTAGATACCCAAACTTGAAAAGGCTCCTTTAAGATCATCTAATCAGACCAAAATAGATACAGAAAAAATTAACTATATTAGATCAAAAATTTTGGAAGTTACGAAAATCAACATACTCAATCAAGATTTTATCCTCGTAAAGTATTATTTTGAAAATTATTTTTAGCTAATGATATAGTTTAACTTGAAAAGCTGATTCGTATTATAAATTGCAAAAAAAATAAAATTTAAATCAAAATAAAACTAACATCAAATTATGCCGTGCTGTCCCACTCTCTCAATTTCCTCTCCAATTATTAGCTTAATTGAGCAATCTTTTTCCCATGATGAAGTTAACAAGCACTACAAATATTTAAAAAAATTCTCCCTCCGTTCCTAATTATTTTTCTACTTTTCATTTTATAGTTATTTCTAATTATTTCTTTATTTTGATAAATTAAGAAAAGATAAAAATTTTATCTATTATGCCCTCGATTAAATGACTAATTACTTTGAAAAATATAGAATTTTTCATCTACTTCATAATTAATAGGAATAAAATGATAAAATCACTATTATTAATATTTTCTTAAGGGAAAAGGATCTGATATACCCCTTAACTTTGTCATTTAGAGCTGATATACCCCTTGTTATGAAAGTGGCTCATATATACCCCTACTTGTAAACAAATGGCTCACATATACCCTTTCCTCTAACGGAAATGAAAAAAATAATACTTTTAATCTAAACTTTTATTATTTTTTTCTAAAAAAATATAATCCCATATGAGTTAATTTAATCCTCGTCAAACATATTTTTTTTGACTTTTTTTTTTCAATGACTAATTTATAATTATTGTTTTGATAATCAAATATATATATGTTTCACTAATATTTTTGTAAAACTTATTGTAGATGACCAAATTTTTTCTTCGAATACAAAATTAAATTACAATACACAAAAAAAAAAATAGTTTAATTTTTTTTCTTTAAACTAAGGAATGAAAGAAAAAAACAAAATAAGAATAAGAAACTCAAATAATTATAATAAAAAAGTCAAAAAATAATTTATAGATGAAAAAGTTAAAATATACCTTGAACTTTGATAGAAGAATCATATATACCCCTAATTAATTTTTTAAAAAAAATTACAAGTAATAAATATAAATCTAAAACTAATTTTTTAACTTCCGTTAAAATGAAGGGTATATGTGAGCCATTTCGTAACGACAGGGGTATACGTGAGCCGTTTGTATAACGGTAAGGGCATATATGAGTCACTTTTATAACGAGGGGTATATCAGCTCCAAATGACAAAGTTGAGGGGTATATCAGACCCTTTTCCCTTTTCTTAATAGATATGCCAATTTAAAAATGGACAAGTAAAAAGGGACGGATGGAGTAATATATAAAAAATCTTAAACCTTTGTGTGCCTTTAGTTTAGTGGTTTCACCAAAGTATGATGTAGTAATTAGTATCTCATATTTTAGAGAGATGCATTCACCTACTTTTCAATAAGTCAACTAGATTTTTTTAAAATTTTTTACAATAGGAATAAGAGTGTTATTGATTATTAAAAGAATCTAAGTTTAGTCCTAATACTTTTAGTTTCTGATATTATATTTAGATTATTTTGTAAAATTATATTACCTTAAATATGAAGTAATAATACAAACAAAACATAACCATATAGATAATTAGATGGTGTAATTTTAAATAATTGAGTAAACTTGTGAAGATTCACATGTAGAGGAATCTAAATTTACATGTAATTAAGATATAATAAGAACTAACATCATAATTTACTATAATAACCACAAATTATTATTTATAATATTGATGTTGACTATGGTCTATGGAAGAGAAATATTATTTAAAGTCCCCACTTGGAGAAATATTTTTATTTTTCTGTGTTTTGGTAGAAGAATTTCTTTTGTAAATATATCTTACCATATTTACAATCTGGCCAAGTTGTGCAATAGAAAAATTATCTTAGTTTATGTGTGTATACTTATTAATTTAATATAATAATATATGCAATGTCTTAGTGCTGTAAATATATTGTAATTTTGTTCTCTAAGTGCATTGCTTCCTTTATATGTTTGATAACTTCATTATATTTCTGTTGTACCCATAAAATTCTATAAAATGGGATTGAGTATACAAAATAGAGAACAACTTTTTTTACTATCATATTCGAATTATTTTTTTTTGTATCTCAATTAATTTCATGAGATACATATCACCTTATTATAGCTATATTGACTACTCTTTAAATAATAATTTATTACTATTTGCTTACCAATAATACTCTTTAAGTTTCACAATATTCAATGTTCTCATTTGAATTATTGGCACATACTGTATTTAATTAATTTAAAGTATGCTTAATAATTCTGTTTAACCTAAGGTTGACAGCTTCCTAACTCCCCAAAATATCCCTCAAACAACTCCTAATGCCTTTTTATACACTTATTCACCCAATTAAAGTATTTTTAATTTCACTTCTTCAGGTTTTTGTCCTACTTTTATATCTTAATTTAAGTTGTCTTTAACCAAAAAAAATAATTCAAGTTGTTTGAGTACCTATTTTATTTATTAGATTTCCTTGGGGATTCACATAAAGAAAACAAAACTTGTTTTCTTCTTCTATTCTTTTGTAAAAAAAAAAATCTTTTATTCTAGATTTATTTATTTTAATGGGAAAATACCCAAGTACCCCCTCAACCTATGCCCAAAATCCCAGAGACACACTTATACTATACTATGGTCCTATTACCCCCCTGAACTTATTTTATATATAATTTTCTACCCCTTTTTAGCCTACGTGGCACTAGTTAAAAAAAAAAGTTAACCATCGTTGGGCCCACAAGATAGTGCCATGTAAGCTAAAAAGGGGTAAAAAATTATTAATAAAATAAGTTCAGGGGGGTAATAGGACCTTAGTATAGTATAAGTGTGTCTCTGAGATTTCGGGCATAGGTTGAGGGGGTGCTTGGGCATTATCCCTATTTTAATAAATTATTAATTAACTGTAATAAAATATCTAATATAATTTCACAAGTGAGGCTTAAGAGGATAGTATACGAATCTAAACTTTTACCTCGTAAAAATAGAAAATGTATTTTTGAAAGATCATCAACTCATCTGCAACAAAACAAAATTTATGAAATAAGAAATATGATAGTGAACAAAACATGTTAATTAATAAGAAAAGTAGTACAAACTATCCATCATAAAAAGAAAATAACAATAACAATGAAATAATGCACTACTTAAAATACAATAGATAACAATGGTATCAGATATCAAAAGCAAGAAATTAGGCATATAAGGCTAATATTACGTTAACACAGTGCTCCTAGATTGTCACGGTCCAAATCGATTATGAGTGGCACCACACTTAATCTCCTAAGTAGAAGAACCAACAAATTTAACCTCAACTTACAAATTATAATCATAATGCGGAAGTTTAAAATCTTATTCAATATTGTTTCCCAAAATCTGAAAGTCATCACATCAATGACATCTAATCTTCAAATACTAAGTTTACGAGTATTAAAGACAACAAAAATAAATAAATAAAATAATTTATGTCTGAAAACTAAGGACATCTGTCATGACCAAGTGAAACCACACGAGCTTGAATGAATATATCATCCTGGAACCTGATATGTTTGGAGACTAACTAGAGTTGAGGGCAAGTCGAAATTATTGGTACACTCGCTGCACTCCACAAATGAAAAATAAAGAAAAACACAAGTAAGACTCAATACGGGGCAATATACACTGAGTAGGTATCATCGGACAACCAAAAATAGAAACTATTATACAATGACTGATAGTACAAAATCAGTATGACAGTTAACATATGGCAAGCAACAAACAACATGAACAAGTCTAATCCAGCTAAAATGTTAATCAAAACTCAATCAACTACTAATTTTCTACTTTACTCTGTGATTTCCACACTCTCCTATCTAATATCATGTCCTCAACCGGTAAGTTGAAGTTGCACCATGTCCTATCTAATTACCTCTATTCAATACTTCTTAAGTCCATGTATACATTTTCGCGTACCACTATATTCAACCTCTCATGCCTTCTTACTAAACATTTTCATACACATTTCATCTTCATACGTCCAATTCATCTTAATCCCACTTCCCTCATTTTATCCACCACTGAAGTTATTCTCAACTTATCGCAAAAATTCTTAATCTTGTCTCACTCGATATGCACAAACATTTACAAGTTCTCAAACAATTTCAAAATCAATGCTACAAACACTAAAATTATAAGTGTGTTAAAATTGTTTTTTCTTATAAAAAATATCTTATCAGCTAAAAGTCACAAGTTCAATTTACATCTCCAATGTCACATCTCAAAATTTCTTATTAAGAAATCTGAATTAAATAAAGTAAGGAGTCAAATAGAAATATCTTATTTCAAAATAAGTTATTTAATCATATATTATTCCAATCTCACAATAACTAATAGACTTAAATATAAAATAAAATTGTCATACATTTCAATCTTAAGATTATTATACCTTATATCTGACAAAAGTGAATACGTATATGTGATGATTGAAAAATTAGTCCACTTGCTTTGCCACATGGCCCTGTTAAGATCTGAGGAAAATATCATCGCCACGTATGCATTGAGAAAACAGAGTTAAAGATCTTCTTTCTGCTCCATATCTTTTTCTCTCTTCATAAAACTCTTCTTCTCCTCATATTTTTTTTTCTCTCCAAATCCCTAAAATATCTTCACTTAAATCCTTCATTTTATTCCAGATTTACCCTCACCAGTTTACTCAATTCACATCTCCGGTAATTTTATATAATTTTTTTTAATTTAAAATAAACTTTGTTCTAATTAATTTCATCATTTTTTTCTGGGTTATAGATTGTTATAGATGTTAAGCTGTAGTTGTTTATAAGGTTGATTTTAATTTTTTTTTTTTTTTAAAAAATGATAAATAGTTTTGTACTATTGTGTTATTGTTAGAGGATTGGTTGTAGAGTAATTTTTTTTCTGGATTGATTTCTATGGAGGGTGATGTATATATATATATATATTTTTATTTTTTTTTCGAAGAAAAAAAAAGTACACATTTGTTTGGGTTGAATTTTTATTTTTTTTTGGTTAATGAGAAAAAATGGTTCATTTTGATGAATTACTAGTTTTTTTAGTTTTCAAAAGGTGCTAATTTTGTGCATTTGTGTAACAATTTTGAGGATTTTTATTGTTTTGTTGATGATTTGTAATAAGTGAAATGAACTGCAAACACTTTTTTCTGTTAATGGAAAAAAATGGGGGAAAATTTGTTCCTTTTTTAGGAGAAAAAAAGATCCTTTTTAGCTTTCAAAAGATATTAATTTTGTTGTGCATTTGTTTAACACTATGATGGTTTTTTTAATTTTTATTTTTTTTTGGTTTTGCAGGATAAAAGTGGTATTTTATTATTGTCTTCTTCACTGTAAAATAGTGAAATCTACAACTGCCATAAGCTGGTTATAATATTAAAGGGACTAGCTTGAAGCTCTAAGGTGATTTTTCTTGATATCTGGACCCTGTGGCGGAGCCAGAATTTTCGTTAAGGAGGTTGAAAATATGAAGTGAACATATGATAAAGTCTAGGGGTTCAACATTTACTATATATATGTTAAAAGAAATAATTTTATCTATGTATAATTTATGAACCTCATTAACCTTACTAGCTGGACAATCCTCGGATTGGGGACCAAATATGTTGAATTATGATATTTTGATCCTTGATTTGTAGTATTTTCTGAATCACTAAAGTTCTTTGATTGTCAAACAGTTGTATGGCTTCTTCAAGCGAAAGGTGGATTGATAGTCTTCATTTCTCTTCATTATTTTGGGTTCCTCCACAAGCTGCAGAGCAGCGGAAGGTGCGTTGCTTGTTAGGGACATTTTAAACTAGCTATGGTGATCTTTCAAGTTTCAACTCTTGTGATAATTGAAGAAAATGTGTGATTAGGTAGAACCGTAGAAGGGTATACAAAGGAGCAATACAATGTAGCTGACCTTAACGTACTGTTGCGTTTGACAAAAAAGGCCCTCCAATCTGATTAAATATAGGTTGAAGAATGTCATGTAAAATGCCTATCACTTTTCTCCATTATATAAGATAGACAGACAACTTTCCTCAAACTTGTTTTTTTAAAAAAATCAAATGGCTTTCAGAATGTCGATGGTATGCTCTATCCAGAGACCATACCACAACTAGCGAACCATGCAGGCAAATAATAACACTCTGTACGTGATTAGAAGTACCAAATTTAGCAATCACAAACTAATGAGGTTGAGATGAAGTCACAAGAGACTACTCAAACAGCATGAATAATCTTTGCGCAACTCTCTTGCAGAAAAACAACTTGCTCATACTGCAACTATCTGGATTTATATTTGAAAGGCCTTCGTAGTTGTATTCTGTTGTAACTGTTAAGCCTCTCTTGTACCAACACCACGTAGATGCCTGGATACTTGGTGTTAACTCTAGCTAAGAGGATTCTCTTTAAAAGTGGTGACAGAATTTGTTATTAAGATTCCAACCATTTAGAATGTCAGCATGTCTATGATAATGAAGGATTTGCATGTGTAACTTTTTACTGAAGTTGGAAACAATGACGTTGTATAATTTAAGTGCATGGGGTAACATTTACTTTTAAGCCCATAAAGAAATGGCATCCGAGAGGAAGAGTTACTTTTCTGGTGGGAATATAATGAACGTTTAATAGCTAGTCTTGGTTTTATAAGACAGTGAGGAGCATCTCTAACCAAATAGTCTTACAAAAAGCAAGTATTGCACTATGCTTTATTCTTTCTCAAACAGGAGGTTGGATGAAGGATTTAGATGTGAGATACGTTTCATGGACTACCAATTCCTCATGAGGATGACCCAGTGGCTGAGGCTCCAGAGTAACAGTTTGGAAATCCTGTTTACAGTACTTAGTATGGGCTCATTTGCTCCAACCTTGGTGGCATGATTATATTTGCAATCCATGCTTGTTACTTGTGGGCTGGACATGCTACAGCAGATCTAGTCGAGATGCGCACAAACTGGTTTGAGCACTTAAAAAACAAAAAAATAAAAATTAAACTCATGCCCCTTCATGTGTGATATTTGTACCCATAGAGACTGTACTTGCTCTGATCACCCTGGGGAGAGATTTAGGTTCTTCAATTAGTCTTCCCAACCTTCTTTCTACTTAAGATATGTACTCCATCATTCTATGTGGTGCATGTCCCATTGTGAAATCTTGTTTATCAGTCTCAATTTGATCACAGTTGATACTCTTGACCAGTGGGTAATATGACTATTCACGTCAAAGCGCGTGAAAGTACATCCTTCATCTTGTACTTGGAAATTGGAAAAGAAGGGTGCAGGACTCTACAATGAGGATTGGTGCTGTCTGAACATACTTCAAACAAATGAACAAGAAGTTTCTTTTGAGGGGTGCCTGTACTGCATAATATTCAATAAGGAAAATGTTAAACTCAATTGTATAGTGGTTCTTCAATAAAGTAGAGAGGAAAGACGAAAAAATGTGCTTCTTACAAGGGAAGCAAATGGTGCGAAGTGAGAAGGGACATAATCTGAACGGTCTTACATCAGGAAGGTTGCAGTTGTTTGAAGATCAGAACTCTTAATAAATTTCAAGAAAGATCTCTGAAACAGCATCCGACCTTCCAATGCTATTTTTCTGGACTTAGATTGGGTTGAATTAGTCCTATTGCATTATCGTCTTAAATTTTTTATGCCAGAAAGACTTCTTGCTTTTTTTGTTTACTTTCTATAGACTACCTTTGAATTTTCACTCATGACAAACCTCCTTTTATATTCTCTTCATAGGATCAAATTACCGCTTATGTTAAATACTTTGGTCAGTTCACATCAGAACAATTTCCTGAAGATATAGCTGAGGTATTCAGTAAATTCTGTAACCATCTCTGTTGATAATTTTCAAAATCTGAACAAGTTGTGTTCATTCTTCCCTCTAAACTAACTACATGTGTTATAATTGGCAGCTCATAAGGAACCGGTATCCATCGAAGGAGAACAGACTTTTTGATGATGTTTTAGGTATTCTTCTCACCTATTATTTAGCATTTACAGTATTGCTTCCACCTACTTGTGAGGATTGATCGAGTTGTTTCTATACTTTGTTGTTTGTTATAATTGCCAGCAACTTTTGTTCTTCATCACCCAGAGCATGGGCATGCTGTAGTTCATCCAATTATTTCATGCATCATTGATGGAACACTGGAGTATGATAAAAGTAGTCCACCTTTTGCTTCTTTTATATCATTGGTTTGCTCAAGCAGTGAGGTATGCAGATTCATTAAAAAATTAACTTGACTAATCTCATCATGCTTTTTTACTCTATGATATTTTTGAAGCCCATCTTGAATATCATAATATGAGTCTCACTACTTATCATTAACCCTTAAACACAGAAGGAATATTCTGAACAATGGGCTCTTGCATGTGGAGAGATTTTACGTATCCTAACACACTACAACCGCCCGATTTTCAAAGTTGATCGTCAGGACAAAGGAACAGATAGAAGCACCAGTGGAAGCCACACTTCAACAAGTGAATCTTCCTCTAGTGAACCTGGTGTGCCCTCTATACAACATGAGAGAAAACTGCTGAGACCATTGTCTCCGTGGATCACTGATATATTGCTTGCTGCACCACTTGGGATTAGAAGCGATTACTTCCGCTGGTAAGCATCTCTCAATGTTGCTTGCAGGTTAGATGTTCCATTGCACTTTTAAAATTCATTAAGAATATAGGAAAAATTCATTAGCATTCGTTCAGAGGAGTATTTTGTATCCTTTTTTCTTGTACTGGACAGTGGGCATTTGCATCTGGTTGTCTTGGTTTAGCACGTTGCCCATTGATTACTCAGGGAATGTTGGTTTGGGTTGTCTTGGAGTGTGTGTGTACTATTTCCCTTCAATTGCGCCTTTCTTCGCTAAAGCCCCGGCCTTATCAATGCTTTGTGTGTAAAGCCCCTAATAGACTTCAGAATGCTTCTTTTTTTCTGAACTTTTCTCCTTTGGTAATACCGCTTCGAGTCCATTTGATTCCTTCAGAATTTTTCGAATGCTAGTTGACATTTATCTTCTTTTTGGTGCTCTTCAAATTAAAGAACTTCATCACTATTATTTTATTGACGTAGAATATTTTTCATTGAGATTCTCTAAATTGGTACTTGTAGAGATTGAGACTGATGAAAAAGGATAACCGGAAACTACACAATCCTGCTAACTGCTGTGAAATGTTTCATGCTTGTGCAGGTGTGGCGGTGTTATGGGAAAGTATGCTGCTGGAGATCTCAAGCCCCCATCAAGTGGTATGTGGACTTCTGTTTTATGAAATACTTGCTCCTGTCTATGGCTCTAGACCTTCACTTACAACTTTTAGTTTTTTAACAACCTAAGCGCTATCCTGTGGACACGGATAACATGCTTGAAAATCAGTGCTAAAAGTCTTCATGCTGGGTAAAAGTGGTAATAGATTAGTGTCCTCTTGTTACTTGCCCTATGATAGTCATCCTCTAGCTTGCGAAAATATTGCTCTGGGCTCATGTTTCTTACCAAGTCTTGCAAAAGAAATATAATCTTCCTTACGTTAACATTAGTTCCTTTTCTTTTTCTAGATTATGTTTACTTGAGAAGAATAAGAAAGAGGAACAGTTGTCCTTGACTGCCACTGCAATTTCCGCTAATTGTGATTATGTGAAAGAGTCTAAGCATTCACCCTTAAATCCTTAAGTCACTGCGTGAAAAACTCCAAGATATTTACAACACTTTGGAAGCCCCTACACAACTTACTTGAGAAAAATATATGGGTGAATAGTCAATACCTTTTTGCACATGTAAGATTCGTACATCAACTCTAGCATGGACTCACTAGTGGGTGAATTGGCTTACCAAAGGATGTCATACTATGTGAATCTGAGTAGAATAGCTAAAAACCTTAATAAATAATTTGGAAGCTCTTACACAATCTATGTAGGAGAAGTAATATAACTCAAACATAACTCAATAGATAACATACATTTGCTTTGTTTCTCTTCATGTTCTTCCACTTGTCCCTCCTATTAGACACTGAGTTTCACAACTTTCTTATAGAAGGCTAAGATATTAATTTTAAAGTGTTTTCATATGTTAGAATCGCAACAGAATTGTTACTGACTTGAAAGTTTATTTTAGCTGCTTCTCATGGGTCTGGGAAGCATCCACAACTACTGCCTGCAACTCCAAGGTGGGCTGTTGCTAATGGTGCTGGCGTTATTTTAAGTGTTTGTGATGAGGAAGTTTCTCGCTACGAGACTGCTACCTTGACTGCAGCTGCTGTTCCTGCACTTCTGCTTCCACCTCCAACAACGCCTATGGATGAGCACCTCGTTGCAGGACTACCACCACTTGAGCCATATGCACGTTTATTTCATCGGTAAGAGTAAGAGCATGATTTAATTTAACTTTACAGCTTTGAATAAGGGACTCATTTTAACTTCTGTTTCTGGATTAGATATTATGCAATCGCAACTCCAAGTGCCACACAGAGGCTTCTTGTTGGACTTTTAGAAGCTCCACCATCTTGGGCTCCAGATGCACTTGATGCTGCGGTACAACTAGTGGAACTTCTGCGAGCAGCTGAGGATTATGCATCTGGTCTGCGTGTAAGTTTAAAAATTTTCTGTCAAAGTATTGTGATTTTTGAGCATCAATCTGCTATACGCCGGAACATATTAGCAATTTAAATTCATTCTCTGTTTTCTTTGTGGTTCTTTATACAACTGTAAGGTTATACTTTTTTAACCATCTATGCTATGTTGGAACACACAGATAGAATTGTTCTGTATGAATTGTATATAAACTTGCCCCAAACTACTATGTTTTCTTGTCCGAAATGAGCATATCTGTAGACATGTAGACATAAAGAATTCACTGTTTGCAGTCTTGATATATAGCCAATTCCTGTATGTTAAATTGTCTTAGTTGCCTCTCTAAGAGCTTAAGTTGTTAGCAAGGGACATTTTTATTTTATTACTTACATTCTACAACCTGGTCCTTCGTTTTGTTGGTTTTGATTTTCGTTTTACCAATTTAGGAATTTTTTGGGCTTTTTCCAATTTTGTCCCGTAGGCCAAAATTAACTACAGACGCTAGCTGAAATATACAAAAACTAATTATGTATATTTCTAATCAAAGTACCCAAAACCGGTTGACCAGATCGGGTACGGATCCCACACCCACACCCATGTCATGTCGACACGGTGCGGCACCAAAAGTGAAGAGTCCGAGCAACTTAATTTTTACTTAATACACAAAGCCTATACATTTGCTGGCTATTTTGTAAATTGGATCACCGAAAGACATTTGACTGTAATTATCTCTTGTTTTTTATTGCTGATGGTGATAATATTAGACATGTGTCTAACTGAAGCGGCATAAATAGTGAGGATTCACATAGCTGATTCCAACTAGCTTGGGTTTAAGGCATAGTTGTTATTGTTGGTGGCGGTACCTTGATTGTTGAACTAAGTTGCTCTTCATACTCTAGTGCCATGTTGAAATATGTTAACAGTTTTATCTAAAATGAAGTGTTTAAACTGCCGGAGGGGTATAATTTAATTATACTACAAATAATATATGTGAGATATGAGAGAAGATTTAGACCAAATGCACGAGGAGAGTGTCTTACACGTAGGGTTTATATAAACATGTACAAGGTATTCTGCAAGACTATAGTCCAAGTTAGCACACCTCTAATCTTCCATGTGCCTGTTATTTCTGATACCTTCTGTCAAGTTAGTGCCAAGCTTGTTACATATGAAACTAGTTCAGGGATGAGCAAGAGGTTTGATCACGATTTCTGGTAAGAGTGATTCTATATGATAAATCTCTTAAATATAGATTTCTAGTCAGTAGAATATAGAGAGGATTTCTAGTTTCAGAGAGACTGTTATTAGAATGGAAAAGTCCTAAATGTACCAAATGGATACTGAGAATCAACATAGCCAACCCCGACTAGTTTGGAATTGAAGCATATAGTTCTTATTGAGTTGTTTTGTTGTAGTGAACTTCTGTCGCTTTCAGCTATCCTTGAAATCCCTTGTATAGACTATGATCTCTGAATTGTTCTCCGCAAAAATGTATTTAATTATTAAAGAACTTGATTGGTTGTGTTGCTTGAGTACACCTTTCTATCCTACATTAGTGGAATTTTTTCTTTTAGCTTCTTTTCGTAGAATTCCTAACCTTTTATGTATTTCCAAAGCTTCCTAGGAATTGGATGCACTTGCATTTCTTGCGTGCAATTGGAATTGCCATGTCCATGAGAGCAGGAATTGCTGCAGATTCTGCAGCAGCTTTACTTTTCCGAGTACTTTCTCAACCTGCTTTGCTTTTCCCCCCTTTGAGGCAAATTGAAGAAATTGAAATTCTGGGTGGCGACACTTCATGTAATAAAAAGCAGGTACATCCGTCAGTTATGATTGTTGAGTTTATCTATGTGCTAGTTCTTTCTGTGGATTTCTTCTTTTATTTGGATATATATGTTCGGCGTATGTGATTACCATTGTTATTATTCTTCAGAGAGAAGTGACTGCTGCAGAAGCCACTGCCCAAGGGATTGCATCAATGCTTTGTGCTCATGGTCCGGAGGTTGAATGGAGAATATGTACCATCTGGGAAGCTGCTTATGGATTGATTCCTTTAAGTTCATCTGCAGTTGATCTACCTGAGATTGTAGTTGCCACCCCTTTACAACCACCCATTTTGTCATGGAACCTGTATATACCCCTTCTTAAGGTTCTTGAGTATCTTCCTCGTGGGAGTCCATCTGAAACTTGTCTTATGAAAATATTTGTTGCAACAGTCGAAGCAATTCTTCAGAGAACGTTCCCGCCTGATTCCTCTAGAGAAGAAACCAGAAAAACCAGATATATTTTTGGCTCTGCCTTGAAAAATCTTGCTGTGGCAGAACTGCGAACCATGGTTCATTCATTGTTCTTGGAGTCATGTGCCTCTGTTGAGCTTGCATCTCGACTGCTTTTTGTTATCTTAACAGTATGTGTCAGTCATGAAGCAAAACCAAATGGGAATAAAAGGCCTAAAGGTGAAGATACTCACTCACCTAGTGAAATCGGGGTAGACACTCAGGCAACCATTGGAAAACAAAGACCAATAGGGAGTAAGAAAGTGAAAAAACAAGGGCCTGTTGCAGCATTTGATTCTTATGTCCTTGCTTCTGTCTGTGGACTTTCTTGCGAGCTTCAGCTCTTCAGTATGATTTCAAGAGTGCCTAATTATCCAGATCCAAAAATCATCATGGATGAAGCCAAGCCTGCAAGTGATTCATCTACTGAGCTACGAAATGGGATTCATTCTGCCGTCTCTCATACTCGGAGGATGTTGGAAATTTTAGAGGCACTTTTTTCTCTTAAACCATCTTCTGTTGGAACCTCATGGAGCTTCAGCTCAAATGAGATAGTTGCTGCAGCTATGGTAGCTGCTCATATTTCTGATCTGTTTAAACGCTCCAAGGCTTGCATGCACTCTCTTTCTTCTTTGATACGGTGCAAGTGGGATAATGAAATTCATTCCAGGGCATCGTCAATTTATAACCTAATTGATATTCATAGCAAAACTGTTGCATCAATTGTCAACAAGGCTGAACCATTGGAAGCTTATCTAATACATGTACCACTACTCAAGGAGCGACCTAGATGCTTGAATGGGAAAAAGCATTATAAATACACAAGTCGTAATTGCTTAACATCAGAACAGCCATCAGGGCCTCTGTGTAGAGACTCCTATGATTGTAGAAGTTCACTTGTGTGTGAGAAAGCTTCAGACTCAAGTTCACACTCTAGTGAGATTGCTGGGTACACCATCAGCAAAGTGTTTGCAAATTTCTCCTTGGATGCTACAGACTTGGCCAATTTTCTTACAAAGGACAGGCATTTTGGATTTAATTGCAATGCACAAGATCTTTTAAAATCAGTGCTTGCAGAGAAACAAGAATTGTGTTTTTCTGTTGTCTCATTGCTCTGGCACAAGTTGATTGCATCACCTGAAACACAACCCATTGCAGAAAGCACTTCCGCCCAGCAAGGATGGAGACAGGTACCTTGTTATTTCTTCATGTTAATCGCTGTTAATGAATTAATATTTCCTGTGGCATTTGTCTGGTAAGAAACAAGATTTCATCCTCAAATAAGAAGCAACATCCCTGATAACATATGCTATGTGCAATGCCAATGCCATAGCTTGGTATTTTCCGCAAGTGTTCCTGCTTGGAGCTTCGCTCAAAAGGTGGTTGGTCATTGGTTTTGGCGCCAAAGATGTGAAAACCATTTTTCATGTAGAATAAAAATCCCTCAAAACAACATTATTTGGTCACTCGCCTAATTTACCTCCTGAAACTTTTTTTAAAAAGAAAAATAACAGACGTTACCTCCCTCAAAACATGTTAAGCTCATGCCAAAGGAGACGGGAGAATGATATGGCCTTTACTTGTTTGATCATAAGTAGCAGCAATCTCTTCTTCTATATAGGTTTCTCTGTTAATATGAATTAGTTATCTCAAGCCATGCACTCGGCCACTGCAACATAGGGGTTCATATGAACCCAATAACTTTTGTATAGACCCTATATTTGTATTAGAAAACCCAGTATGTGGATAGTTCAGTTGTAAAGAAGAGACAATCAAAGCTCTCTGATTTCCAAGATGTGGGTTCTAGGAACCCACTTGTGTTAGTTCTTTTTCTCTTTTAGTTATATTCCTGATTCTCTTTTTAAAAGAATCATGAACCCGCATCAGTTTTTTCCTTTTTGCTATATGCAAATTTCTTTTTAAAACTTTTTAAAAACAAAACATAAGATTAACAAATGAAAAAAGCAAAAAGCACTTCCTCTCTAAAACGAAAGGAGAACATTGTTTCTTCCTCTTTTACACAAACGCAGACCCAAAATTAGATTTTCAATGAAAAGTTACGGTTCATACTTAAAATATATATTGAACATTGGTACTTGTACCTCAGTTTGGTACTAGCTTGAGGTCGGTGTCCCAAATTCAAAACCCATAAACCTCAGATCCTGACTCCGTCTCCGCATGCACCCCATCCACAAAAACCATTTACGCCCAAAATAGCAGTAACTACCAACAACCTTAATTAGAACTGTATAGGCGGCATAATAAGCAAATCATTGTACTGTTTGCATGTAGGAGGTGAAAATGTTATGATGGCAGAAACTGAGTTTGTTAGATTGGGAGCCAAAATGAGAAAATGTTGCTTTTTACGATTATTATGCAGTGGTTTTGTGTGATAGCATGAAGAATATCCATAATTAAGTTAGAGCACATGTTGCTTTTGCATTATATATCTGCATACACAAGATACTTAGTAGCTTTTTATATGGTGCTAACAGTCTTCCATAACTACAGGTGGTTGATGCACTATGCAATGTTGTATCAGCGGCACCTGGAAAAGCTGCAACAGCCATTGTTCTTCAGGTCCAGATTTCGCTTTAACTGTATTTGCTCATTATAGATCATGATCATTTTTGTTAGGCTGCATCTAGTATGCATAGTTCATATTTATTTGGATCCAAATGACTTAACAGATACACCTGCTATTTCAAATAATTACATTCTTTTCTAGGGAAAAGAAACAAGTCTGTCCTTGTCCTATCCGGAGAAATTTTGCCCTCCAATGAACATTTGGTCTAATATTACTGATGCATTAGGATAAAAAGTCCTTTTTTTCCTCAACTCCTAACAAAACGCCAAGGGTAATTTTAAACTAAAGTCGAAAGACAAGGGGTAAGCTTGAACCTTTTTTCACAAATAATTTGGACACATGGAGTCCACCTATTTCATGTTGGAGTTCCGTTAATTAAAAGAAAAAATATAGGATGATTTGCTTATGGCAAGGGTATTAATAACGGACCCAAAGTGTATGGAGAAAAAAATGAGCAATTCCGAATAGTTTAGGGGCAATTTCTGGAAGTTTTCCCTTCTCTGTCATATTTTTGGCGTTATCACATGGCAAATACATTTATGTTTATGGTACAGTACCTTTCCGGGTCCAGAGTTTCTTAGACTTGCATGCATTAATAGTTATCATCGCTTTGCTTCTAGGTGTAAGTAGGTCTTCATCACAATATTTGTTTGGTCACTTTCTTGCCAAACTTTACTTGTCAGGCTGAGAGGGAATTGCAACCATGGATTGCTAAAGATGATGAAGTTGGTCAGCAAATGTGGAGAATTAACCAACGTATAGTAAAATTGATCGCAGAACTGATAAGGAATCATGATATAGCGGAATCTTTGGTAATTCTGGCTAGTAACCCTGACCTCCTTTTACGGGCCACAGATGGGATGCTTGTCGATGGAGAAGCATGCACCTTACCACAGCTAGAGGTAATGACATATTTAGATTTCTGGTTTAGAGGTAACATCTTTAATACTACTTATTTCTCCCCTGATGAATCTATGATTCAGAAAGCTACGACTTCCTTTATTTTCGTGAGTACTTGAATAGATGATTGATTCATCATATTCAATATCTTCTGTAGTTCTGTATTTTCTGATATATTTACATCCTTGCTCTTTAAAAAATATTGAGCAGCTTTTGGAAGTGACAGCTAGAGCAATTCAACCAGTACTTGACTGGGGAGAATCTGGACAATCAGTTGCCGATGGCCTCACAAACCTATTGAAGGTGATACTCTTTGCTAGACTTGGTTCAAATTTGGGATCAGTAAGGGTATGCTTGGTATGAAGGAAGAGCTAGTGGGTATCTTACTTATTTTCTAGTGTTCAGTAAATAAGCAACAAAAATATAGTCCGAAAAGTATTGTTATGTAATCTAGCATAACACTATGGGGAGTGGAATGGTCAAGCGTTGGGGGTTGTGGGTAGGGAAGGGGAGACTATGAACTTGGAATGTCACTTGTGAAACTTGTTTATCTTACTTCCATTAGGGATCACCATAACACCCAAAAATATTTACAAATAAAGAGCATCTAGCATCTCAGCCGTCTTCTATGAAGAGTAGAGCATCTAGACATCAGGAACCAGCAAAACAAAAAAAAACAGCATCTCAAAACTATTTCCAGAGTCCATGAATCAGCATGTGACGGTTCCTAGCCTTCCTGGAGCTGGAAACTAACTCTAGTCTCTATTTCAATTCCTTTTGTATGCGTCACAGCAAACTCAGTATTTACAGTTAATTTCCTAAAAATTTTCCAATTCCTACCTAGCTTGCTAAGTATAGTATATCAAAGCACCATACTTTAGCTGTTACAAACTTACAACTTCCTGCTTAAACTCTCTCTCCGGCGTTTTCTTTTCATCCAGCTCAGGCTTCGTTTAGCAGTTTTCTGTGGTGAAGATTCACCAACTCAAGTAGCCAAAGCAGTATTCACAGTAGTTGTCCATTGACAGTCTGCAAATAGGTGCTGATGAGTCTCAGTTATCCCTCATCACATAAACAACATACATCATCATCAACTGGATGTGTTGTCTGCGCAGCCTTTCTTTGGTTAAAAGTTTGTCATGCTACGCCTACCAAACCATCAGTCTCTGCCTAGCCCACATGATTGAACTCCAAACCAATTCAGCTTCAGACAATCTATTTAGATTACCAAGCATGGCATTGTAACTACTTGACATTGAGTATGAGCCATTAGGAGTTAGTTGGTAAATCCCCCCTTAATATCAGCGCACTATCAACCCTTTAAGAGAATTCAACTTCTTCCTTCTTCCAGTACAAAGTACCAACTGCAATCCTGAGGTGGAGTATGTTCCCAAATATCATCATTTTGACCAACCAAACATGAGGAAATTGGAAAACATCTCCATACCAACACCCCCTTAAGATGAAAAAAGTTTATCTTATATTCTTTAATTTTACTTCGCACTTAATGATAAGATAAACTTAGGTACAACACTAACTAGGTTTACATTGCAGTGTCGTTTGCCTGCCACAGTTCGCTGTGTTTCTCATCCAAGTGCACATGTCCGTGCTCTCAGTACATCAGTTCTTCGTGACATTATGTATGCTGGTTCAGTAAAACCAAGTGCCAAACAAGCAGCAGATGTTAATGCCATCCACAATCCTACTTATCAGTACCTTAGCATAAGCATCATTGACTGGAAAGCGGATATCGAGAAGTGTTTGATGTGTGAAGCTAGTAGCCGGCTTGAAAATGGGATGTCTGCTCAATTTCTTGATACTGCTGCTAGGGAATTAGGCTGTACTATATCAGTCTGAAAACTCACTTTTCTGGGGCATATATTAGGTCTCTCTGTACCATACCATACCTATCTTGTAACACTTTTAGTTAGAAAATATATTTTAGAGTCCTGTGACTGTTGTACAATGGCATGTAGATAGTTCCACTTGTTTTGTTTTTCATTTGGCACAGATTATGTTTGTTGTACTTCCAAATACAAACATGATTGTGGAAATAAGTAGATGTAGTTTAATATTTTGAGTGACCTACTAAAGGCTGGTTCAGCTTTAGAACTGAATTTTTCCTATCATGTAATAACCTTCTTACTTTGTATTGTACATTCAGCGGATAAAAAATCATCTATTCAGTTTTGTTTTCCTCTCATTTCCTTGTTGATCTAAGCGGGCCACAGTTGGAACGGGTTGTCCCTTCAACCAAAAAATAAACAATATTATTCTCTTAAAAAGAGTATTGAACGTTGACGTCTATGAACACGACATTAATTCATACAAAAATTTATTTACAAATCACACGCTTCGGTGAATATTTATAAAAACACATTTATGAATCACACTTTGGTGAATATTTATAAAAATACGTAATAGTCAATGTAAGATTTAACGGATAAATGTTGATCATTTCACCATTTCTTCCACAAAACTAGCTGATAAAGATTTTCGGCAACACCAGGCAACCTAAATAGTCAACAAATTACTAAATGTTACGGGACACATTAATTTAAGTTTTACGACTCCGCCTCTTTCTCTTCCACCATCGATCACATTTGAATCAACATGTGATATTGTTTTCTTAAGAAGTTCATCTTCATCTATAGTTCACCATGCAAGATGATATTGCAAAAGACTTGATTTTTTATTTTTTAAATATTTATAAATAAAATCTTGACAAATAAAACACTAATAAAAATATTTTAAAATTAATAGCCACAAGCTGGCCTCTAAAGTTTGGGCTGGACCTACGAGGCCGACGGGCCAAATAGAGGCAGACTAAAAAAATTAAGCCCAATTCCACTTATTTCAAAAATTAGGTTGGGCTTCTCGCAGACCAAACCCATTTTTTTTGTTATGATGATAACATGAAATGAGCTTAAATAGAGTAGTGACGACTTAATGATGATAACATGAGATGAGCTTAGCGACTGACTTTAATGCATTTGGGGCACTAACTTTTGTGGACTCTTTAAAAAGTGCTGCTTTGCTTATACTTAAGAAATACAATCTTGGAGGATTGAATACACACTTAACAAAGATTATGAAAAAACATTTTTCTTCCAACCAAACACACCTTTAATGTCGACCAATCGTTCCTTGAGAGAGAAAAATGCACCTCATCACTCACTATAAATTATTGATCAAATAGGAAAGGAGAATGAAAGAAACCAAGCTCTATACCCAAGTCTCAATCTTTACTTACTAATGTTATATTATCAAAAAGATGAATTATAAGATTTAAGAAAAATCTAATTCGATCGAAGGAGCTGTGTATGTAGAGTCAGCTGACTATAAAAGGTTCTGTTTTTTTTGCTATCTTTTCTGTTTCAGCTTCAATGCTAGAAAATCTTACACCTTATCATCGGCTTGTGACGAATCTGATCCATGCTTGATTGAATGGCTACGACGCTCTTTCCCACCAGGTTTAGACGAGGCATTTCCATACCAGATCATTCCGCAAACTGCTATGAGCATGCCAACTACCACTTGTATGTTGAGACCTTCTTTCCCAAAGAACAAGAATCCCAGTATCAAAACGAGTATTGTTTTCATATGACCGATAACTTGGAATGAAACAGCAGTGAATCTTCCAATGCATATGAACTGGCTGAGATTGGTGCCTATTGCTATAGTGCATGAAAGAATGATGAATGCCTGCAGAGAAAGAGTTAATAGTGTAAGGTACTATGTATAGAACAAAAGGTGCATGGATTCAAAAGTCAAAACCCATACAGACAGAATATTGTTCATAACTGAGTATTTCCTCCGGTGGTCTAATCTCCACTAAACTTTCTTTGCGAACCCCAGGCACAAAGTTTTCTATTCAAACGAGGTCCATAAAAACAGTGATGCAAAATAGGCTGGGGAAATAAGATATTTTTTTAAATTGATGGCAAAAATTAACTTATACAATGTGATCACATGACACAGGTTTCAAAAATACATTGGTCAGCACTAAATCCTACTCTCTTGAAAATAACAGTGTTGCATGAGATGAACATTGGTCTGAATGTTCTATATCAGCTTTTTATTTAGCAGTAGCAACATCTGGAACCTATATGTACAACTTTTTTGGTGGGTCAAAATAAGCAAGCCCATATAACAATTAGCATTTGACAGGTGCATCTTAAAGTCGTAATTCATCAAAATATTGCAGATTCACAACTTTTTGAAAGTGAAATAATATAAACATACATCAAAGTATCAGACAAAAGATATACCTAAGACAGTTCAAGCTTGCAACTTGCAAACATAAGAATGACTTTTCACTACCATTTTTCATGAAGAATTAACAAATCAAACAACAATTCAAGAGTGAGGTACTAACTGATGATGAAAATGTGAAGTCAAAGTGATCAATCCTCTTGTTGGTCAACCAATAATCCACAAGCGGACCTAATAGCAGCAGACTTCCAGCCTGAACTGGTGCAGTATGTCCCAGCAAATTGAAAGAACTAAGGGAGTATTTCCTTTGAAGGTAATGAACATACTGCATAGACAAAACCAAGTGCAGATATCAGTTTTTGACCAAGTGCAATTACATTCAAAGAGGAGCTTCAGAAAACTAGAAGACTAAAAAATAGGAGTAAAATATTATTTTTTTCAAATCCAAGTCAAGCATAGAAGTGACCTGTTGTACAGAATTTTCCAAAAAACAAGTTTTCAATTTCTAGATGAGGCTTAGGTCTTGTTGTTTCCTAACAAACTTTGCATTATCTATAAAACGTTTCATTTTACTTGTCCAAAAAAATTGACTAAGATAGAGTGTGATTTCCCATATAGAACTCTATATTACTATTACAACTCTGTGTTGCTAATACAACCTTTGGCTTTCTATATAAAACTCATCAGACGCAATACCTGCATATCTAGCAGGACAGCAAGAGCCCACTTATGTTCTATAGGGTATATACTGTTAAATAAAATGTGCACAGAAGCAATACCTCGATAAGAGCAGCAAAGCACAAAAATGCCTTTAATGTAGGGAGGTTTATGTTTAAACATAAACAAAATTCAAAAATTGCATAAAAACAAAGTTAGGAATTCTTACAAAACCTTTAGTTTTTCTAAAACTAAAAAGTTTACAAGTATACTATTTAATATAACTAATGTTGAATTATTAGAATCCTTGCATAACTACTTTTCACGATTGTTGTCTCCAACTTAAGTGGCATGCAACTCAACCAATCCACTAACTCGCCTGCTACAACCACAAATAAAGTTTCCAAGTAAACTGTGCTCGCACTAAGACAAGAATAGATGGGCTCACGCCTAGTACAATAACTGGATTTGAATCATAGAATCTCCAAACTGTTACTCTAACAGAGTACCTAAAACACTCAACTGGACCCTTGTGCTATAATACCTGGATTACTAGTCCGGTAATCAAATTGCACCTTATTGATGGTGCATCTATTCCCTCGGTGTAATGGTGTGTTATTCAACTGATCAAATCAAGCTTTCCAAGATGGCATAAGTTAATAAATTGCCAAGACAACTTACATACTGTTGTAGAGCAGTGCTCCATACAGCTACAAAGGCAGCAATGAAGCCTTTGGTATTAACACTCACGTCCGTAACTGTGCATACAGCAACCCCTAGGAGTACCACAACAATGCTCAGCTTTGTATCCCTTGAATAGCGGATCTTGTCAAAGGAAACTTCTAGTAAGCAGGAGACAGGGATCATACTCAACTTTGCAATCTGAGATGATAATGGAGATTAGTATTTGAAGTTCTCAACAGAATCAGAAGAGCAGGATGAATATGATGCGCGGTAGAATTACCTGGTAGAATCCCACCGAGTTCCACATCAAACTGATGTTCATCCCAACAATAGAGAAGTTTGCACACAGTACAAATTTTAGAAGATCTAGAAGGGGTAAATGAGAAGCTTGGATGATCCCGAGCCACCTTAGAACAATCGTCATCAAAGTTGTTGTAACAAAATGCATCCCCGTTAATGTTGTTGCTGCAAAGATTGTTGTAATCAAAAGCTAGAACAATCATATAACAGAAAGACTGAAAAAAGTGTATAGTAATGTCAAATCTTCATTGTCCAACAAGCAAAAAAAAAAACATTTTAGGTTTAACATGAAAATGCCGGTGCTGTAAACTTGCTTAAGTTCAAGTTTGTCTTAGAGTCTCTTTTCAATGTGACAAGTATTAAATTCATATCCGCTAAGTAATTTTTGTACTTCCTGTAAATTGTGAGATTCAGTTCAAAGAAGCATGCGTTTCTCTTGGTGCTAAATGTCCCATCAGACTCATTTTTTTTATTTTTTTTCCTTCTTAAAAAAGCAATGCATATAGCTATAACATTGTAGATTATAGAGTTCAGAATAGTATATTTCGTGATATTATATCCAGATTCCTTTTAATTGAAATTAATGGATACAACCAATGTAGCTGGAATCTTAATACAATGGAATGCTGTTCTGAGAAAGTGATGGAATATCGCGGAGAAATTTACCAAAGAAAAACCCGTAGTTAGCCATTAAGGCTTTGTTAACAATAATGATTCCAACCGAAGTGACCACATTGAACATCCATGCAGCCACATCACCTGCAGCCTTCTTATTAGCCTTGCTTGAAGGAGCCATTTGCCTTTATTTTTTGCTGCCAGAAACAAGTTTTACCCTCCAAGCAGCAAATAGAAGCATTCACACTTCTACATCAAAATTTCCAATCTTTTATTTGCTCTTCCCACCTAAGATACGTAGAAGAAAACATTATGATCCACAACAGACAGATCAAGCAAACAAACAATTCCCTTCTACAACCCAATCGCATAAGTAAGACAATGAAGTTAATAATACATTTCCATAATTGCAATGGTCTAATAAGATCTAAAAGTAAGGGAAAAGCGAATACAACAAGCAAAGAAAGAAACAATTCACCATATGATCAAAGTATAACACAAACTTTTAGTGGAACTCCACCACAACTTACCATAATCAAAACTCCTCTTTCCCCTTCTTTTCTTCAACAAGTTTTTATTTTTCTAGTCGAAAATCAGTATCAGCTAGTAAAAATCACAAATTGCATAAAAAGATCAAAGAAATCTCAAGGATGCAACCCAAATGAACTAAATTAACTCTATCACTCATGAATACAACAAGCACCTATGAGCATGGCCTAATGGTCAATGAAATGAGTCCAGCAAAGACCAAAACACTGGGTGATCTCTTCCCATTCGGTAGACAAAGTTACCTGCCGGACACCACAGTTATCAAGAAAACTAAAACTCAATCCCAAACTAGTTAGATTTAACTATATGAATCCTCATTATCCATTTCAACCTGTATAATCCAATAACACATTGAAAAATAGATTAAAAATCACATAAATCACTAGAATCGCAGCATTTGCATCAATCACAGATGCAGATCCACACTTTGCTTCAAAATTTAACAAAACTTTACGCAACACTATTCCCAGATCTAAATACCCAAAAACCTAAATTGCAATCAGTGAATCAAAATTCTCATAAATCATCCAACAGATCTACATTTGCAATAACAACACATCCAATTGTCAAAGAAAAAAAAAGTGAATAATTGAACTCACCAGTTGAGAAGTAAGGAGAAATGGAAGTGACCCGTTTTAGATGCAGATCTTAACGTGCGAACTGGGTCTCTACTATACGTATATATGTATATATATATATAACCAAATTGAACAAACTTTGGAGTGTATTTGTGTGAATGTAAGCAAAAAAAATGGAGGAATTGGGGAAGAAAGAAGGAGTTTTGATTGATTTGTGAGGTAGAATTGATATTTTTTTTTGAGAAATAAGAAGTGAAAGAAGTTGAAGAAAACACACACAACTGTATCAAGTGTATGACATGTTGTGTTTACATGTATCAAAGATGATGGAGAGAGTGGTGGGTGGTAGGGGTATAGTGGGGGAGTTGAGGAATGTACAATTTTCCAACTTGGTCCATGTGCTTCATATTGTGTTTTTTTTTTGGCTCGGATGGTAAAGATTTTTCACGTTTAATTGGATAATTGATCGGTTATCGATGAAGTATGGAACAGATTGTGAGTTTGATTAACCAAGAAAGTAAAAAGGAAAATTAACTCAGTTAAACGAGTTGGGTCGATTCAGAATCAGAGTAGATCGAATTGATTTTCGATCGACTTGGATAAGCCAAAGTAAAGGTTGTTGGGTGTTGTGTTGGATTGAACTCGTATGGTTCAAGTTTTCAAATTTCGAGATTGATTGTTATCGATAATGTCGTGTGAATTATTAATTGGGTGTATTAGCTCAACTCTGCCTACACAAGTCAGTTTAAAATCTTCTAAATTCAGATCGATCGAAATTCCCCCCCCCCACCCCCCACCCCCTAAAAAAAACGTCTCTTCAAAGTGAATTCTCTCTATATACATCTATATAATTTAATTAACTCCAGTCGAGTCCTATGAAATTCTAAAATAACGTGTTACAAAACCATCTACAAAGCAATTGATATTGATACACTTGTGTCATATAAAAAGCGCTACAAGGTTCATGTACCATTGCTGTGATGATATAACAAAATAAAAGTTCCCCCTATTCCGCATAATAAAGCAAAGCCCCCACCCCGCCACCCTCCGTGATTGATTTTATCTTTTTCGAATTGGCTCGCCCCTCGACGAGTTTAGGATAAATGCTTACTAATATATATTTGTATTTATATCTAAAATAAATACATTACTTAATTATGATTAATAGCATATTTGTTCAAACTCTGCTCATTTTAAGAAGTGTTTTTGAAAATTAATTTTATAATATTTGTTTGAAAGAACAATTTACTAAGTATTTTTGTCGGTATTATGTCACAATGCGTGTTTAGTCACGGTTCTAAAAGTATTTAGAGGAACAATTTCTTAAAAACGAGCTTTGCTATTATTTTAAAAAACACCTTTTTTCGATGTTGATCATAAATTTTAAATTAAATTCTGAAAAATTATCTTCAAATATTTAATTGACCATAAATTCTACATCAGATTTTATAGACAAATTTCATCTCTGAGAGAAATTTCACCTTCTCTCAAAATATTCTATTTTATTTTTTAAAAATAAATATTATATTTATTAATTTGATATAATATTTGATACAAAGCAAACTTTAATCAAAACGAGAAAGGAAAGGAATTGAAATTAGTTGGATCAAACTCACACGTATTATATGAGAAACTCCATTAATCATTAGGTTCATTTTTCCCTTCTTATTATTGTTTGAGATGAGATATGTGTCGATTTTAATAACTTTGTATAATAATATTTCTTGAATGACAATATTGAATAAATAAAATATCTTATTTAAAGTATTTTAGTTTCTTCATATGAATTTAAATATTGGGTTCTAGGCTTTGAATTGGCTCAAAGTTTTTAATTAAAAATTTATACATCAGATAATAATAGATGATGAACGAATTAATAAATTTATGTTCGATGTTATATTTGAGTATTTTTCTTGAAAACAAATCAAATTTCGGAAAAAGAAAAGTTGTTCACTCTGTTGTTGTTAGAAAATGAATGGAAGAAATTAGATTTTTTTTAGAAGTTGTAAGACTAGATATATAAGAGTTGTTAAAGGAGTGATTTCCTCCTTAAATATTTAAGCATTTTAGTTACAATCCCTTATTAAACATGTATATTATTTTGTTAATTCTCGAGATACATGTATCCAACTAATGAAATGTGATATAAGAAGTAATTTTTGAGACTATCGTAAATATTTGCAATTAAAACCTAAACTAGTGAAATTCATATTGTTTGTCAAAAAAAAAAAAATTAGACTCAAACCCGCAACAATTGAACAAACTTTGAACCTCTTAGCCACTAAATCAAGCTATATATATATATATATATATATATATATATATATATATATATATATATATATATATATATATATATATATATATATATATATATGTATGTATATATATATATATTAAATTCTAAATTTGATCTTATGTATAATATAATTTCCTCGTGAAAAAGATTTGAATAAACTCCTAAATTTTACGTAGCTCCATCCCTAACTCATGTCACCAAGATCTAGCTTTATATAATCTTGTACTCATGTTTTTTGATATGCATTATTCAACATATGACACTTTAATTTTGAAAAATATAAATTCATTTAACTTGATAACTTTAATAACGTACTATTCACACTCAAGGGTAGCTACAAAATAAACTAGTACATTTTAAGTATTTTATTGTTTGATATAAATGGTATACTTGGATATAACATATGATAGATAACATATATATATATATATATTTATTTAAATCATCGAGTAAATATGTTATAGATATAACACATGTAAAATAGATTATTACAGACATTCCACAATTGTTTAATAATGGTAAATTGTTAAATAGACAATTAAAATCAAAATAAAGAAAAAAAATGTGAATTATCATAAATTAATTGAGTTTATGGGCAACAACATATTCTATACCCTTACCTCTCAATTGAACTCAAATAGCAAGCATCAAACCAAACTTAATTAAATGAATCAAATGATTGACTTTATGATTAATTAAGAATTTTTTAAAAACAAACAATCATCCCTAATCACTTGCCTAAACTATAGGAATCCACCCAATTACATTATTAGTAATCTACCCAATAGATTTGGGTACTTTAATTGAGAATCCGCTCAAAGCTAGTAATTAAATTGTAAGAGAATTTTCAATTTTACTATCATAAATATCGAATTAAAATGGTAATGTTTGATATTATGGATAAATGATACAATAATAACGGATGAGATATTACACAATTTGAAAATTACAATTTTGATGTATATATTTATAATTTTCAACAGCTCAATTTGAATCTCCTAAATAGAAATCAATCAAGATTACCATCAAATGCAGATTTCAGATAATTATGATCGTTTTCATATCAATTAATATAAATTTTTCTCGTTCAAAGACGTTAAAAAAATAATAATTTAATCTTGTAATCTATTTTTGAATTAGAGATATATATGACTCTAAAAATGGAGATCAAGCGATTTGTTCTTTTATATTAAATCTCTAATACAACTTTCTAACATAGCATATTACAAAAAAGAAAGTATATTGATAAATTTGATAAATATAAAAAAACATGTTAAATATGATAATTAATCTCCAAAATCTTGCTATTTATGTTTTTTTTTTCTAAAAAAATTATTAATTTAAAATTGAACTTTATATTGCTTATACAAATTTGAAAAAAAAACTAATGCAAACTTTTTTAGTAAAATTTGAAATTATGTAATCTTCCAAACTTTTCATAATCCACGCCGACTACTATTTTCACACCTCAAATTGCTTACAAATACAATTTCATACCAACCTCTGCCGTAAAATTCGTCGAAATCTACCCAAAATTCGCCGGAGATTCTTTTGGGTTATCGAAACCGATTGAAGAAGATAAGGTTAAGGGATTAGGAGGAGGCGATTGAAGATGGGGAAGAAAAGGAAGTCTCTAGCATCGAGCCTTGATGAGGTGGATCGAACCATGTATTCGACTTTTTGTAGCGCTGCTAATTCCCTTTCTCAGCTTTATACTCAGGCTATGAACCAACAGAAACTTTCCTTCCTCTCCGGTGAACGCCATGGAATGGTAATTTTTTAGTTTTTTAATTTTTCGTTTTTGATATGTTGTAAAAAATTGTTCTTTGTTGGTTGTATAGTTTTATGTTTGATTTTCGGTATCTGGGTATTGTTTTTTTTGTTGTTGTTTAGTTTGGAATTTGAACTGAGGTTTGGGAAGTATAGTTTGTATGGATAAGGTATGAGGGTCGTTGTAGGATGAAATGCACTAGAAAAGTAGGGATTAATATGTGTATTTCTACAGTAAATACCGACTAGTTTGGTATCCGGTACCGTAAACTAATTTCATGGGATACGTGACACCTGCTACCAACTCTATCCACCAAGGCAAGGATAGACGGGAAGAATTACCTAGTGTTTTTGTTTCCGTTGATTTTTGAATTTGAGACTTCATGACTCTCAATAACTTTATTGACTACTAGGCCACACACTTGGGTGCAGTTTGGATTGAGTTATAGTTTTTTTTTTTTATATATATTTTTAACTTTTGAGGATTGGGTCATTGTCGATTCACTTCCAAGGAATAGTCTTTTTTCCACTTTGTGTAGTTTTGAAATGCTTAACTCTGTCTATGTGAGTTTTGTCAAGTACAGTAGGTCCAAAGTAAAGGAGGAGAGTTGTGTTACTATGAAAAATAAGTAACTATGAGGATTATAGTCAATACATCTAGTTTGCTCTGAGGCATTGGTGTTTTTTCCTCCAAGAATTGAGTCATAGTTGATTGATTATTGTATGGATTTGGAGCTTTGCATTCTTTTTTCTTTTGATTTTTGGTGAACCCTACCCCAAAATCTTCTAGGAGGAACCAAGTAGTGATTTTCCAATTTGTTCCCTTGGTGACTCGAACCATCAACCTTATTCTGCATTTACATTCCTACATGGTGAAGCATGGGGTTTAGCAAGTTATTGATTAATTTAAGAATGATTTTAGGTGCTTATGCCATTAACAAGTCAATAATTGAGTATTACTGTACAGTGTGCACACAAGTTAGCTAAAATAATTCAAACTATTAATGTGTGCTCAAACAGCTAGAACACCACCATCATAAAAGAGAGGACGAAAGAAGTAGGATCCAAGTTGCATTCTACGCTAAAGTTCAAACCGTACGCTTCAAGTCATTAACATAAGAAGTAAGGAATTCTTATACAGTTAGCTGCCAAAATTCAGTTTTGATATTCTTATGAAAGGATAAAATATGTTCTACAGTATGTAGGAATCATATTGGACACAGTGAGTTCGCCTCCCCAAAAATAGTTACAGTTTGAAATTAATTTTCTGCTTTTTTTTTTCTTTTCAACTATAGTTTTCATAACTTTATATGAATAAATCTGCTTCTATTTTCTAAAAAAGAATGTATAGATTTGGACAAAAAAAGTAAAGTAAAGCAGGGATTGTGTGTCTTGGCATTGTGCTATTATAAATGCGCTTTGCTCAAAAGTGTTCTCTGCAAAATTGTTTTTTTTGGGGAAGATGGGCAGTTTTGTTTCATCTGTTCACTGGAAATTTTCAACAATCATTTTCCCCACATTTTTGTTTTCAATTACCATTTTTTTCTCAAAAAAATAGTAGGATTCATATTGGGAAGTGGAACAGAGATTTAGTTTTGGGGAGAGGTGTGGAAGAACAATTCTAGAATAAGCGTTCCCACAGAACTTCAAGAAGTGATTAGCAGGATGCTATGGCGAGATGGCCTTATCCAAGGCTACTGGTCATTGGAGGAAATTGAGGAATTTCTTCGCAGGTGTATGAGTGGCCTGCAGGAGGTTTGCTATGATGGGGATAGAGAGGAAGAAGAGCTTTATTTTGATTGTTTGTGGTGTAAAATGCAATATTAGCAGCATATAATTCAAGGAAAAGAAGATTGCAGTGAATAAGTATAGCTTGTGTATAGAATTGGAGAGAACACATACCATAATCTGATGCATTGCATAGTCACTCCCAGTGTCATCAAAGGTAAAAAGCGCAAAAAAGCTCTAAGGTTCAGTGGGGCTTTAAGCGAAAACCGCAAATAAAGCATGAGCTTTAATGGAAAAAACGTAAAGGGAGAACAAAAATATAAATATATATGTTTAGTCCAAAACTAATAATTAAAACATGAATGACAAATATATGATCAAAGAAATTGAAAAAATTATGATAATGTAAAATATCAATTTGTTAGTGTCGCTTCTTCAACAGAGGCTCATTGGCAAGGATAAGGCTTAAGCATGCCTTTGACATTCAGCACGGAGAATAAGGCTATCCGAAGAAGAATGCCATCTTCTTTTTTCTTTGACAATTGGAATTTAGAGGTTCAGGAGATTATTGCATAATAGAGAGAGCATTCCCCATGTGTAAATGTTTTTTATCTTGATTGGCAAGTGTGGTTGAGCCATCAATCCCTTTGTAAGTACCTTTCGATGCTGAATTGGCATGTAATCAGTGAAACAATTGTGACTGTTAAGAAGAAACAGAAGGTCTATGGATCTTGATTGGACTGTGCACATGTGAATTATTTCTTGATACTTAATATGTAGTTATGGTTACACTAGCTTGTGCCTGCAAGTATTTGGTTTGTAAGCATAGACTTTAGGCTTCTAGATTTCTTGGAAGACTTCCATTCCATTTCAATTTTTTTTTCCTAGGAAGACATGATGTGATATTTAATGTTAAATTATTCTACTTCTGTTTGTCAGGATTCTATTTTTTGATGAATCCTTGCATATTGTCCTTTTGATGGTGTTTCATGATAACTAATCTCACTTTGTTTCAATAGGAAAAACTGTATCAATGGATCTTGAGGCAACAAGAGGGTGGATCCAGAGTAACAACTGTTGACATAATGAACTACCTTCAGGTTGATTTTCTATTATCCTGATAATGTAGCCACCTTTTTTCATGGTTGATATGTTTGATTTTCCTTTCGTGTTGATACTATGGAGCTTCGACTTCTTAGCATAGAGCACAGACGAGTTGCTTATCTCCTTAAAAGATCAATAGACTCTTGAAAGCTTGATCTAGATTTTTTCCAGTCCACGAACTACCTCATGATCCCTTTCCCACCAAATAAAGGGAAAAGGAATCATGGAGTCTCAATTCGGTATCTCTTTTTCGGCCAATTGGAAAATTGGCACTGTCACAAACTCTCAAACTTTATTTTGTATGTTAATTAATATTTTCATCTTGAAATCCCAGAAACAATAATCAGTAGTATGTTCGTTTGGTTTGAGGAGTTGTAATCTCAATTTTTACTATTATGGAGAATGTCCAAATTTGACTTTTTATTTTTTTTTGGGAAGATTTAAAGAATGAATATTTGGAATTGGCGAATGGATTCAAATTTATTAAAGAAGTACAGGGTATTAAAGAGCATGAGATTTTAGGTATTAGCCAGATTCCTTTTACCCAAAGATTCTCTGGATCTGGTCATCCAGAATCAGTGCAGCAGCTACAGATACAGTTGAAACTTTTTGAGTTTTCTTGCAAATGCCTAATTACTTCTAGGAGAGAGTGAGAAACAAATGGCTCCTCTGTAGTTTCCTGTGTGCAATCATTTGAGGTAGAAACCATTAGAGATTCAAAGAATGATGGCAATATGTTGTTGGAACATTTGGCTTTATTTTTCAGTGAGTGAATGTGTCACACTTCACAAGAACCAAGACATTATGGATGATAATGTGACTGTCTTTCATCGGTGGCTCTAGTGTCTCCGCCAACTTTCAAACTCAAGATTGCAGTCTAGATTGTATCCGTAAAAGGGACTTCTATTTGGATTTACTCGTATCTGTTTTTTTAGGTTTAAGTTTTTCTGCACTGAAACAACAAATTGATCTTGCTCACTGATCAAACAAAAGGAACCCCACCCACCCACCCACCTGGCTCATACTCAATTTGAGAACCACCTATTAATTTTCTTGCCTGGAGTCCTAAACAGACATTTTACTTCTCTGTAATGGTTGAAATAGGTGCTCTTTACGGAACTGTAATTTACTGGGAACCTTTTGCCTTCCCTTTTGAGGTGTAGGACATTTTCAGTGACAACGAGAATTGATGTTTGCTTTTATTTAGTGGATATTCTTTTTAGTTTCTTGCAGGAAGCTTACCGAAGTCTTTCTGGATAATAAGTAGCAGAGACAGATTTTTAGCTTAATCTCGTTAAATTTGTTATGCTTAAAGTCTAGAGAATCACCCTGAGTGGTCCAGTGGTTTGAGCGTGGAACTTCCATGTTGGAGGTCTCAAGTTCGAAACCCCTTGCCAGCGGAAACAAGGGGTTTGCGTTCTGGGTCGAGCTCATCACACCGGGCTAGCCTAGTGAACACCTCTCCTATGTGGTTTGTGAGTATTGCATAGGAGCGGGTTTCCCTTGTCATAAAAAAAAAGGACGTCTTGAGAAATTATCACTCTTTGTCCAAGATAACAGATGTTTTAAAATTAAAATTTCAGTGACAACGCTTTTAGATGGTTCTCTATTACCAACCGCTCTAGGTGTTTCTCAAGCAAAACCATGATTTATGAAGTTAGCACTAAAACGAGTCTGGAACAATGTGGTTGAGAAATGTGAAATGAAGTTAGCAAGATGGAAATCACAATATCTCTCTAGGGGTGGTAGGTTGACCTTGATTAATTCTGGTCTTGATTTTTTCAAGTCCATCGAGCAATTTAATGGACTGGAAAGGGGTCAAGACATTTTGTAGTGGAAAGGCAGTTTTAAGGTGGGTTGTGCATACAACTAGCTGAACCACCCGAAAAAGCTCAAAATCACTAGCCACGGAGAGGAATATGAAAGTGAAAAATCCCACTCAAAGAGTCAAAGTAGCATGTTTTGTCTGTTTTTAGCCAAAGAAGTTGTACTGACTCAAGACAACTTAAAGAGGAGGGGTATACCATTATGTTCTAGATGTTTCTTTTGTGGGGAAACTGCTGAGGTAGTTAACCATCTTTTTCTACTCTGTAAGATCACTGACCAACTATGGAGGTTATTCCTGAGTTTTAAGGGTATGTCATGGACCATGCCTCCCAAGATCACATAAGCAATCTAGAGTTGGGAGGAAGCAGGAAAGTAATCCAAAAACAGAGACAAATGTAGAATTGTTCCAGCTAGTATATGGTGGGCAAAATGGAAGTAAAGGAACTCTACAGCTTTCGATAGTATAGAGAATAGTGCGCAAAAAGATTTTTGAGACTTGTAGTCTTAAAATATGCCTAGAATTTTTGTCTATAAATAATCTATTAAGGGTAAATTTTAAAGATAAATTTGTTTCCAAGTATAAAACTTTTTGGGACAGACAATCAAAGAAAAAGTGCCACATACCACATCCAATGGGCAGTTTGAAATCCTTTTGCCTTATTTAGTTTCTTCCATTGGAGCAATTTGTCCCTGTATATGATATATTACCGCTCTTAGATTTCATTAGCTCCCTCAATATGGCTTAACGACCATTCTTTTGCTTGTGGTTAACTCCTGATTAAATAGGTGTTGTTGTTCTCAGGAGTTAACAATATTTTTGTGTAAGTAATTTGCATCTCGTTGATGCCTTCCTAATACATCTTACTTCATCAAAAAAAGTGCCACATAAGTTGGGCGGAGGGAATATATTGAAATCTCCCCAATGATGATGTGTTTTCAGTTTAAAAGGCATTGATTCTCTGGAATTTGATATTGATTCGTATGCGGGACAATAATTTATACCAAAAGAGATGTGAACGGCGATTAAATTGCTCGCCCATATGGTTAGTTTATTATTTTCTTCCACATTAGGCTTTGGGGGTTTGTGTCTTCAAGAATTTTGTTTAAATCTTGTGTGGATCTTATAACTTTTTTTTTGTGTGAAACTGTTATCTCTCAAAGAGTGCTTTAATTGAGATTAACTGATTACTCTGTTATAAGATTGCAAGAATCATTTTGAGATATTTTATTTTGATTATTTCTGATTTATAGTGCCGATAATGATGATTTTTTCCTCCTCATTATAGTCCTCCTAGAATCCAGGTATCTTCAGAGAAATTGAAAATTATTGGCTTTTTAGCTATACTTGATCTTCCTGTCCTGCACATGTTAATTTTTTTTCCTCCAAGGCTTGACTGATTTATTGAGAAGGGGGGTATTTCCTCTAAAAGAGAGCATCTCTCACTAAGCAGATTGGATACATAGAAGTTTTTTTCTTTAAAAAATTAAATTTGACTTGAATTTGTTCAAGTGCTTCCTACATAAAAACATAACTTTGCGCAACTACCAAAAGTTTCACCTCATTTATCTGGTTGAGGGAAAATTATTAAGAAAAAAAAAGGAAACAATGGGCAGAAGTGTGATGATGGAAGTGGCTCTTGACATGCTTAAATCTATCTTGGCTCAGCTTTTGGCCATTCATGGGGATCAAACTTGTGGAGATCTTTTTATATTGTAGTTTGTTGATAAAAGCCTGTGTCCTGCTTTCTTTCAATGTGCACTGATGTAATGGAAGTTGGGTAGTAGTTTCTTTTAATTGCCTATTTCACCATTCTGGTTGCCATTTTTTTACAAAGATTGATTGTTCTTATAATGGATACGTCCAGTCCTTATTTGGTATTGAGAGCCCTGTTTTGATGTATCTAAATATGCATTTCTTTATCTCGTCAGTCTGAATTGGATTATAATGGAGAGGACCAGTCGATGTCGCCTAGGCCACCGCCTCAGCATTCCCAACCTTTGCACTTTGCAAACTCAGGGTTTCATGTCTCTCCAGGACCAGTTGGCGTAGCCACTCCAGGACATGGCTTACGATCTGATCATGATCAGCAACCAAAGAACAATGTTTTCTCGAATGCTCTTTCAAGCCCTGTTCGTCGAAGCCTACAAAATTATCACATTGCTCAAGGGAGTCACTTTGCGAACAATGCTCAACCTCCAAATGCTACCAGACACAATGAAACTAACTCCCAACACCAAAATAGAGATTCTAATGGTTATAACTCTGTCGATGCATCCATGGATATGCATTCTGATAGTCCCGGTCATGACTCTACCTATTGACCCCATAATGTTTTGGAAGCTGGCTTTTGGCATGCCAGAGTGGTCAGACTGCAAGCTCAGGTAAGTTGACGTCTATTGTCGTGCAAGTGTTAAAGGTGTAAAAGTAGATAATGAAATTGGCTGCTTGATTATGAGACGAGAAGTGTCCAGACATCAATATCGTTATGCAAATGCTCATCGATAAAATGCTCCTTCCATGAACACCATACCTTTTGAATACACTCCTATTTTCAGACCAGCTAATCTTGTTTTGGATCATTTGTGTTATTTGTGAATTGTCATTAGTTAACAAACTATGTGATCGATGTCGTGTTGTCGTTTGGTTGCTTATGTTTCTGCTTTTCTACCAAAGTAGCAGAATGCAATATTTCCTAGACCAATTTGCCAGTGATTCTACAAGTTATGCCAGTGTAAACAGAGATATTTCTAAGTGAAAATAGAGCATAATTTTTTAGCTTGTAATTTATCCTACTTTTATGCATTGAAGTTTATCTTTGGTTGAATTACTATCATTTTTAGTCTTTTCATTTCTATTCAATCTAAAAATCAGTATAACTAAAGCTGAAGAGTGCAGCTAATCCGTAACATCAACCTCAGAAGACTGAGGTTCGAGTTGATGAACATTTAGTAAACTATATTTTACTGAAAGTGAAAGTTTACGAAGTGTAAAGTTGAATTGTCATTATAATACTAATATTCTTATACTAAATACTAATACTAAAGATATTAAAAGTAAATACTTATACTAAAGATATTAAAAGTAAATACTAATACTAAAGATATTAAAAGTGGGGTGGTCTTACTAAAGTCAAAAGTTGAAGATAAAAATATGGGAAATTTTTCAAAATGTCAATATTTTAGCATTTAAGAGGACTCATTAACAACAATTTCAATATTTAGTAAAAATGTCATTTTAGTTTGTTATGTATCTTATTTATGTTTTTATTATTTATTTTTATTTAAAGAATATAATTATTTAATAACAAAATGGAGAAAATTAAGGGGGTAATATTTCAAAAAAAGACAAGCATTCTTAATTTTCTCATCAGTTACATTTTCAAATAAAATTTAAATTTTGTTTTTTTTTCTCTAGAATTTTTACATTTTTAAAATTATATTCATTCCACAATATATTCTATTTATATTTATTATAGTTTTTTAGTAGTTTGTATTCATTCCAATAGGTATGCCGAATTTATCTATATAGTCATTTAAGAAATATATTTGTATTTTCATATATTTTTTCCCTATATAGTTATTTTTTTCTTCAAAAATCCTGTATGTATTCATTTCAATATGTATTTTATTTGTATTTCTATTTATTCTAGTTTTTATTTAGAATTTTGTATAATAATATATAAAATACAAAAAATTTAGTATGATGAAAAAGTAAATGAAATATAAAATTGAAAAGAAATAATTGAATATTTGGTGTACTCATTCTTAAATAAAATACATAACTAGTTGACATACCTTTATAATAAATACAAATTAGAAAAAAATGTCAAATTCAGTTGACATACCTTTATTAGTTTGTATTCATTCCAATATGTATGTCAAATAAAATGTAGCTATTTAAGAAATACATTTGTATTCGTATATATTTTTCACTGTGTATTTATTTTTCTTTTTAAAATCTTGTTTCCTTTTCTAAGTCGTATTCATGCCAATATGTCTATTATTTGTATTTGTATTCGAATACAAATAAACTAATAGAAAGTTGTTCTTCTTATAAATAAAATACATAACTAGTTGACATACATTTGGATGAATACAAATTAGGGACAAATACAAGATTCATAAACCATGCAACATGAAATTTTTAATAAATACAAATATTGATAGTATACATAGTTATTTGAATACAAATTAAGAAAGCATACCAAATTCTAAAAAAGAACTATAAATACAAAACAAACTAATAGAAAATTGTTCGACAACTATCCGATCTTCGTCGTCTTTTTTCAAGATCCTCACGAGTAGACAAAGATTCTACATTTGCGTTCTGAATTTGAGGAAGGTTTTGCACACCAATGAGTCTTGTAAATGTTCTTACCCTCTTTCTTCCCTCATTACATTATACACTATTTGTTAAGTAATAAATAAATTAAAGGATGAAAAATCACCAGAAATTGGTTGATTAAGATGAATACCTCTAGTAAGCCTCTTGGATTCAGCCATTGGAGAGTAAATCATAACGGAAATTGAAAAATACAAACAACATTTTTTTAAGATTTAAACAAAAATAAAATTAGAAAAGAAATCTGAAAATATGATAAAGATTAGAGATACCTTAATCAAATGGATTCTTGTTGATTTAATTTTGGATTAAAAAACAACCAAAAATATATGGCAAAAAAATATTTGCAACTTGAATATTGGAGGAAAATCAGAAAAGATAACCATGAGAGAGAGAAAAAAAAATTAAATGGGAGAGAAAATTAACAATTTGAAAAGATAAATATGAGAGAGAATGATTTTTTTTTTTTTTAAAAAAAGAATATATAGAATTAATTGAAAAAGAGAGATAAAATAGGAAGAAAATTGGGACACATAAATTTTTTAAAATAATGACATTTTTGACATTATTGCTAATATTTATAAAGTATGGATATTTTTACTAAATATGTTATTTATTTTGACTAGTTTACTAATTTTTCCTAAAAATATCTATAAAAAATTGTTAAGATGTTAAGACGTTTCTACCATTTTAAAAATTAAATCGAAAATTCAACTGTCATGCCATAAAATTTAGCTAAATATGTATTACTTTCGACTTGAGTAATCTTTTTGAAAATAATAACAAAAGATAGGTAATTTTTATGATATAAAAGAAAGAGAGTGAAATAG